>PVJH01000011.1:28177-168735 GCA_004026705.1 Nesogale talazaci | reverse complement strand
TAGTAGAATTGAAAATACACTCATTATGTTAACAATGACAATTTCTGACCTTTTCACACATCTGTAGAGTGATACATATAAGAATATTCATGGTAGCGTTTTTCTTTTTTTCTTTTTATTGTGGTGGAAACATACATAGTAAAACCAACATAACAACTTGCACATTTACAACTCAATGATAGTGATGACATATCTTCATATTGTGTCACTTATCACTCTCCTAATTCAGAACACTCTACTATTCTTACTATCATTACATGAATTCAATGCCTACACACCATTCTGGCTCCCTCACCCCCACCAAAAAAACCAACAAACCCATCTCTTTCCCATTTCTGGCAACCTGTACTCAGTTTTTGCTTATTTTTCCTGAGCTCATGCAGTACTTTTCCTCTTGTGGCTGATTTTGCTCAGCAGGAAGCTATCAAGCTTCACCCATTCTGTGGCAGGCGTCAACTTCTTTGCTGCTCCGAGGTGTATGACATTCCAGGGCTTTCTAGTCCCACAAACCCAGGGCTGTTCGACTCTGTGCTGCAGGGTCGCTCCCAGTCAGAATCAATCAATGACAGTGATTTAGGTTTTTGTTTTGTTTAATATTCCACTATATATCACATTGTGCGTATCCACATTCATCTGGTGACCTTTTGGCTATTGTGAAAAGAACGAAACACGCGTCTACAAGTTTTATCTGTGTTGTGGCTCTCACTGCTCTGTAGAAGTAGCTAGGACTGGAATGACTGGGTCACAGGGTAATTCTAGAAGCCCTGGAGGTGCACTGGGCTGCTAAGTGCCAAGTCAGTAGTTAGAGCCCCCAGCTGCTCCGAGGGAGAAAGACAGGGCTTTCATCTCCCGTAAGGAGCGGGCACGTACACCCTGCCCTGTGGGGTCACGAGGAGTAAGAGTTGACTCAGTGGCAGTGAGTGAGATGGTAATTCTAGGAACAACTTTGAGAAAGTGCCAGACTGTTTCCACAGTGGTTGTGCCATTTTATGTTCCAACTAGAAATGAAAATTCCAATTTCTACACATTCTTGCCAAGACTTGTTTTTTCTGATTTAAAAAGTGTATATACATATTTTTTATCATCACCAGTCTAATTAGGATGAGGTGGTATTTCACTGTGGTTTTAATTTGCTAACTGGGAATACAGGAAGCAAGCAAAAGGTCATTAAAAAGACAAGAATGAAATTAAAAAATCAAATGGATGTCAGATTTCTCTCGCGAAGCAGCTGGTACGTTCGAGCCACTTGACTTTGTAACTAGCAGCTCAGGGCAGAGTCCACTACACCACCAGGGCAATCTTAAACAGAACAACAAAGTCAACAAAGTCGCGCCTTTTAAAATCTGGTTACAGAAAAGGTAATCAAACCCAGCAATGATTGCCTGTAGAGAAAACAGGGAACAAGTCTGGGGAGAGGTATACAAGGGGTTCCAAAGGTATCTGGGATGCTTTGTAAATCTAACCTGAGTCATCACTGCAAAATGGTAGGATTTGATACAGCTAGACAATGGATATGAGATGCTTAATATTAACTGTGTACAAGAACGTTTGAAACATTTCACAGTACAAAAGTGGGGTTAGTATAGCAACTACTTACCATGTTCCTCCCCATCTTCTTCAAAGATAACACAGGTCCCAAGAGTGTCTGCAGAAAAATTTGAGGACAGTATTTTTTAGAAACCAGCAGAGCTAGCATATATATATATATATATATATATATATATATATATATATATTTAAAGGGTGGTGGTGTAATTAAAAATATCAGTCATCCTCCTACCTTCATACTCCCCAGCAAAGACATAATTGTCCACCTGCATGACAGGCTTCTCAGTGTCAATCCCCTACAACAGAATACAGGATCGTAAAACCACCGGTAGAAAAAGCCATGGAGGATGTACGCTCACAACCAGGAGACTGAACTCCAAACGGATGAACCTCTAGAGCAGTGGTTCTCAACCTTCCTGATGCCATGGCCCTTTCATACAGTTCCTCAGGTTCATACAGTCCCCTCCCCCAAATCATGATTTTCATTGCCACTTCATAACTGTAATTTTGCTACTGTCATGAATTGGGTGAGCCCTGTGGAAGGGTCAAAGGGGTCGAGACCCACAGGTGGAGAACCGCTGCTCTGTAGCTTCTTGTCCCAGCACGTTCAATATAGCTAAAACTATTTTGTCCACAGCAGCTAGTGAAGACCACCTAATTCATAAACTAGCAAGAGACCTTTCAATCAACATCCTCTTCACATCTCAGGTAAGAATAGAAGATGTTTTGTCAAATGACCTAAAAGATTTTAAAGTGATGAAACAAAGGTCAACAGATGATGCAAGTCAACATCAGAGGGAGAGAGGCTTCCCTCCCTATTCCAGTGTGTGTGTGTAACTGATTTTCCTTCCTTCACTTTGTACGTCATTCCCCCAAATTTTCTAAAAGACAATACCTTCAGAATATACCGCATCATTATGCATCAACATATACTAACATGTTACCCCCTCTAACTCTTTGCACTCCAGCCACACATTCCCCTAAGCAGAATTTGAGATGCTCCTGATTCTCCGACCTGCTCCCAGTCCTTTTATGCACTTCTGTAATGTACACTGTTTTGTATCGTGGAGTAACTATATTCATCTTGGGGGACTAGTGATTCCACTATTCTTTCTTGCTTTAAACCGAAGAAAATCAACAACAGCCCCAATCCTGTAAAACTCACCAAAATCTTGCATTTATTTTCACATTTTGCGAGGAAGTCTGAATCAATAATCCCTGACAATTCCACCAAAACCAACTGCTCCTGGCGGGAGAGAGAGGGGTTAGCTTATTAGCACGGACGTAGTCTGTGTTCTAGGAGGAGAAAGATTCGAAATTCAAGTATGATTTAAAAAAAATTTTTTTTCAAATATGTTTTTAAGGTGCTGTCTTTTTTGGGGGGTATCACTGTCAAATATGTTTTTTAATAGACTCCTCTTACACAGAACAAAAAGGGCAAAGAGGAAGGAGTCACCTGGTTAAGGGAGCCCATCAGTATGAAGCCATAATAGTGTCCTCAGGAGTACCAGAGCCCTGGTGGCCAGTGGCTATGCACTGGGCTGTGAGCCCCAAGGCTGGCAGCTCAAAACACCAGCAGCCACTTGGGAGAAAGATGGGCCGTCTTGTCTTGAAACAGGTAACATCTCAGGGAACCACAGCGGCCATTCCACCCTGACCTACAGGGTCACCAGGAATCAGGGTAGAGAGCTAGTGGCAGTGAGTTTGTCTTTTGTTTCTGTGTTGAAGAATCAACGAAGGCCGTGATGGGAGTTGTCTGAGCTCCCAATAAAAAGATTGGGGGGAGTAAAAAAGGAGGGGGACAGAGGAGCTCATACCAAGGTCTCAAATGGAAATTACCTGGAAATGAAGATACCAACATCTGTACGAATATGCTCGATACAAAGCATGAGAACTGTAAGAGCCCCCAATAAAATCATTGGGGGGGAAAATAGAAAGACGGCTCAGCCGAGCCGCCAAGCAAAGTCACAACGGCGAGCTACTCTGCGGGTTAGAGATGAGGGAGTCTGCTCCCATCGAGGCCCACCCACCAGGGGCGAGTCCAGCGGATGCAGACGGGTGGCCAACGGTCAGAACTGAGACTACGGGCAGCAGGCGAGGGTAAAGGAGTAACGCCCGCCCGATCATTTAAAGTGGTCACGTAAACAAAGGAATCAGTCACCAAGTGACCATTGGCGGGAAATCAATGCATCTCAAAAGGTGGGACTACTAAAGCGGGAAAGGGACGGTCACTGGGATGCGGACAACAAACTAGAGAATTGACAAGGCTGGTTCTGGGTCCTCCGATCCATGGGGGGGTGGAAGGGGGGTGGGGGTGATCCACGAGCTCGGACTCCAACTTCCATCTGGGCCACGCCAGGCAAGTGGTCAAAGGCCAGCCTGCCGTGAGCGCCGGCCAGGAAAGTTGCGGCAAACGGAGGGCAGGGCTTTCCACATGGCAGATGAATGGTCAGCCTAGCCTGACTCCATGTCTAGGCTCAAAATGGAGTTAGGGCTCTCTAAGCCGCAGCCTTCCACAAGCCTAAGGTTCAGAATTCACGCTCTAACACAGCATCAAGTGACAACAACGGGAGCTTAGAAAAGAAGCGTAAACCTCGATCAAAACGTAGTGAAAGCGAGGTGGCGCTTCCAAGGAGGGCAGCACGTTCCCTTTCCAAGGCCAGCTCCCCGTCCCCCCACTAACTAACCACATTGGCCATTAGGGTTGAGGCCACCCCCCCCCCCCCGGCCCTGGCAGCCGCGGCCCCCCTCCAGCCAGCCGCTCGGGAATCCCGGAGCTAAACGGTCGGCAGAGCTGTCCCCGAGACGGCCGGCCTGCGGGGGAGGGAGGGGGGGTACACACTTACTTCCTCCTCTTCCCACTCCTCGCAGCCCCAACTCTCGGAAGCCGCCATGATCCCGCCGCCACCGCCGCGGTGCCTCCTCCCCCCTAGCCCCGCCCCCCCGGCGCCTCCATCTTGAGTAAGGGCAGGGGCCTCCTGAAGCCGCGCCCCCTCTGGGTTTGCCAACCTCCCCGGCGAGAAGGTGGGATGGCGCCCTCTGGCGTCTGGGTGGTGTCCGGCGCTCGTCGGCCCGGCCTTGGGGGGCCCCGCCCGCGTGAGCCCAGCCGGGTTCCCGCGCTGCCGGCCGGCCGCCGCGCGCTCTTCAGGCTCCTGGCCCGCGGGGACGGGCAGGAAGGAGAGGAACACCGTGGCAAGGGTGATCGGGTTTGGGGGCTGCAGGAACACAGCCAGCTTGTCAGCTGCCAGAGAATGGCCTCTGAGTCACAGTGACCCCGGGTGCGACGGTGGAACAAGGACACCTTAGGGTTTTCTGTCTGTCATCGTAGGGAAGCACATCACCTGTCCCCCTCTTCCTTGGCGCTGCTGAGGGGACCTAGTGTTGGCAGTGCCGCGCAAACCGTTCGGGTCACCTGGGATTGTTAAACTGTCGAGTGCTGCGCAGTCGGAGAAGGAAACCCTGCCGGACCCTTCCCCATGCTCGTTGTGTAGGAGTACATTGTTGCAGCCACAAAACTCTTTTGATTGAGTTGACCCTAAGACAGTGTACCCCATGTGGGTTTCCGAGACTGGACCTCTGCATGGGAGTAGAAAGGTCCATCTTTCACCGTGCCTCGGAGTGGGGGGGGCGGGGGGGAGGTGTTTCAAACTGCTGACCCTGGGCTCATTGGGCCAGTGCATAACAACTATGCCACCACAATTCCTCCGTTTTTGGGGGGTGGGGGGCATCACTGCCTCTGGTGGTCGTGGGCGCTACCCAGCCCTGCTTCTGAGAGCCGCCGCTGGATTTGAACCACCAAGCCCGCGGGCCGCAGTCCCGCATTCAACCACTTAAACGCCACCGGGGCTCAGCCCCACAATTCCTCTTTCTAAAGGCTTTTTTTTTTTTTTGCTAACCTACTTTACCAAGGCTGATGTCATGGTCCAGGGACTGAGCTCTCCTGATAACAAAGCCGGTGAGGCCTAGCCGCTGGGAGGGCTAGGTGGATGTTAATTGCCATCACGTAGACATGGACCCGACCAAGTCACGCTCGAACCAGATTACCCCAAATGCTGTAGCGATACAAATTACTATGGGGAAAAGGCTTGATTAAAATTTGAGCAGAATTAAAAATAATAATCTCCTGGGTTTTCTGCTTGTAAAATAACTGGTCTGGAGACCAGAGGACCTATTGTTTATGAATCAGAATTCTTGCCAATTCTGCCGTCTTTTTTTCAACAGCAAATTGGTTGTTGTGAGGAGGAAACAAGATTGTATGTACAATGGATCTGACAGCGATCTCTGCGCACACTACGTGCTGCATATGCATTTTATGTATTTGTTGTTGTCGGTTACCTTGGCATCCACTGACTCATAGCAACAGCATGCACTGCAGAAGGAGGCATTGCCCAAACATTGCCCAGTCTGGTGCCAGTTCACAGTTGTTGGTATGTTTGTGCCCATTGTCGCAGCCATGGTAGCAATCTGTCACTCTTCTCTGAGTGATGGTTCTTTGGGGGGCACCGATAGAAATGTCCTGAAATTAGTGGTGATGGTTACAGCAAAAATTCTGAAAACCACTGAACTTTAGCCTCCTAACCTGCAAGAGAATAAAGTTCTGTTTATTCAAGTCCCCTCTTGGTACTGTTTGAGTTACAGGAGCACGATGTCATGAGGGTGCCCTGCTGCTCAGTAGCTGCTGTAACTGAAGCAGCGGGATCCTGGTGGCCTGTGGCTAAGAGCATGGCGCCATTCGAAAGATCGACGCTTGGGTAGCATCCGTCACCCTCTGGGAGGAAAATGTGGCATCGGGCTTTTATAAGGTTTCACAGCCTTGGAAACTGGATGGAGCAGTTCTGCTTTGTTCTCTATGGTCACTAGGAGGCGGGAGTGACTTAATGGTTTAGAACTGCAGCCATTTTGAGGCCCTTGAGAGGCCCAAGAAGCAATGACTCTCACAATTGGGGTTAAAAATATCTATCCGTTGGTGGGGGGGAAGTGAGCACAGTAGAGGTGCAGTGGTCAATGCTTACCTTCCCTGTGGGAGACCGAGGTTTGGGGCCTACTTGATGTAGAACCACCACCTCCACCACCCCCGCCCCCTGCATGTGTCAGGGAAAGCTTTCAGCCTGGACAGGTTTCAGGGCTTCTTCCAAACTGAGATGGACGAGGCAATATACTTCCCCAAAGTAGCTGATCTGAAACTCATCATGCTAATGACACAGGGCCAGCCAGTATTTTGTTCCGGGGTGTATGGGGTCAGCGTGAGTTAAGAACAACTTAACAACAATGGGCAACAACAGGATGCAGGCACTTAGCCAAACTGCTGTCGATTCTTTGAGAAAATGAACCATGGCATGGTCTGGGGCGAGTGATTTTTAGTATGATATGGAAGAACTTGAATTGAGATGCCTTTTCAGAATGATTATCAACAAGATTTCTACCACTTGTCTATGAGTTAGTCGATTGTGAAAGCGTGTGTGTTGCTGGGATGCTGATATTTGAAATGTCGGCAGGGTCACCCACCGTGAACAGGGCTCAGCGGAGCTTTCCAGACACAGAACAGATAACCAAAAAAGGACTAAGCTCCCCACTTCGGAGGAAGTAGTTGCTGAAAACCTTAAGGGTAGTTTAGGAATAGTGTCAGATACTGAGGACCTAATCAATAGAGGCAAAACTTTATTGGAAATCGTGCTGTAACATGGGCCCCTTGGATCAGAGAACACTCAAAATGTGACTGAGGAGAGTTGATTATGATAATGCGAGTCAGGTAAAGCCTATGGGAGAGGAGCCTTCAGGATTCTCATTTGCTGATGATGAATGACTTAAGGTAAGGAGAACTAGCTGCAACAATCTGCCAATGATCGTGATGCTCACCTTCCCAACATGACTGCTGAAGACAAAGTGGGTGCATAAACAAATACGGTGAAGAAAGCTGATGGTGCCCGTCTATCAAAAGGTATAGCGTCTGGGGTCTTAAAGGCTTGAAGATAAACAAGCAACCATCTAGCTGAGAAGCAACAAAGTCCACATGGAAGAAGGAAGAAGCACAGCAGCCTGGGTGATCATGAGCTGTCAATGGGATCAGATATCAGGCATCAAAGATGCAAAACAAAAAAATCACATGAATATGAATGAAGGGGAGTGAAGAGTGGAAGCCCCTGTAGACAATTGGACGTCCCCTTACAGAAGGATGTCAGGGAGAAGACGAGCCAGTCAGGGTGCAGTGCAGCACCGATGAAACGTACAACTTTCCTCTACTTCTTTAATGCTTCCCCCGCCCCCCACTGTCATGATCCCAATTCTACCTTACAAATCCAGCTAGACCAGATCATGTGCATGGTACGGATACAGATAAGAGATGGAAAGGCAGGGAATCTGGAACAGATGAACCCCTCAGGACCGATCATGAGAGTAGTGATACCAGTAGGGAAAGTTTGGGAAGAAAGAGGGAACCGATCACAATGATCTACATATTACTCTCACTCTGAGGGACTGACAACAGAAATGTGGGTGAAGGGAGACATTGACCCATATAAGACATGAAGAAATCATAATTTATAAATTATCAAGGGTCTGTGGGGCAGGGGGAAATGAAGAGCTGGTACCAAGGGCTCAAGTAGAAAGAACATGTTTTGAAAATGATGATGGCAACAATTGTACAAATGTTCTTGACATGATGGATTCATGTATGTATTGTGATGAGATCTGTAAGAACCCCCGATAAGATGATTTAAAAGGAATCTGCTAGTGATCAGAACTTGGAATGTGTAAAGTGTGAATCTAGGAAAAGTGGAAGTCATCAAAAATGAGGAAGGAATGCATAAAGATCGAAATGGTAGGCATTAATGAGTGGAAATGAGCTGGTATTGGCCATTTGGAATCAGAAAATCATATGACTTACTATGCTGGAAAAACAAGAGGAATGACGTGGCATTCATAGTCAAAAAAGACATCGCATCACAAAATCAATCCTGAAGTACAATGATAGGATTATATGTATCCACCTTCAAGGAACTCCAATCAATACAACTTTTTTTTTGGGGGGGGGGCATCACTGCTCTCCGGTGGTGGGAGTAGGAGGCCAAGCCCCATTGCTAGAATTGAACCTCCGTCCCAGTGGGCCGCAGTCCCGCGCACAACCACTACGCCACCGGAGCTCAGCCCTCAATACAACTATCATTCAAATTTATGTACTAACTACAAAAGCTAGTCATGACAAAATTGAAGGATTTTGCCCATGACTTCAGTTGGAATTATCAAACGTATAATCAAGATGCATTGATAATTATTGACTATTGGAATGCAAAAGTTGCAAACAAAGAGAAGAGAACAGTAGTGGAAAATATAATCTTGGTGATAGAAATAAAACTGGAGATTTCATGATCGAATTTTGCAAGACCGAGAACTTCTTCGTAAGCAATAGCCTTTTTCAGCAGCACAAAAAGTGACTCTCCACAGGGCCTTCTCCAGCTGGAAGATACAGAACTCAAATTGACTGCATCAGTGGGAAGACACCATGGAGAAGCTCGCTATGAGTAGTTAAAACCCAGCAAAGGCTGACTGTGCAACAGATCATCATTTGCTCATGTGTAAACTCAGGATAAAGCTGAAGAAAATTAAATTCATGAGAGTCAAAATGTAACCTTAAGTATATTTCACCTGAAAATCTTGACAGATTTGATGCATATTGAACACTAATTACAGAGGACCTGATGAGATATGGGAGGGCATTAAAACCACCAGTCATAAATGGGCTGAGCCCCGTTGGTGTAGTGGTTGTGTGCAGGACTGTGGCCCACAAAATTGGCATTTCAAATCCAGCAGCAGCTCTCCAGGAGCAAGGCTGGGCCTCCTACTCCCACTAGGGGGCAGTGATGCCCACAAAAACAAACAAACAAAGAAGACAATAAAATCACCAGTCATGAAGAAAGCAAAAGGGCAAACCACTTGATATCTTGACCACAACTCCCATAAATACTGACTAAGTGTATTAGTTTGGGTGGGCTAGAGAAACAAATTCATAGACTCTTGTGTGTATAAGAAAGAGCTTTACTCTGTTGTGAGCAGGAAACCAGCTAGATGATTTTGCAGATACAGACAACTTAGTTTATTAAAAGTTCATAAATAATGTTTTTGATCTTTTAGATGTAGATAGCTAAAAAATACTAATAACTCAGTCTTTTTTTTCCTATCAGGGACTGATTAAAGGAGAACTTAGTGAGATATAAAGCTTTGCTGGTAGAAACTAAAGACTTCACAGAGGTCTGTGTTTTATTGAACACTGAAAAAAAGCTTTGTGTCTCCTTGCATAAAATATTGCATGTTTTTCACATCCGTCCAGGTAGTTGTTTGTTTGCCCTGGGACCTCTCCACTAACACGCAAGCCACATAACATTTCATAATGTACATCTATTTTTTTCAAGTGTTATGACAACCAAATTCTGTGTGAGCAAGCATAGAGAAATTCTCTAAATGCATATGGAGTAAATAATCCAAAAGCAACAAGAATTTTAAATAAACCGAAGCAGAGTTTAAGCAAGCAACATTAAAAATAAAAAGACACACAAAAAGCAAGGAACCAAAAGCTTGACTGTGTGCTACATGGGTTGCCTAGGATCTGTGTGAGGCAGGGATAACATGACTGCTTCCGGTACTTGAGTTATCAGCCCCCAGCCTCCCTGAGCTGGTCTATTCCCGTGACTAGCCATGATATCTTCAAGAAATATTTCCTCCAGACATTATTTTGAAGAGGAAAAAAATGGAAAGCAGGTTTAAAAGAAACAGAAATTAAATTTTAAACACATTGTAACAAAAGATAATTAACTGTTAGGAACCATATGCTCTAGCTCTTTATCATATTTTCGGCTATAGAAAAACATTTATTTTAAATATTTTTAGACTGCTATTCATTTGAACTCTGTTCATCATATTGTGGGGTTTGTTTTATTTTTTTATTTATTTTTTTAAGGCATCACTGCCCAGGTGGTGGGAGTAGGAGGCCCAGCCTTTGCTCCTGTGAGCGAGAATTGAACCTCCATCCCAGTGGGCCGCAGTCCCGCGCACAACCACTACGCCACCGGGGCTCAGCCCCTTGTTTTATTTATTTATTTATTTATTTTGTTTGTTTGTTTTAGGCATAACTGCCCTCAGGTGGTGGGAGTAGGAGGCCCAGCCTTTGCTCCTGGGAGCCGGAATTGAACCTCCATCCCAGTGGGCCGCAGTCCCGCGCACAACCACTACACCACCAGGGCTCAGCCCTGTTTTTAGGAGCTGAGCCCCGGTGGCATAGTGGTTGTGCGCGGGATTGCGGCCCACTGGGACGGAGGTTCAATTCCAGCAGTGGGGCTGGGCCTCCTACTCCCACCACCGGAGAGCAGTGATGCCAAAAAAAAAAAAAATGTTTTTAATTGGATTTTTTAAGGATGGTGGTTATGGTTATGGGTATGGTTTTTTAAGGATGATGGTTAGGTTTTGGAACCTAAGCTTCCTCTGGGTTCTTACTATCCTCAGTAAAACTTAGTGTCAAAATCATCAACTTTGAGGTTTTCCCTTTTAATCTGCCTTATATTATAAGCGCAATAGGAAAGGGGGAACTGGTGACAATATAATGAATTGTAAGATATTTTAATGTGTAACTTTAAGCCATGACACTATGACTTGGCTTTTCAGTTTGTTTTGATGAAAACAGCTGCTGATAAAGCTAAAAAGAGCTGTATGTATAAGTGCAACTGAATATTGAGAAAACATCCCCTCCCAGCGTAGATAAAATCCACAAGTCCAATATTAGCTCATATGCCCAATGCTAGTCTGTAAGTTTCTCTTTAGACTCCCACACCCATGCAGCAATGCAGAATGCAGGAAGGTCATAGGCCAGCGTGTGGGAAGTCTTGTGGATCCAGCGGCAGAAGCATCTCAGGGTTGGCAGGTTCTCCACACGGCTACTCCAGCTCCCCGGGATCCGGCCATTCCGTGTGTCTTGTGAGCTGCTCACTCTCCCGGGGACTGAGCTTGTGTCCTACCTCGAAGAAGCTATTTGTCTTCTTAACACCTCCAAATGAGGTCATCACACTGTGACCTGATAGACTGGCTAAGCGCCACCCCGTCATCTTAATCCTCTCAAATTGACAGCATCTTATGTTACTACCATACTAAGGATCCAAGTAAAATGAAACCCATGACAACTTCAATCTTTTTTTTTTACCATGAGGTTGTCTATTGTTCCCGTTGTGAGAATCATTTTTTTTACACTGAGATGTAACCTATGCAAATAGGGTATTTGAAACTAATAAAGTGGATTGATCTATTTTGCTGTTACACTGCTTGTAAAATGAGCTATTTGAGCAGGTGGAAAGAGAATCCACTGAGAAAGAAGATCTAGGAGTGAAGCATGTTCAATGCCTCCTCAGGGAGAGACAACAGAGGAACAGCACCCAGGCTGAGCAGGCTGTGCAGTGAGAGAAGCCAATTGTGTTCAGGCAGATGGCAGATTTGTAGAGCGGGCTGTCCTTTGGGTATTTCCCAGTGCAAAAGGAGTTTTGTAACTTGTCTGAGCAGGGCAGAGTTAGATGTGGGTGAGCACCATGTCGCTGAAAGGCCAAGGATGAGAGAGAGAGAGAGAGAGATATGCATGCCAACATTACTGAGAAAAGGCATTGGTGTGGACAAAAAGGACTGCATCCTTAATGTTTGTCGAGTTGATGTGACCATTACTTTCCCAAATAAATCCTGATCATCATAAGTATTGTCTATGAGCTCTGGGTGGCCATTGCTAAAGATTTCAAAACCAATAGAGAAGTAGTGTCCTGGGAGGTTTAGTTGGTGTCAGAATAGGGTAAAGGAAATGGGAGGGTGGAGGCATGTCTGACCTCTGCCTCATAGGAATCATACTCAGGCATTTTGCAGGTTCAAATAAATACAGCCAGTGCAATGTCTTGCCATTTAGAAGTCTCTATTCAACTAGCTGGGCTACTGAGAAACTAAAGTTGTTTCCCCTAATAGTAGCCCTGAATGGACCTGTTAGTCCATTTTTTTTGTGGGTATCACTGCCTCTGGTGGTCGTGCGTGCCGCTCCTGAGAGTCGGATTTGAATCGCCAAGCCCGCGGGCTGCAGTTCCGCACTCAACTACTTATGCCACCAGGGCTCAGCCCCTCTTAGTCCATTTTTAAAAGGCAAGACCTCATTTATCACTTGTCTAGGACTTAAGCAATTGTGGACTGAAGCAGAAAGCAAAATTCATAGGTTCATTGTAACTTCACAAAGAACAAGTAAGCATTGCAAGGTACATCTTTTATCAAAAAGGAAACAAAACCAGCGTTGATTGTAACATCCTCGTTAACATAGCAAGATTAATCACACCATTTATATTACAGCATCAAAAGGAACAATATGGAAGAAGCATCAAAAGAAACACTATATTGAAGAAGAGTAAAAAAATACTAACTATAACGTCCTAACCCTGGGAATATAAAAGTACGTTCTAAAATCCATCACCAGTAGCCATTTCCCAGAAGGGAAGTAGGAACAGGCAGGTCGACTAGCAGTGCAGCTTTCCAAGATGGGAGGGGGAAGTGGGCAAGTCCTCTGGTACTGACAAAAATGGAGTTTCTTTTGCTCATCTGTCTCAGTTAGATTCTCCTCCTCTGTGTGGTCAGAGGTCAGACATGGCACCCACTCATTTCAGTAAGGACTCTGGTGTGTGTGCCTCACACAGATGGCCTCCAAAGCATGTGAAAGAAAGCAAGACAATGACTAAGGAAGACCAATGAGCAACTGATGCATTTTGAACGACAGTGTTGGTGAGGAAGATTGAATACACCACGGATTGCCCGCTCTTTTTAGTTTAGCCAAATGAACAAATCTGTGTTGAATGAAGTACCAGCAGAGTGCTCCTTAGAAGTGCGGCTGGATGGTGACATTTCATCTCATGTACTCTGGATGCCAGTCTCCTACAGGACAGACCAATCCCTTCCTAGAGAATGACGTCATTCATGAGGATAACAGAGGGAGTTCGGTGTGGCCGTGGCTGCCACACCATGCTCGGACACAGCAAGGATTGTGAGCCTGCCACAAGACCAAGCAGCCATCCCTTCTGTTGTACCAGGGGCTCTCCAAAGGGTCGTGGAAACTATGAAACTACAAGATAGTAGAATTTTCCACAAACCTTCTCGAATATTGGGTCTGTAGGAATTGCCATTGACTCGACAGTACCTCCCCACAACAATAGCAGGAGGCTAAAAGCACCGAGAACCTGGAGGTTCCTTGAAAAGGGTCTCCGTGGCCATGGCTACTGCAGTCCTCGAGGCTGGGGTGGCTGCAGGGACGGGCACAAGGAAAACACCAGGAGGTTGCTCAAAAGAAAGCACATCCAAGATAGCAGTAATGGAGTTCTACTATGTATAAGTGAATGGCATGAGAAAATGAGGGGAAATGTAGCTGATTTTAAAAGAGCCATGGCATAGTGGCTGCGTGCTGGACTGCGGCCCACAGGGCTGGTGATTCAAATCCAGCAGCAGCTCTCCAGGAGCAAGGCTGGGCTTCCTACTCCCACCAGGGAAGTGATTCGCTCCCCCCCGCCCAAAAAAAAAAAAAGAGCCACGGACCAGACCCCCTGCTCTGGTTTTCTGCGGGCGCTGTCCAGGCATGATGCTGTTAGACGTGGTGGAGTTGGGTTGAGTTAACTAAGAGCCCACATTTGCCTTCAAGGAGAGTCAATGTATGCACTGCTAGGCCGGGGTGGGGGGGGGGCGGGGGCGGGGAGGGGTGTGTGTGCGGTGGGGGGGGGAGGGAAATCCAGAATTTAACCCTTCGTGCCCAGCCAGGGACCAGAGGTAGAACATGGACAGGAGCGCCATCGTAGGTCATTTTTCATTGGGAGAAACAGCATGGCTCCTTGGTGACTTCATTCCTAGTGGAGCCCAGGGCACGTGCCACCCCTGCCGTACCTCCATATGGTTATGATCTGGTCAGGAGAGGCAACTGATTTTCAATGAAGTTAAAAAGAAGAATCTCATGGGAAAAAAATTCAAAAATATAATGGAATGTCATGGTCAAGGTGTAGGAGTCTGCCACTAGGAGGAGACAAATGAATTAAAATTTGTTTTACATTTTCAGTGTAAGAAACACCTGTATGCAAAATTTATTTTTTATTTATTTATTTATTTTTAATTTATTATTTTTTTTTTTTAGGCATCACTGCCCTGGTGGTTGGAGTAGGAGGCCCAGCCTTTGCGCCTGTGAGCGGGAATTGAACCTCCATCCCAGTGGGCTGCAGTCCCGCACACAACCACTATGCCACCGGGGCTCAGTCCTATGCAAAATTTATTAAGTGCAGAAATTTTGTCACAGCCTTTTATGAATAGTAGTACTTTGTCTTTAAGATAAAATAAAAGGGCTGAGTCCCGGTGGCATAGTGGTTGTGCGTGGGACTGCGGTCCACTGGGACGGAGGTTCAATTCCAGCAGTGGGGCTGGGCCTCCTACTCCCACCGCCAGAGAGCAGTGATGCCCCCCAAAAAAACAAAAACAAAAGAAAACAAAACAAAAAAAGATAAAATAAAAATTCTAAATTAGCAGGCATTTTCCACCTACAAAATAGTTTACATTCCACTCAAGGACATGGGGTCTCTTTTTTTAACCCATATCTTAATCATTTAGATCTGAAAATTAGATGCTAGGTGAGTGGGTATGAAACTTCAACTGCACTGGAAATCACCCAAGGTGACAAATCACCTGGAGAGAGCACAGATGACCCTGCCCCACATACGAGGACTGGGTGTCAGTGAGCAGGCCCTTCTCACTGTCTCCGGGGGGTCCTGTGGCTGCTAGGCCTGGGGAACACAATTTGAGAACCGCTGGGCTAGGTGAGCCGTTCTAACAAACCAGATTCACTGAAATATTGAAGACATATTAAAGTATGAAAGTCTGCGAGTTCTCTAAGACTGGCGTGATCATCGTTGTGGGGTTCACCGCTTCCTTTTCAAAGGGAAGATGGTTATACTTCTCTTGATGTTAGCTAGAGAGACTGAGAGCAAGCAGTCAAACTCACCAACTTCTGCCATCAACTCACAGTGACCCTATAGGACAGGGTAGACCTGCTCCCCCCCCCAGCCCCCTGGGGGTTTCCAAGACTCTAACTCTTTAAGGGAGTAGAAAGCCCTGTCTTTCTCCCAAGGAGACTAAGTAGGGACTATTGAGTTCTTCTCAAAGCCAGGCACAGGAAACCAGTGTGAAACACCAGATAAACAAACAGAAGGGGGGGAAAGTACCTCCCCACCCACCCACCCCTCAAAAAGAATGTCTCGAACAATTAGACTTGCTAATAGATAACTGATTATTCTGAAGTTGTTTGTTTTTTTTAAGAGGAGAATTTAAAATCTGCATAATAATTCAACCCTCCATGACTGGAACATTTTCTGCTTTGGATCTTTATTGTTGTTGATACCATGCATGTTTTTGAAATAGAAGGCACGTAGAGATCAAGAAAAAAAAAACAAACCCGAGGTAATAGGGGTATTGAAACAATCACCAACAAGCGGTGGGATTGATGAGTGAGGTCTTTTTCGCCAGAGTAACCGTTAAAGAAGTCCCCACCAGGTGGCAGCATCGACTATAGCTGGGATACCTCTTTCCCAAGAATCTAAAATACTGGTGGACAACATAAAAGGATTAATCCAAAAGTATTGCTATAAAATGATAGATATAATAGGTACCTTTATTAAACAAAATAATCAAAATATGACATGATTTTTTTTTCAATATACCCTCCATCTAGGTCTAGATGCACTTTGGAAATAACCCTTTTTCCAAAGAATTCTGTGAACTTCAGTTTACACCATGCTAAGATAACAGTTTTGGCATCCTTGAAGATGCCTCGTATCATGCTCACTTAAGATATTCTTTGAATTTGGGGTGCAAGAAGGAATCTGAAGGGGCAATATCACGGCCGAAGGGCGGAGGGGTGAGGTTTCCCAATGAAAATCACAAAGGACAGCTCTCGGTATCCTTGAAGAATGAGCAGGTGTAATGTCATCGTTGAAAAAAATTCCTCGGCACAAATTTCCTAGCCTTGTCCTCTGCTGTGCAGTGTCCAGTGTTCCTAAAACATCTTCATAGTAAGCCCTCATGAGCATATGGTGCCCTTTGAGAAAATCTACCGAGATTCTCTCTCTGCTGCTATCCTTAAGTTCCATCGAGTTGCTATGGCTACACCTTGTAGTGGCCTTGTGCACAATAGAACAAAACGCCAACCGGTCCTTTGTCATCCTCTCAGCTATTGCAGTGCTGCGTCCGTTGGTGCAGCCCCGGAGTCCATCCATCGGATTGAGGGCCGTCCTCTATTTTGCGGCCCCTCTACTTTACCAAGCATGATCCAGGGGTTCCCCCGGGATTGATCTCTCCAAAGTACGGAAGACAAAGTCTCGCCACCCTTGCTTCGAAGGAGCCCTCTTCGGAATCTTCCAAATCACCGTCAGCTCTCAGCTGACCTCTCTGCTTTGAATGGAGCTGGCCCAGTGGGTCCCTGGACAGCTACGTTTGATTCACAGGGACCCGCTAGGACAGAGTAGAACGACTTCTTACGGTTTCCTAGACTTTAATTTTTTTTTTTTTTGCTTTTATTTTTTACAGAATAAAGTGATCTCATCTTCCATCTGCAGGGCTGAACTACTGAGTTTTCCGTTGGCAGTCAAGTTCTGAACTACTCTGCTACCAGGCTCCTGAGAGTAGATAGAGGAAGCTGTAAAAACGACTTGGGGTTATCAGTTGCTAAGAGTCCCCTTTACATACCCATGGTGGCCACGTTAATGCTGACCCATAGTGACAGGGTAGGACAGGGCAGAATGCCGGTGGGGTTTGAGGCTGCAAATCTGTTCTGGACGCTGTCTGCCACCCTGTTCTTCCATCGACCGACTGGCGGGTTCCAATCACGAAACCCTGGAGTAGGTGCCACTGGCTTCGCCACCACCCCAGGGCTCCATGCCGCCTCTCCTTGCCCTTTATGTACTCTCTGTGCATGTTGGTACTTTTATGGGAAACTTTGAGAAGCGCTGGTCCAAATTAAAAGCTGGGAACATCATGGTGACATTTGTAGTTGGAGACGTACCAGTTTTCAGCAGTTCCTATCACATGTGGTTGAATGGTTGACATATTTGACCCTAATGAGATGGAGTGGGATCACATGAAGAGAAAGCGGGGCACTTAGAGAGAAGAATTCAAGTTACTAGGGTTGAAAGTCTGGATGCCTGGTGAAAGGGGAGTATTTTACAAATACATGAAGAATTATATATATATGTGTGTGTGTGTGTTTCTTCATATATTTCATATATGTGTGTATATATACATATATATGAAGAGAATGAGTCTGAGAAGATAAATGCTTTGGACACTGAGTTTGAACTTCAAGGAATACAATTAAATAAAGCTCATTGCTCTCACTTTCTGTCCTCAGTAGTTGAAAACGTTGTCATGGAACCTGGAGGGTTTTGCCAAAACCTAAACTTTAAACTGAGGTCCTCAAACTTTTAAAACAGGGGTCCAGTTCACTGTCCCTCAGATCATTGGAGGGCCGGGCTATGCTATCGTTTTTTTTTTTTATTTTTTTTTTTTAGGCATCACTGCCCTCAGGTGGTGGGAGTAGGAGGCCCAGCCTTTGCTCCTGGGAGCTGGAATCGAACCTCCATCCCAGTGGGCCGCAGTCCCGCGCACAACCACTATGCCACCGGGGCTCAGCCCTGCTATCGTTTTTTTTTTAAAAAAACAAACTATGAACAAATTCACTGTGCGCCTGAGATGAGTCAGCTGCTAAACAGGACAGACAGCGACAACAACACCCGTTGGGTCGGATAAATGTTCTCGGTGGGCCGCATATGGCCCGAGGGCCATAGTTTGAAAACCCCTGCTTTTGAGATTCAGAGTCGAGAGTCAGCTTTAGAAAAAAGTTGATACTTTCCTCTGTCCCCACCCCAACATTCTGGTGCTGAGAGGTGTGTTCCCAGGGGACGGGTTGGAGGGTCTTGACTGACAGGAAACACAAATGGGGAAAATAAAAATGTAGATATTATTGATTGAAGAGCAAAAACTTCAACCATGTCCCAAAGCTTACATTAGTATGTTTATCAAAGGAAGCCAATGGAACTTCAGAGGAACCATAACACATTTGAGGTCTGTCAGTGGGAAAAGTAATTTCCCTCGGCCGCATGTGGTGTAAAAGGTACCGGAAGCTTTTCTGTAGATCTTCAGGTCTGCGGAGAAGAGGTTCTGAGTTTGAATAGTGATTGGGGAAAGTCACAGGAGAAACTGAAGCCCTTACAGTTGAAAAAGTGATAGGACTTGCACAGCAGCCTAAGTGAGAAGGCAGAGAAGAGAAAGAAATTAAGAAAGAGAGCCCTAACATCTCCCTATTACAAGTCCTAAAGTCAAATCCAAAAGGATGAATTGGCGATATGACATAGTTGGCCTGGGTTTCTCTGTCCAAACAAATAAAAAGCTACTTGATTTCAAGTGTGGTCGCCAGAACAGTGTAGTTAGCATTTACCTGGGATTTGTTAGAAATGCAAATTCTGACAACCCAGGCCCTGTGGTGCTGCTGTCTATTGAACTACCAACAGCGAGGGCACCGTTCAAATCCACAATCTGCTCCTCAAGAGACAGATGAGGCTATCTGTTCCTGTAAGATTTGTTGCTGATACGTGCCCTCAAGTTGGTTGAAACCATAGTGTCCTATGTGCTACAGACCGAAACACCACGTAGTCCAGCACTATCCTCAAAATTGTTATGTCTGAGCACGCACAAGGTTGCAGTCCCTGTGCCACTCCACCTCATTAAGGGTCTCCCTCTTTCCCACTGCTCTTCCACCTTACCAAGCACGCTGTCCTTCTCCAGGGACGGGTCTCTCCGGATAGCATGTCCGAAGTATGTTTCACCATTCTTCCTAGCCCCAGAGTTCAAATGTACTGATTTTTCTTCAGTCTTCCTTATTCAACGTCCAACCTCCACATGCAGATGGCGCAATGAAGATGCTGGGACTTTGGTCAGGCACACCTTCATCCTCAAAGTAACAGCTTTATCTTTGCGTCCTCTAAAGGGGTCCCACATAGCAGATTTACCGAAAGCAAGCATCTCTTTTTTTAAACCCAGTTTTTTCATCTCTTACCTGCTGCTTCCATGAGCATTTATTGTGAATCCAAGCGAGATGAGATCCTTGACAACTTCCATCTTTTCCCCCATGCATCATTTTATCTGTTTCTGTTCATGAGCGTTTCGGTAAGGATTTTGAGCGGCTAATTCCTCGTAAGTGGTCAGCCGATTCCTTCTTCCTAGTCTGTTCTGATTCTGGAAGCTCAGCTGAAACCTGGTCTCTCTGGATGGCCCTGCTGGTCTTTGAAATACCAGTGACTTAGCCTCCAGCACCACAGCGACCCACAAGCCACCACTGTACGGCAAACTGACAGACAGTTGGTGGCAACTAGGATGTATGATCGTGCTTTTGTGCCTGTCTATGGCACAACTAGGGAATTAAAATCAACAAGGAGGATGTAGAGATCCTGGCGGTGTTGGAGCAACAGCAATCTAGCTGAGAGGAATTAATAAGAGACAGAAGAAGGGCTAATATGATGGTAGGAAAGGAGGAAGGAAAAAGGAAATGGGAAAGCTCTAGGAAACAAAACTATAGATAGAGGTACAAAAATAGGTGTGCACTTATGTAAATATATTAATTCATAAAAATAGAGGTATCGGCATAGGTACTGTGGCAGTCATGTGCTTATGTTAATTTTATGATTGAGATGGAGGGGTGGAGTCTAGCCTGTTAATCTGGAGATAGCCATTGAGTAGCCAATGAGGCTTCCGTGTGGACATGGCTTTCTCCTAAGACTTCTGGGAAATCTCGTGACATTTCCCTCATGAAGATGAGAAGCTATCTTCCCCAGTTGTTGGGAGTTAGTCTCAGAGACAAGGAATTGTGGACAAGACAAGATGGTAGTGTCCGAGCTGCTGCAGGAGCCAGAGGAGAAGCCACACAGCCTTGCCCTGATGGAACCAGACCTCTGAAGCTGGAGAGGCCTTGAGGGGAGCCCTGCCAGCGCTGAGTTGCTTCTACCACCACTGGATGCTGTTGATGGACCCTGAGCCCTGGAAATGAGGAGCCATGAGGGGACCTCTGCTTGTGCCAGGACTCTGCACCCACTGGCCTGTGACTTTGTGAGTCAGAAGGAGACTTTATAGACTGACATTGGGCATATGGGTTAATATCGGACTTATAACTTTGAACTGGACTGGGTTGGGATGCTTTCTCAATGTCCCATTCCTCTTGTATATAAACTTTTTCCTTATATCCATATGCTTGTCTATGAATTTGTTCTTCTAGTCTACCCAGACTAACACAGGTACATATATGTATATGGTAATACATTGAGGAAGTAGACGGATTTGGGGCCAAGCCCTCCCTCAATGCAAGGACACTTACAACCTGGCATTCTGTGGTGCCCACCTCCCAGCACAATCGCTGAAGACAGAATGGGTGCATAAGCAAATGTGGTGAAGAAAGCTGATGGTGTCCAGCTATAAAAAGATAAAGTGTCTGAGGTCTTAAAGATTTGAAGTTAAACACTGCCATCTAGCAGAGAAGAAACAAATTCACACAGAAGAAGCACACCACCCTGTGAGATCATGAGGTGTTGATGGGATCAGGTAGCAGGCATCAGAAGACCCAAAACAAACAAGCAAAAACAAATTGTTGAGAACAAGGAGGTTCAGAGAAGTGGCCCAAAACCTATCTATAGATAATGGGACTTCCCCTTACTGAAGGTTTACAAGGAAGGGACGAGTCAACCAGGAGGAAGTACAGCACCAATGGAACACACAGTATTCCTCTGGTTCCTGGAGGCATCCTCAACACACTATCATGACCCCAATCCTGCCTGTTACTGTGGGTTAGGCTGGAACATATACCTGTGTACACAAGAGCTCAGGACCCAAGGAATCCAAGTCAGATAAATACCTCAAGAACAGAAATGGGAGTAGCAATACCAGGAGGGTAGGGAGAAGGTGGGAAGTGGAGCAGGGAAGAAACCACAGGCAGAGGGAGAAAGCAGCCAGTGTAAGATATGAAAATAATAATTTGTAATTTGTCAATGGGTTCATGAGGGTGGTGGGGTGGGGGTGGGGGCGAGAGGGTATAAAAAGAGCCGATTCCAATGGCTCCAGTAGAATATGTTTAGAAAATAACGATGACAGTATATGTACAAATATACTTGATACCATTGATGTATAGATTGTTATAAGAGTTGTAAGAGCCCTCAGTAAAATGATCTTTAAAAAAGGAATCTGACTCATGTCAGACACAGAGAAAAAGAGAGATGTTACAGAGAGGCCATGAGTCAACTGGAGTTATGAGTAAGCAGAAGCGATGACTACAGGAGATTGTAGACGAGGAGTCAGAAACAGAGGAGAATGGGAGCACTCCCATGTGTGAGGAGCACTGCGTGCCTGCTGCAGCCCAGAGTGACAGCTTTGCCTTCTCTCTAGGTATGCAGAGGATTTGTTCAATTCCATGTGCTCTTAGTTTCTCAATGAAGCCCAGTCGCTGCTGTGTCTAGATTCCTATGATATTCTTGCCATCTGTACCCTGACAGTAGTAGCTAGATCTCCCATTACTTGAAGTGGACTCACTGAATCTGTGTTTCTAAGGCTTAACTAGATGATACAGGTTGAAAATAGATGGAGTAAAGTATTACATTAATTTTTTAAATTGCTATAAAATTTTGCTTCAGTGCCCCTAGATAACCCTTTTCTTTTCTTATTAATTCATGTCATTTAGAGAAAGAATCAAATGAAATACTTAATTTGATTTCTTTTTAAAAAATCATTGTATTGGGGGCTCATGCAAATCTTATCACGATCCAGACATACATTCATTGTGTGAGGCACGTTTGCAAATCTCTTGCCATCATCATTCTCAAAACATTTGCTCATGACGTGGACCCCTGGTATCAGCTCCTCGTTTTTCCTCTCCTCCCCCCACCCTCGCTCCCTCCCTCCCTCATGATAATTTATAAATCATTATTTTTCCATGTCTTACACTGACCAATTCCCTCACCCACTTTTCTGTTGACCATTCCCCAGGGAGGGGGATTATATGTAGATCCTTGTAATCAGTTCCCTCTTTATACCCTACCTTCCCTCCACTCTCCCAGTATTGCCACTCTCACCACTGGTCCTAAAGGGTTCATATGTCCTGGATTCCCTGTGTTTCCACTTCCTATCTGTACCAGTGTTCACCCTCCCATCTAGTCAGATTTGTAAGGTAGAATTGGGATCATGATAGTGGGGGGAGGAAGCATTTAAGAAATAGAGGAAAGTTGTATGTTTCATTCATACTGCACCTGACTGACTCGTCTCCTCCTGGAGACCCTTCTGTAAGAGGATGTCCAGTTGCCTACAGATGGATTTTGGGTCCCCACTCTGCACAACCTCCCCTCATTCACATTGATATGATTTTGTGTTCTTTGATGCCTGATACCTGATCCCATCAACACCTTGTCATTACACAGGCTAGTTTACTTCTTCCATGTGGGTTTTGTTGCTTCTGAGATAGATGGCTACTTGTTTACCTTTAAGTCTTTAAGACCCTAGACACTATATCATTTGATAGCTGGGCACCATTAGCTTTCTTCATCATGTTTATTTATGCACCCATTTGTCTTCGGTGATCGTGTTAGGAAAGTGAGCATCATGGAATGCCAGTTAATAAAACAAAACGTTCTTGCATTGATGGAGCACTTAAGTGGAGGTCCAATGTCTACCTGCTACCCTAATATTAACTCTATGAATATATATGTAAAGTTTATTTGGACGCGAAAAGAACCGGAGACCAATTGAAAGTTTTAAGGCAGGTTTTATTCGGGAAGCTTGCGGGCGGGTTCAACAGCTCAGGGGGGAAAAGAGCTGACGACACCACAAAGGAAAGAGTTTTTATACCCCCCTGACAAGTGTAGCTGTTAGTCTTCAAGGGAAGGAGGTGCGTTATTTTGATCTGTTACTTCTCACAGAATGATGTGTACCCAGAGATATCTCTTCTTTAGGCAGTTGGCTGTATCAGGGAGGAGGTCAGGGAATGGATTGGGTAAACATTTCTCGGGAAAGAGGTCAGGGTTACTTAACCTTTGGGAGGATGGGGTTGGTATATCTTTTAGAGACACGCAGATATCTGGATTCTGGACACAAAGGGTGAAACAGAGGTTAAGCATGGGGAGGGGTTGGCAGGAATGAGCTCTGAGATGGGGATGCTGCATCTAAAATGGCATCACTTGTGCCAAGACCAGACAATATACACATATATTTATTTCCCCATCATAATATATAAATATATTTACATATGTACATGCCTTTATTTAGACCTCTATAAGTGCCCTTTGCCTCCTAGTTCTTTCCTCTATTTCCTTTTACTTTCCTCTAGCCTGTGTAATGACAAGGTGTTGATGGGATCAGGTATCAGGCATCAAAGAACACAAAATCATATCAATGTGAATGAGGGGAGGTTGTGCAGAGTGGGGACCTTCCACTATTATGCTCAGCCTTCATTTGGATTTCAATAATTTCTCTCAGTTGCATTAACCTTGATCAAGCCCTTCCAGGCCCTCTCGCCACTGTATTTGGATCACTTGTTGTTCCCTTTTCCCTAGGTTTGTTAACACCGCTTCCTTTCCCCCACCGCCTTCTCTCCCTTATCTTCCCAGAACCATCTGTTCTGTTGTTTTCTCCTCCAGATTGTTTATCCAGCCTATCTTATCTAGATAGACCTGACTTAATTTTCTAAATTTAAAATTGCATGTATTTAAACCTACTCAAAAGAAATTTTGCTCTATATTCAGTTTTCCGCATCTGGAGGCTTTGTCTCATAACATAACATTTACTATAAAAAATCATTTTTTTAATGAAATAGTTCTAAGGGTGTCATCACTTTTTCTCAAGAACACCTACCATCATCAAGGCTGATGCTCAGTTCATAGCTAGAGATTTTATTTCTACTTTCTTCTCTTATAGGGTCTCTATGAGTACGAATTGACTTGATAGTGAATTTGGTTTTTGTTTTCTCTTATTGGCCTCCTCACTTGGGAAGTTGCCTGAAAAAAGTGCTACAGCACTTCCCACCTCATTTTCTTTTCATTTACCCCATCCTTTGCATGTCGCCCAAGCCCGGTCCAAAGGCCCGAATCACACCTTCAAGATCTTTTGCAAATGATGTTTTACCTTTTATTACTTAAAACTTTTTTTTTTTTTAGGGCATCACTGCCCTGGTGGTGGGAGTAAGAGGCCCATCCTTTGCCCCTATGGAGCTGGAATTGAACCTCCATCCCAGTGGGCGGCAGTCCCGCGCACAACCACTACGCCACCAGGGCTCAGCCCCTACTTAAAACTCTTTTTTCCAGGTTTTTCATATTCATTTTCAACTAAGGCATTCAACTCAGAGCTGTAAACTCTTACTCACCTATGGGTAAATGAGACAGTAGCCTGGTCTGGTCTTGTCAGTACCTTGGACAGGACCCTATCTAGCCTAGAGTTTATTTTGTTTATTTTGTCTCATCTGATTGAAAAAAAACTGCCATTGAGTCAATTTTGAGTCATGGTGACCCAAGGACAATCTTTACACAGTAGGACCACTGTGCTTTCTTGTTTTGTTTTGCCACCATCTTTATAAATAAAGTGCCCCGGTGCAGTCCTAGAAACTCCCAGAGGCAATTCTACCCAGTCTGTGTTAGGCTGGGCAAACTAGGGAAACAAATCCATAGAAACGCATATGTATATAGAGAATTTTATATAAAGGATAAATATACATTAAGAAATTATACCAACCCAATGTTGTCCAAGTCCATAAATCCAACATTAGCCCATATGTCTGACATCGATTTACAAAGTCCTCCTCAATCTCACAAAACACACACAATGACATGGACTGCAGGAGGAAAGTCGAATCAGTGAGCGTGTAAGCATCTCAGCGCTGGCAGGCATCTCCACAAGGCTGCCCCAGCACCCAGGGCTGCATCAGGTAGGTCCATGTGACTTCTCCTCAAGGATGACTTTCAGGAAGTGAACCTTGTCGGCTGAAGCAGGGAACTGGCTAAGGCAGCTGCACCCTGGTCCAACCATCAGAGAGCAAGAGATCTGAGAACAAGAAAGATGAGACTCACCAAGTCATTTATCTCTCTGCCCTTCAATTAATCTCACATGTGTTTATCTGCCAGGTTGACACAATAAACCGTAACTATCTCACTGTCCTACAGGCCTGCGCTGAGTCAAAATCTGCTGCATGGCAGTGAGTTTGGTGGAGTTTTGGAGGCGTGATGGTAAAACACTAAGCTGCTGACCAAAAGGACAGTGGTTTGAGCCCACCAGTGGCTCCATTTGTAAAGCAGACTTGGCCATCTCCTTCGGACAGATTACAGCCTGGAGAAGCCTGTACGGCACAGCAGAGCTACCCTGTCCTGTCGGGCCACAGTGAGTGGCCATGAGCTGGACCGCATCCAAGGACAATCTTTACAGAAGCAGATTGCCAGGACCTCAGGCAATCTCTAAAGTCCTTTACATCCTTGATATTATTTGTACCGTGTTACTCTTTACTTTGTCAACCTGGTGACTTTTCTCTATTTATTTAAATAAAACTCACTACCCTGGATGGATTCGTTAAGCACTGTGAAACTGATCTAAACTCAGAGGAAGTTAAGGGAAATAATGAATGTATATTTAATAGCCGTTCTAAGTCTGAAGAGTTCGGAGGGTCACATTATAGATCAGTGAATGGTACATCTCTATACTGTGTATGACTGAGGATCTTGGGTTGGGATTATCCATTTATTTCTTATTCTTACTCATTTACTTACTCATTCACAGGTGGAAAATGTTCAGCAAGTACTTCTTGAATTATTAAAACCAAAGTAATTGCTATCAGTTCAGACATAAGTCTGAACATAAGCCCCACATGTGTTTCAGAATGAAACTGTACTCAGAAGGGTTTTAACGAGTGATGTTTCATATGTAGACCGACAGGCCTTTTTACCCAGGCACCTTGAGTGAAACTGAACAGCCTGCCTTTGGGTTCACAGTGAGACAAGTTAAGCTAGAGACAAGGGTAGGATTCAGCTGGCCCACACTAGTTCTGAAGAGCCGACACCTCATTTTTTTTTGAGTCCAGGAATCTACTGTTAAATGCACTTGTAATTAGGCTTCTCTCTTAGGTGGGTGGCTGAGCAGTCACCCGGTGTCGGAATCACTATTTATATTCCTTACTCTTTTTTGCTGTTTTTTTGTTGTTTTTTTTTTTTGGGGGGGGGGCCCTCTGGTGGGAGTGGGAGGTCCAGCCTTGCTCCTGGAGAGCTGCTACAGGATTTGAACTGCCAAGTCAGTGGGCTGCAGTCCGGCACACAACCACTATGCCACCGGGGCTCAACCCTCCTTACTCTTTTTTATATATATGGAATGCATTGAAGGCTGTTAGATTCCTTATAACAATCCATATATATCAATTATAAAAAGAGTATTTGTACATATGCTGCCATCATCATTTTCAAATATTTTTTCCACTTGAGCTCCTGATAGCAGCTCCTCTTTTTCTTCTTCCTCCCCCACCCTCCTACTCTCATGAACCCTTGTTAAATTATTATACATTTCCATATCTTATTGCATATTCTGTCTCCCTTCATCCATGTTTCATTGTTTGCCCCGCTCCTTCCTCTTTTTCGGCGTTCATCTGTCCAAGAGCATATTCTCAACTCCAGCAGTAAGTTCATTCTGTATGTAGGTATTTAAAAAAATGAGATGAAAAAATAGAGACAGAACTATGCTTTTCATATTTATTCCTTTATTTCACAGAACGCCTTTATCTTTTGATGAGATGCTACATTTTCATTCCCTTGTATATGTTCCTTCTGTAAGCAAACATAGAACGTTGGTTCCAGCCAGCAGAAATCTGAGGCACAATAGTCTCAAACTCTGTCTGGTGCTACCCCATCATCCCGGTTTTTCTGTTTGAACCCATTGTGGCAGCCACTGTGTCGATCCATGTCCTTCAAGGCTGTCCCCTTTATCACTGACCTTTTGCTCTGTCAAGCCTAATGTGGTGTTTCAGGAACTGGGGTCTCTTGGTGACATTTCCAAAGTACTGAGAGAAACCTTGCCAGGAGCATCCGGACTATAATTCTCTCAACACAGATTTGTTTGTTTTTCTGGCAATCCATGGTACTTCTTCACCAGATACTGTCATTCAAATGCGTCTGTCCGCCCCCAATATTCCTTATGTGTTATCCAGCTTTCATACGCGCATAGGATGTGAGTGAAAGTACCAGGGCCAGGCACCCTGTGGTCCTCAAAGTGGCATTCTTGCTCTTCAACATTTTAGAGAGGTCTTCTGCAACCGCTTTATCCAATGCAATATTGTAGTTTGATTGTTTGGCTGCTGCTGGCTACACATTGGGCTGCAAATCAGGTGGTCAGCAGTTCAAAACCACCAGCCCCTTCTCAGGAGCAAGATGGGACTTTCTACTCCTGTAAAGGGTGATGGCCTTTGAAACTCACAGGGACAGTAATACCCTGCCATGTCGGGTTCCTGGAAGTCATTATCAGCTTGATGGTAGTTGAGTTTGGTTTGGATTTTGGGGAACTCACCTTCTATCTTTTCCCCATTTATCATGATATCTATTATTCCAGTATGCGGATTTGGATTTCTTTGCATGGAGTTGGAATCCATACTGAGGGTTACTGGTTTTTAAAGTTTTTCATCAACAAACGTTTCAAGTTCCTCTTGCTCTCAGCAAGCTAGGTTGTGTCGTATACATATCACAGACTGTTAATAAGTCTTCCTCCAATCCTGATGCCATGTTCTTCTTCATATAGTCTAATTCAATTTAAAGCAAAGAAATTGAGTACGTGTGGTGAAACCCTGACACACGTCTTTCCTGATTTTAAACCACGCAGTATTCCTCTTCTTCAAATTACTGGTCGATACACAGGTTCCACAGGAACAAATGGAGTGTTATGTTTCAACTTCACAGTAAGAGCAGAAATTCCTCCAGGCAGGGATTCAAAATATGTTTTAATCCCTTTTAGTCTCTGTTATTGTTGGGCAGGTAGTGGAAATTTAACAAAAGTTTCATGAATGAAGCTTGGCAGGGCTGGGACACACAGATTTTCGAATGGAATACAATTCTGAGCAGACCAAACCCACCAAAGTCACTGTGACTAAATCACTTCTGATTCCTGACAACTCCACAGGCACAGTCAACTTGTCCTTGCGGGTTCCCAAAGCTGTAAATCTTTTTAACGGTTTTAATGGCACTTTGTCCACATATCATATAATTCAACAGTTCAATCATGAGCACAATCAATTTTAAGCAAAGCTGTACATATGTTGGGGAACAGAAAGCCTCATCTTTCTCACTTAGAGTGGCTGGTGGGTTTGAAAGGCTAATCTGCTGTTAGCAACCCAATGTATAGCCCCCTATGCTACACGTTTCCTTTCGGAGTTTATGGGGATACTTAATAAATGCCTCTTGAATTCTTAAAATGCTTTTCCTGTAGGAAAAGCAATTCTCTTTCCCTAAGTCCATATTTCCCAGTATCATACTGGATCCCTTACCTTAAAGTCATGTGGCACACTTGTTAAAAACATGGATTCTCCAGGCCATGGAATCTGAATCTGGGTAGTATTTATGATGGGAGGTGGTCTCTAAAGACCAGAAATATGTGCACTCAAGTGATGCCAGAGTAAACAGTCTCTCACAATATCGCAGGTCCATTGGCACAATTGTACCGGCGATAATATATAAAGATTATAGTAAAGTCATAGAGAATAGGGAAGAGAGGAGAGAGGATAAAATAAAGGAGTCAGGCACATTTTATGGTAGCATGCTCACTTCCTGGATGGCCATGATCTCAGGTCTGCAAAGAGGGCAGAGAGTGGGAGGAGAGAGGAGGAGGAGGAAATATATTTCTGACCAAGGTTTATATCTACTTAGGGGCGTGCAAGTCCCCCTGATTCTAGGTAAAGACATACATTACAGGAAGGGGTTGTACCATAGGCAATACAGCAATGGAAGGGGGGACAATCTAGGGGTGTACAGGCAATAGGAAGAGGCGGGAGTAGGGGTACACATGTGACAAGGTGGACAGATGCTAGATTCAATACGGCAATCTACCCTTAGTTGTTCTTGAGTGGGCTTGGTTTTTACTCTGGGCTTTACAGGAAAATGAGCACTGTCCTTATCAGTAGGGTGTGAGCCCCACCTACAGTGGGATAAACAACAGTGTCTGAATGCCTGGACGGCTGATGCCTTCAGGGAGATAACTTCTTTTTTTTAGTTTGTTTTTGTTGTTGTTTTGTTGTTGTTGTTGTTTGGGGGGTGGGGGCATCACTGCTCTCTGGTGGTGGGAGTAGGAGGCCCAGCCCCACTGCTGGAATTGAACCTCCGTCCCAGTGGGCCGCAGTCCCGCGCACAACCACTACGCCACCAGGCTCAGCCTGGGAGAGGACTTCAAAGCAGCTTGCTTTAAGTGTACTATAATCATTTACCAAGTGTTGCAAGCAGTGTCCTAGGACTGACGTATATTTGGGGGAGATAAACTGGGGGACAGTCTTGTTGTATCCCTCAAAGTAACGCTCTCTGAAGTTTGAGCATCCTTGCCCTAAGTACAAAGTATACCAACCAAGTCAAACCCATGCAAATCCCTTGCCATTGTGTTGCTCTAACTCATAACGACCTGACAGGACAAAGTAGAACTGCCCTATAGGGTTTCCAAGCCTATAATCTTTGCACTTCTTTCCTGGGAACACCAAATGTCACCATTTCCTAAGTGTGTGTCCTTGGGCGTGTCATTTAAGCTCTGAACTCCTTTGTTCTGTAGGATCAGTATGAGATGGAATCAACTTGATGACAATGGGCAGGTGCCTCCATTTAGAGAGTCCTTGTGGCACAATGGGTAAGGTACTCCACTTACTACCTGCAGGAGAAAGACGAGGCAGTCTGCTTTTGTAAAGATTTATAACCCCAATAAGACTCTCATCCTGCAGAATGAGAATTGGCGTCAGAGCAATAGTTGTGGTTTGGTTGTTTGGACCTCAGTTTCCCTGTCAATAAAATGAAGAGTATTGCTGGGATTGGAGCTGGCCCCAATACCAACTACATGGACAGCCACTCCTACCCCCAGAATAATGTACTTCAGAGGACAGCACTGAAACTGCAGCTCAGGGAGAGGGACATGTCTGATCAGAGCACATGGGAACAAATGAACGGGGAGGAAGAGGGAGTAGAGCACATCCTGGTCCACCAAGCCTTGAGGACGAAATCCCTGCTCAGAACAGCCAATGCACAGAGAGGACCATATGGCCAGCTCCACTATGAGACAGGACATCCCTCACTTACCATAGCCCTATGGGGGATAACACTGTAGATACAGTGCAGGAATTGTACTCAATCTGACCCACCATACTGAGGCAAAACACTAAGAGTGTGCAACAGAACAGTAAAAGAATCTGGAGGGAATCCCAAAAATAGACTTTGGGGCCAGGCTGTGTCACCTCATCAGATTCTGCTAGGAAGCATTCCTAAAGGCCAACAAATAGATCTTGAACTATTTATAGCGTTTTCTCTCTCCTTTTCTTTTTTTGTCATTTTTTTGTTTACCCTCTTGTTGCTTCGTTTTGTCTTTTTTGTGTGCTTATTATTATCTCTGCAAGTTTATCTACATAAGATAGGCTGGATAAACAATCTGGAGGAGAAAACAAAGGGATCACGGTTCTGGTGGGACTTGGGAGAGGAGGAGGTGAGAAACAAACCCAGGGACAAGGGAACAACAAATGATCCAAAAATCAGTGGCCAGGCGTGTGTAAGAGGCCGTGTAAGGATTGATTAAGGGCAATGTAACCCAGAGGAATTACTGAAACCTAAATAAAGGCTGAGCATAATAGTGAGACAAGAGGATGGTAAAAAACAAAAAATAGAGGAAAGAACTAGGAGGCAAAGGGCATTTATAGAAGTCTAGATACAGGCATTTACATATGTTAATGTATGTATATATGATGATGGGTAAATAGATCTATGTGCATATATTTATAGGTTTAGTATTAAGGTAGCAGATGGGCATTGGGCTGCCACTCAAGTATGCCATCAATGCAAGAACACTTTGTTCTATTAAACTGGCATTCCGGGGCTGAGCCCCGGTGGCGTAGTGGTTGTGCACGGGACTGCGGCCCACTGGGATGGAGGTTCAATTCCAGCTCCACAGGGGCAAAGGCTGGGCCTCCTACTCCCACCACCCGGGCAGTGATGCCCTAAAAAAAAAAAATTAAACTGGCATTCCATGATGCTCACCTTCCCAACATGGTTACTGAAAACAAAGCAGGTACATCAGCAAATGTGGTGAAGAAAGTTGATGGTGTCCAGCTATCAAAAGATATAGCATCTGGAGTCTTAAAGACTTGAGGTAAACAAGGGGCCATCTAACTGAGAAGTAACAAAGCCCAGATGGAAGAAACATACCAACCTGTGTGACCATGAAGTATCGAAGATTAAAGAATACAAAATCATATCATTGTGAATGGGGGGGGGTGGTGCAGATTGGGAATTCAAAACCCATCTGTAACCATCTGAACATCCTCTTTCAAAAGAGTTGTAGGGAGAAGATGAGCCAGTCAAGATGCAGTGTAACGACGATGAAACATACAACTTTTCTCCAGTTCTTAAATGCTTTCTCCTCATCACCACCCCACCACCCCCCATGATCCCAATTCTACCTTACAAATCTGGCTAGACCAGAGGATGTACACTGGTACAGTTAGGAACTGGAAACGCAGGGAATCCAAGAAAGAAGATCCCTTCAGGACCAGTGGTGAGAATGGTGATACCAGGAGGGTGGAGGGAAGGTGGGCTAGAAAGGGGGAACCAACAGGGAAGTGGGCAAATGGAGACATAGGACAGTGTTTAATATGATAAAATAATAATAATTTATAAATTACCAAGGGTTCATGAAAGAGGGGGTGCAGGGTGGGAGGGGAAAAACGAGGAGCTGTTACCCAGGGCTCAAGTAGAAAGCAAATGTTTTGAGAATGATGATGGCAACAAATGTACAGATGTGCCTGACACCATGGATGCATGGATGGATTGTGAGAAGAGTTGTACAAGCCCCCGATAAAATGACTTTTTTTTTTTTAAAGAATGAAGAGTATAGTCTGTTGTATTAAATGAGTCAAATTACATAAGGTTCTTCGAACAGAGCCTAAACATACTGGGCAAATATGATCATATGTTTCCTCTTATTACAATTATGACATCCACTTTGTAACCAAAAAGGAGCTTGGTTACTTGCTGGGCTGCTAACCATAAGGTCAGCGGATCAAAACTGCCAGCCCCATTCCATAGACCAAGGAAGGGCTTTCTATTCCTATCAGGAGTTAGCAGTCTGGAGAACTCACAGGCACGGTTCTACTTTGTCCTCTACAGTCTCTAGGAGTCAGTGCCCCTGGGTGACAGTGAGTTTGGGTTGTTGGTTTTTGTTTGTTTGTAGCAGAACTTACAAACAAGCTGGTTTTTATTTGTTTACTCTAGCCTATCTTATCTACATAGACCTAAAGCGATAATAACATATACACCCAAACGACAGAACAAAACAAAGCAACAAAAGAGAACAAACAAAACATTTATGCCTAAAGCCTTTCAAGCTATAGAAAATCCAGCACACGTCACTTGCCCTGGCTGCATGTTTGGAGACGTGGGCCTTGGATGCCAGGACGTTGCCTGATTGCAGCGCAAAGTCGGCCCCTGGAAGCAAAGCTCATCCACCGCATGCTGACAAGACAGAGACTCAGGCTTCAATCTTTTGTGCAGCTTCCCAAACCAAGTTCCCATAATTAAAACCCCATTAAAAGGGCAGGGATTCAGATGAGTCTCTCGTGTTTCCTCACTTACAGGAAAGTGTTTGGCTGACTACAAAGCGTAACAAAACACAAAGCCCATTGTAGCAGCAGGGCTGCGCCAACCCATCTCCTGTCCCAGGCCTCTGTGGAGGGCATGTCCACTCCACGGCGGCGTCTTCCCTCCTACTCCTTTTGCCAGGGGGTTTGCTCTCCTCTGACAGACACAAAGAAACATTCCCAAGTCCAGAGTTTGTAACTCCCCACCCCTCACCCCTTGTAAAGTGGGAAGAGCTTTGGCAGGCCATCAGTCGAGGACAGATCTTGGAGAACAGGTGTGCCCTGGGACGTTTAGGACAGTTTTTCTACAATGGGCGCCTTGTTCGGGTATATGATTGACTCTTAAAATGAGGCTTTCCTCTTAACATGTGACTTCTGCAAAGATACTGAAAATTAGAGTTTCTATTTCCCTATTTGGAAAAACGGAACTTGTAATAGAATGTGAGCGCTAGCAGAAACTTCTAATGCCTTTTAAGATTTTTTTTTTTTTAATGACGAGGCACTGGCTGAAGGTTGAGAGAGGGTTAGTACGTGGACCAAGTGTACATTTCATGGGATTTCGTTAATTTGGATAACTTGGGTGGATTACTGAAATTTGTGCTTAAAGGCCAAAGGCCATTTATTGTCATGAAATATTTTACACTGGTGTATTAATTATTCCTGACAATAGTTAGTAAATGTCCGAGGACTGATTTTCCAGCATTTCATCTAGTAAGAATATAATATAATCAAGCTTGCTTTGGCAGGTACAAATACTAAAAAAGAGTATAATATAATTTTTGTTACCAAACTTAAGATATAGAGAAAAGTTTCTGCAACTAGTTTCCACAATCATTTGGCATAATAATTCTAATTCATGCTTAAATGAATCATAAAAGTGGTTCCATTATAGTTTACGAATTATAGCTCAAGTATTATTCCAATTTCCAGCACTCAGTCAAAAATACGTAACATCTCTGAATCCTAGTTAATGTAATTTTAAAGACTTTTACATATAATTTCAGCCTTACAGAAAAGTTGTTAGACTAACCAGTCTCCAGATGCTCTTCACATTAAGCACGTGCACATACTTTTTGCTGTGAAGACATGTAAGAGTAAGTTATAGATATGATGCCCTTCTAACCTTAATCCCTAGCTGAAAAAATACACCACACCCAATAAACTATAATCTAGTATCGGTCTTTTCAGCAACACCCACTCAGAAGGATAATAATCATTGTTGATAGCCTCATTTTAAAATTGTAGCAATACCTGACATGAACAATGGTAGATAAAACTCTAGCTATAAGAACAATTAATATCGTTATTCAGTTCAATAAATATTTACTAAAAGGTATGCTGGTGTGTTAGCAGATGGAAAAATAGAAGAAGTTTGCTGCTCATTTGACAGTTGCCGAGTTCGTTAAAGATGTCTTTTTTGTTGGGCTGTCTCTTCCCCCGCCCTTCCCCCACGCTCACCCCCATTTTTCTCTTATAAGCTGAAATATTTTCTTTCAGGGTGAAAAGAACATATAAGATAAAATTGCATTTGTTTTATAGAGGAAAGATCAGAGGATCAAATCAGAGATAGAAAACAACCAGTTCTGAACTCTTTAAGGATTTCGTTTTCTCTTCTGCGATTTCATTTGTGTTCCCTCGTTAACTTGTTTCTGTTGAAGCGTTTGTGAACCTGGAGGGTGTCCAATAGCTGGTGAATTAAGCAGGAGCTTCTGTGTCTTTGCTGCCAGTGGGTTATCTTCCAATGAATTTTCGTATTTATTAGCCTCTGCCTCACCCAGTGGATACTTACAGTACATCCAGGTCTCTACGTGAATCTCCATTCCTATGACATGAGTAGCCATGAATCGTGTGAGATCAGAGCAAGCATGCAGTGTATAATTAACACAAACCCCAAGCTCAAACTCTTTGCCGGGAAGTAGATTCTGACTCATATCAGCCTTCTAGGACCGAGAACTGCCCGGGGGGTTTCCAACGCTGTCATTCTTTCTGGAGGCAGACCTTTGTGTCATTCTCCCATGGAACAGCTGGCGGATTTGAACCTCTGACCTTTTGGGTAACAGTCAAGAGCTAAAGTCACAGCACCACCAGGGAGATTTCATAACAAACACAAGTCCCCTTATATTAAATCTGCCATAAATGTCCCACAAGACGACAGAGGCTCAATTGCAGTACTTGGCCTCTGTAGTGAGTATTTTCATTCTGTTCACTGTGGAGGGGGTCTGGTGGCAGAACGGGTGACATGTTGGACTGCTCACCGCTGGCCAGCAGCCTGAAACCACCAGCTGCTCCTTGGTTGAAAAATGAGGGCTTCGACTCTCATAAAGTGTTACAAAGTAGCAAATACCAGAAAGATGCTTACTTATGTTTTATTGACTATGCCAAGGCATTAACTGTGTGAACTTTAAAAAATCTGTGGATAGTCTTGAGAAGAATGGAATTGCCAGAGCACGTCCTTGTGCTCGTGTAGAACTTGTACGTGGATCAACTGGCAGTTCTGTGAACAAGACAAGGACGGTTTAAAATCAGAAAAGGGGTGCATAGGGTTGTTTGATCTGTATGCTGAGCTAAAAAAAAAAAAAAGAATATTGCATCAGGATTGGGAAAAGACTTATTAACAACCGGTATATGCAGATGACACAAGCTCGCCTGCTGAAAGCTAGGAGGAATTGAAGCACCTTTGTGATGAAGATCTAGGAGAGCAGCCTTCAGTCTGGATTACAACACAATGTACAGAAGACTGAAAAAGACTAAAATCCTTGCAAACGGGTAGCATTATGATAAATGGAGAAGAGGTTACACTTGTCAAGAACCTTGGCTTGCCTTGATCCATAGTCCACACTCAGAGAAGTGTCAATCAAGAGACCAAGAAATTTGTTGTATTGGGTAAATCTGGTGCATAAGACTGCTTCAGAGTATTGAAAAGTTTTAAAGACTAAAGTATGCCTGACCCAAGCCATGGTATTTGCCGTTGCCCGATAAGCATGTGAAAATTTGATGTTACACAAGGAATAGTGAAGAGGTATCGGCACATTTCCATTGTGATACTGGAGAAGAATATTGACAGTACCATGGACTACCTAAAAAACAGACAAGTCTGTCTCGGAAGAAGTACAGCCCGAGTGCTCCTTAGAGGCAAGGACGACGAGGCTTCAGCTTACATACTTTGGATATGTTGGCAAGAGAGATCGCCTTGGAGAAGGGCAAGTAGAGGGGAAGCAAAAAGAGGAAGGCCTTTGGCAAGATGGATGGACACAGTGGCTGCAACAATGAACTCAAACATAGGGACAATCATGAGGACTACAAAGGACTGGGTGGGCAGTGCTTCTGTCTGTGGTGCATGAGGTCACCATGGGGCAGAACTGACTCGAAGGCATCTCACATCAACAAAGAGTTCTACCCTATTTGAGAGTCTTGCTATGAGTCCTGGACCAGAGTCAATGACAGTGAATTTGACTTCGGTTTAGATCCTTTGTGAACACAGCCCCCCTTGACGAAGGTAGCACCCTTATGCAGAGAAATGTAGTGTGACAGAGAGCAAGGAGGCCTGCAGTTAAGTCACAGAGCAAGAGAGGCGGATAGCACCAAGGAGACTTTCATTCCAGGTGCTCAGCTTACCATTGGAACACATCTATTTTCTTATGCTGTGGAGATCGCTTTTCTGAAACATGTTTAATGATTAGCTATCGTTTCATCTGTGTTCCCTAGTGGGAAACTGCTTACCGGATGAAACTGTTGGTGTTCAGTGCCGGCAAGTCAACTCCTACTCCACACTTGATCTGAGTCAAAAGGCCGAGAAGCGGTAAGTCAGCTCCTACGCATAGCGACCCTTTGAACGCCAGAACAAGACACTGACTATCCCACACCATTCTCACAGTTTGAGTCCATTGGTGGATCCATGGGGTCAATCAGAGGGTCTGTCATTCTGACGGGGCGGATCCCTCTTGATGACATGCTCAAAGTAAGGGAGGCAAAGTCTGATCATCTGCCCTCTAAGGATCATTTTGGCTGTCTTTCTTCGAAGACAGGCTTGTTTGTTCTTCTGGAAGTTCACTATGTCAGGGTTCTTTCACACACATGTATATGTATATTAGGTGACTGAAAATATCATGGCTTGGTTCAAGCACCTTAGTCGTCAGTGACATCTTTGCTCTTTTTTCTTTTTAAAAATCATTTTATTGGTGGCTCGTACAACTCTCATCATAATCCATACATCCATCCATTGTGTCAAGCACATTTGTTGCCATCATCATTCTCAAAATATTTGCTTTCTACTTGAGGCCTTGGTATCAGCTCCTCATTCTCTCTCCCCCTCCCCCCCACCCCAATTATCCTCCAGATTATCTCTACTCTCATTATTGGTCCTGAGGGGTTGATCTGTTCTAGATTCCCCGTGTTTCCAGTTCCTATCTGTACCAGTGTACATGCCCTGGTCTAGCCAAATTTGTAAGGTACAATTGGGATCATGATAATGGGGGGGAAGTAGCATTAAAGAACTAGAGGAAAGTTATATGTTTCATCATTGCTTTACTGCACTCTGACTGGCTCATGTCTTCCTCAAGACCCTTCTGTAAGGGGATGTCCAGTTGCCTACAGATGGGCCTTGGGTATCCATTTCTCCCTCCCCCCTCATTCACAATGATAGGACTTTTTATTCTTTGATGTCTGATACCTGATCCCTTCAATACCTTGTGCTCGCACAGGCTGGTGTGCTCCTCCACGTGGGCTTTGTTGCTTCTGAAATTGATGGCTGCTTGTTTATCTTCAAGCCTTTAAGATCCCAGGCACTATATCTTTTGATAACTGGACACTATGAGCTTTCTTCACCACATTTGCTTATGCACCCACTTTGTCTTCAGCAATCGTTTGGAGAAGGTGGGCATCCTGGAATGCCAGGTTAATAAAACAAAGCGTTCTTGTATTGAGGGAGTACTTAAGGAGAGGCTTGATGTCCCTGTGCTACCTTAATACTAAACCTATAAATATATGCACATAGTTCTATTTCCCCGTCATCATATATAAATATATTTACATGTGTGCAAATCTATATTTAGACCTCCACAAATGCCATTTGCCTCCTAGTTCTTTCCTCTATTTCCTTTTACACTCCTCTTGTCTCACTGTCATGCTCAGCCTTCATTTGGATTTCAGTCATTTCTGTGGGTTACATTGCCCTTGATCGAGTCCTACCAGACCTCTCACACCCTGTGTGCCACTAATTTTGGATCGCTTGTTGTTCCCTTGTTCCTGGGTTGGTAAACATCATCTCCTGTCTCCCATGTCCACCTCTCCCATATCCCCCACACCCCAACCATTAGGCTCATTGTTTTCTCCTCCACATTGTTCATCCAGCCTATCTTATCTAGGTAGACTTGCAGAGATAATAATATGCACAAAAGGCAAGACAGAGCAAAACAAAGCAACAAAAGACAGCAAAAAAACCAATGACAAAAAAAAAATGCCTGTGACTAGCTCAAGGCATGTTTGTGAACCTTTAGGGGTGTTTCCTGGTGAATCTGATGAGGTTCCACACCCTGGCCCCAAAGTCTATTTTTGGTATTCCCTCCGGACTTTCTTGCCCTGCTCCCCTTGCTGTTCTACTGCACACCCTGAGTGTTTTGCCTAGATGTGGTGGGGTCAGATGGAACCATTCCCACACTGTGTCTCCAGTGTTGTCCCCCACAGGGCTCTGGGTCAGTGTGAGATGTCATGTCTCAAAGTAGGGCCGGCCACATGGTCCTCTGTGTACATTGGCTGCTCTGAGCAGGGATATTGTCTTCAGGCTTGGTGGGCCAGGATGTGCTCCCCTCTCTCTTCCTCCCCCTTGCTTTGGTCTTGTGTGCTCTGATCAGATATGTCCTGCTCCCTGAGCTTTAGCTTCAGTGCTGTCCTCTGAAGTAATTCTTCTGGGGGGAGGTGGCTGTCCACGTAAATGGGATTGGGGCTGGCCCTTTAACATCTTTGCTCTTTAACACATTAAAGATGTCTTGTGGCATAGCAGTTATGTGTTGGGCTAAGGTTTGTAGTTTGAAACCACCAGTGAGGCTGAGCTCTGGTGGCCTAGTGCTTGTGTGTGGGACTGTAGCCTACAGGGTTGACAATTCAAATCCAGCAGGAGCTCTCCAGGACCAAGGCTGGCCTTCCTACTCCCACCAGGGCAGTGATGCCACAAAAAAAAAAAAAAAAAAAGGCTGAGCACCAGTGGCATAGTGGTTGTGCGCGGGACTGTGGCCCACTGGGTTGGAGATTCAAATCCAGCAGCAACGCTTGTCCTCCTACTCCCACCACCAGAGGGCAGTGATGCCCCCCCCCCAAAAAAAGAAAAGAAACCACCAGTGACTTCTCGGGAGAAAGATGGGCCTTTCTACTGCCATAAACATATACAGTCTCAGAAACTCACAGGGGGCAGTTCTACCTTTTCCTATAGGGTCGCTATGGCTAAGCACCCACTCAATGGCAGTGAGCTTGGTTTTCCTGTTTGATTGTGGTTTTGTTCAACAGATTTGTCCAATGCAGGAGGCTATTTGACTTGTTGACTGCTGCTTCCATGAGTGTTCAACCTTTTCTCCATTTATCATGATGTTGTCTACTGGTCTAGTTATGAGGGTTTCTGCTTGTTGTGTTTGTTTATTTGCTTTTTACACTGAATTGCAATTCATACTGAAGATTGATTTTTGCCAGATGAAAAGATCCTCTTATTTTGTTTTGTTTTCCGCCAACTTTGCTTTTTCTTTTCGTTATCAGTTATATTTGCACATCATCCACATGTCATGCAATTCAATAATTCAATCATATCAAGAAGAGTTGTACAATTATCACCCTATTCAATTCTAAAACACACTCTTCCTCCTTGTACTCAGATATTCATATAATTGTTATTTTTCTAATTGTGGCAAAAATATACACAATGTAGTGCAGTCACTTAATCTGATGTCTATTTGAGGATTAAGAGTATAGAGGTGGAGTCTTCTGAGAATTCTGGGAAATGTGGTGCTTTCTTCTTGGAGAAAGAGACACTATCTCTCGCAGTTGACTTCTTTGGAGAATTACTATTGACAATGCTCACTCCCTGGAAAACATTGCAGCTGATGAGACACAGGGCAGCATACCGATAAACCCTATACCCTGGAAACTGGAGGATCCATGGTGTGTGAGTCCGGGTAGACTAGAGGAACAATTTTATAGACACACATATGGATATAAGGGAATAGTTTATATACAAAGGAATGGAACACTGAGAAAGCATCCCAACCCAGTCCAGTTCAGAGCCCTCAGTCCGATATTAGCCCATATGCCTGATACCAGTCTATAATGTCTCCTTCCGACTCACAAAGTCACAGGCCAGTGGGTACAGAATCTCAGCACTGGCAGAGGTCTTCCCATGGCTCATCGCTTCCAGGGCTAAGGATCCATCAACAGCATCAGTGATGGCAGAAGCAACTTAGCTCTGGCAGGGGTCCCCACGTGGTCTTTCCAGTTTCAGAAGTCTGGCTCCATCAGGGCAAAGCTGTGTGGCTTCTCCTCCAGCTCCTCAGACGCTGCCATCTTGTCTTGTCCGTGATTCATCATCTCTGAAACTAACTCCCAACCACTGGGGAAGATAGCGTCTCATCTTCATGAAGGAAATATCGCGAGATTTCATGAAGTCTCAGGAGAAAGCCATACCCACATGGAGGCCTCATTGGCTAATCAATGGCTATCTCCAGATTAACAGGCTAGACTCCACCTCTACATCTCAATTATGAAATTAACATAAGCACATGACTGCCACACATGTCAGGGGGTCTCCCTGACATCACTGAAATGCTTCTACCACCACTGGATAGACAAGCCTCTGCACCCACTGGCCTGTGAAGCACTGGCATGTGCTTCATGAGTCCAAAAAGGACTTATAGATTGGTATCAGACATATGGACTAATATTGAACTTATGACCTTGGACTGGACTGGGCTGGAATGTTTGCTCAATGTTCAATTGCTTTTTCTTTTATTCATATGCGTGTTTATGAATTTGTTTCTCTAGTCTACCCAGACTAACACACACAATAAAACAGTTTCTACTTCAACAACTTCTATATGTAAAATTCAGTGCCATTAATTATATTCTTTATGTTGTACAACCATTATTGATATCCTTTTCCAAATTATTCCACTACCATTAACATAAACTCAATGCCCCCTTAGCAGTAATTTTTTCTTTTTTAACCATGGTAATGATTGATCAAGTTTAGTTTCTTTTTTTTTTTTACTATTTGTTTTCTTGATAGAATATTCACATATCATACACTTCCATGGTTAGATCATTTTTTAAAAGAGTTGTATGTAGGAAGGAGGAGTAGAACTGAGTGTGATTATACAATCCATTTTTTTGGGGGGAGGGGGGGAATCACAGCTCTCCGGTGGTGGGAGTAGGAGGCCCAGCTCCACTGCTGGAATTGAACCTCCGTCCCAGTGGGCCGCAGTCCCATGCACAACCACTACCCCATCAGGGCTCAGCCCTATAAAACTCATTTTAAAAGCAAATTAACCATAAAAAATAACTTTGGTAATGATTGTACAATTCTTCTCAATATAGTTGAACTATTGGATTTTTTGATATGTGGATCAAATGCCAGTGAAACTCTATAAAAAGAAAGAGAGTTGTATATACAGTCATCACAATCAGTTCTAGTGCTCCCTCCCCTCTCCTGCATTAATTGTTTGCTCCCCAAGTCCCCTCACTTACCCCACTCTCCATATTTCTGATAAACCATTGCATCAATTATTGTCTCTTTCATCCACTCCTTCTGTGCTTCACTAACTAGGTAACCCAACAGAAACAGAGACAAAACAAAATGGCGAGAAGAAAATAAGTAATAATAATCCAAAGATAACAATAAAAATTAAACATAATAAAAGGCCAGGTGTTAGTCTGGGTAGACTAGAGAAACAAATTCATGGAGATACTCATATGCATATAAGGGAGAGCAATTGAACATTGAGAAAGCATCCCAACCCAGTCCAGTCCAAGTCCATAAATCTGATACTAACCCATATGTCTGATACTAATCTTCATAAAACAATGATGCCAAATGCAGGATGATCACAGGCCAGGGGGTAGGCAGTCTTTGGATCCAGTGGTGGTGTAAGCATTAGAGCTGGCAGCGGTCTCACTGTGACTTCTCTGGCTGCAGAGGTTGGATTGCATCCATGTGACTTGTCTAGCTCAGGGCACTAGGGTAGTTCCTTGTGTCTTGTCAGCTGCAGTGTCTCCCAGAGTGGTCAGCCTTGTCAATAGAGAGTCTACATGGGAGTTAACTGAGAGAGATAGTGTCTCCTGCCTCCGAGAAGAAATATTCAGGAATTCCGAGAATCCTTAAACGAAGACCTTGCCCTCACAGTGATCTCATTCACCATATCCTGATCAAAAGCCTAGACTCCACCACTACATTCTTAATTCTCAAACTGACACCAGATTAGGTGACTACCACAAACCACCATCAATATTTAAAAGGCCAAAGAAGAAATTTCTGTCCTGGAACTGATAAGAAATACTTCAGCCTAGAGCAAATTCAGGTTGAGTCTAGAGGGAAGTCAACTGACCAAGTATCATATTCATTCATCAGTTGACCAAGTATCCACAGTAATCAAGTTTATCATCATCTCTGTCTGATAGTAAAACTGTTCAGAGTTCCTTGCCTGTGGCTAGAGGGAATCTTCCAGAGGCTTAATCTGACTAGCTCTATTCTGCAGATGGATTTTGGGCTTTGATTCTCCTCCATAAGCTTCTACAAATTGAGTGTTCACAATTTAAGCTCTGATAATTTCCCCTTCATCCTATTTGGATTTTGTTGTCATTTTTGGATCACACAGACCAAAGGTGTATTTCTTCTATGTGGACTTAGTTGACACCTCACTTAGATGGCTACTTGTTTGAATACAAAGCTTTAAGGCCCTAGACACTATTCCAATTGATAATCATTCCATCTGACTTCTTCACTACACTTTGCTGTAGCACCATGATCTTCAGTAACCATTTCATAAATGTAGTATTAACCAGGGCCATTTTATCAGAACTGACTGTTCTTGGGTTGGGTTTAGAGTTAAATGGGATACTGGAATCCATCTACTTGTCCACAGGTTATGAACAACTCTGGTTTACTTTGGCAGTCATGGTATGACAAAAATAAAACCCCATAAGAATGGCAACTACAAACCTTAAACAAAGGAAAGGCAGAAAACAAAAAAGATATACATTGCCAATCCTCCTCCTGGGGTATAAGGTGATTGCATGGATAACATCAATGACATACAGTTGAAAATACTGTTGCTGTGAAGAGGTTATGTCTAGCTGTGAGTTGCAATCCATGAGTTGTTGATTTCTTAATTGATTGACCTCTATTTACACTGAGCATGGGGATTGATACAAGGGGACAATTTCCTGTATCAATTCTTACAGCAGCAGATCCTTGCCTAACAGATTAAAACCTGTCATATTATGCAAGAAGAATGTTGTAGTATTGACGATACGGTGATTCTGGGTCCCATTCATTGGACACCCACTAAGTTATGGATCCCACCACAGCCCAATGGCCACCATTTCCACAGTCTCGAGGTGGCCACCCTTTGCTTCCTCTCCCATTCAAGTATTTCAGTCCAAGGGCGCAGGCAGTTTTGGGTAGGGCCCATTTTGTTCAGTCAGTCGTCTATGTTGAGTCCTTCTGGTGTGGTCTTTGGGAGATGTAAGGCTGCTGTAAGGCCAACATCTACAGTCATCATGGTGCTTAGTCCACATCTATTGAGGATTGGATAGAAATATATTTGTCAAGGGAAATATGGAGAGCTGGTACTGGGGGCCTAATGGAAGGAGGATGTTTAGAGAGTGATGATGGCAACAGGTGTGCAAATGTGGCCTGCATACAATTGATGTATGTATGGACCGTGATGGGAGTTGTATGAGCCCCCAATAAAATAATTTATTAAAGAAAAAGAGGAGAGGGAAAGAGGAGCTTATACCAAGGATTCAAGTAGAAAATATTTGGAAATGAATATGGTAGCATGTGTACAAATATGCTTGATATAAATGATGCATTGAATGTCATAAGAGCTATAAGAGCCCCCAATAAAATCACTGGGGGCAGGGAAGAAATATATTTCTCATGTCTACCCAGGAACATAAAATTGGGTTTATTTTCCCCTTGGGTTTCCTAAAATCCCTTAGCAACCCTTCCTGATGTTACTCCTCCCCATTTAACCCACCATACTCACCTCTAAAAGGTAGATGCTCCCCTTCCCTGGTCTTAACTTGATTTTCTATACAGTCCCCCTCTCCTTCCTGTAGAGGGCCTGTTGATAGACTTCTTACTTTGTCCCCTTCTTGAAGGAGTGGCCCCAGGTTGGGGGGACCAGCCTCCATAACCGAATGGGTCCTCAGGGGTAGTTGCGTAATGGAAGGGTCAATGGAAAAAAACAACTGAGAAAATGTGCAAGGAAGGGCTCCCTGTTCCATGGAAACCAGATCCCAAGAGTGTATTAATATATGGATTAATATATTCCCTCATAGGTCTATATGATCTCAGGCAGGCAAGCTACATCATACCTATACATAACAGGAAGAGGTGTGCTAGTGGTATACATGCGACAGGAAGGTACATATATCACAAGGTGGGTGGGCAGGTCCTGGAATTAAGACGGTGGCTTAACTTGAGTTGTCGCTGAGCTGGATTGAGTTTAGCTGTCCCTGAGGTCTTCTCCAGGGGAACCATTGATGATCCTTATTAGAAGAGAGTGGTCTGGGGGCTGAGCCCCAGTGGCGTCGTGGTTGTGCCAGGACTGCGGCCCACTGGGATGGAGGTTCAATTCCAGCAGCGGCTTCACAGGAGCAAAGGCTGGGCCTCCTACTCCCACCACCAGAGGGCAGTGATGCCCCCCCCCAAAAAAAAAGGATGAAAGTGGTCTGATTGCTTTGGATCGGAGGCAGCCTTCAACAGTTAGCCTTCAAGTTTATAGCAGCAAATCTGTACCTGCAAGCAACATGTTAAAATTGGCTTTATTATGGGGGACCATTGTGGGAAACAACTTCAGTTGGGAGCATGTGACTAGGATTCCTCTCCAACTCACCAACGTGAGGGCCTGCCTCCCTTGGTCAGTCTGCCTCTCAGACTTACAATGATGCGTGCAGAGAATTCGTCTGCATACACACTCTTCCCAGTTCTCTGTTTCCCATACCCAGACCATGGGAAATCTCCTCTTTTGAGATAATTCTCACAAAATGCATATAAAAGGAGTCTGGGGGTGATGAATGGTTCATGGCTGGTAGGCAGCCTTTCTACTTCTCTGTTGTGTGCTTAGTCTCTAAGATTTGATTAATTGGTGTTTCTCCGTATAGTAGTTGACTCATACAGTACTTTTCCTTTCGTGATTGTCTAACTTCACTCAGCATACTGGTTTCCATTACGGTCAGTGTTTCATGCTTTCCTCGCTGTTTGTGAGCGGTGCACATTATTCCATTGTGTGTGTGTTACAGAGTCTCCTTATCCATTCTTCCCCTGTTGGGCACTTGGGATGCTTCCAGCTTCTTCCTATTGTGAACTGTGCAGCTCTGAACATCGGAGACTAACTGCCATCTTATCAGCTCTTGGCTCAGCAATTCCATGCACCACCAAAGCAAACACTCTGCCCTGCTCTGGGCCGTCTCCATGGTCTGTGGCCACTGGATGATTATGATCTATAGGATTTTCACCGGCTGCTTGCAGAAGCAGAGCACCAGGCCTTTCCTCCTGTCGCAGTAAAGTCTGCTAAAGCCAGAACCGATGTAGGGCAGAAACTTTTCAGAAAAGGAAATCCCACATATTTTCCATTAAAACAAGCAATACAGGGAACCCATGACAGATGAGCCCCTCAGGGCCAGTGGTGAGAGTGGAGTTACCAGATGGGTGGAGAGAAGGTGGGGTAGAGAGAGGGAGCCAACTACCAGGATCTACACATAACCTCCTATCAGGAGGACGGATATCGGAGGAGTGGACGAGGGGAGAAGTCGGGCACTGTAAGATATAACAAAACAATAATAATGTATAAAGTAATGAGGATTGTGAGGGGAGGGGGGAACAAGTTCGGAGGAGAAAGGATGAGAAGTTGGTATCAAGGGCCTGAGTGGAAAGTGGATACTTGGAGAATGATAATGGCAGCAGGCACGTAAAGGTGCTTGGCACTGTATATGTCGCCACGCATTGTGAAAAACAATGTATGAGTCCCCAGTAAAATGATTAAAAGTAAAAAAAAGAACAACAACAGCAGCAACATAAAAACAAGCAGTAGAAAAGTGGCAAGACTGCACCCTGTCACAAACAGAAAACCCGCCACATCTGACCAAAGAAAGCAGTCTTTTCAAGTCCCTGCTTACTTGGGCTTCATGGCTCTTACTTGTCATTGTCAGAAAAGGAAATCCCACATTTTCGCCATTACAACAAGCAATGCAGGGAACCCAGGACAGAGGAGCCCCTCAGGGTCAGTGGTGAGAGTGGAGTTAAGGATGGGTGGAGAGAAGGTTGGTAGATTCCATCTAATCATCCTGACTCCATGGCGCTTGGTACAACCAAACCAAGCATGGGCCCAGTTGTTCTGTCTGAGCCCCGTGTGGCAGCCACTGTGGCAGCAAATCTTTCTCTTGCTCACTGTCCCTCTACTTTACCACGCAGGATGTCCTTTACCTGGGACTGGTCTCTCCTGATAACATGTCCAAAGTACCAGTTTCACTGAAGTCGTGTCTAATATGATGAGGTTGCGACTATCTTCCTGGTGTCTGAGCTTGGGCGACTTAAGGTCTGAAGGAAAATATTTTCTTTTACCTATGTGAACACAAGAAAAAGGAAACTTTATGTGTGCTGATAGTGAAAAGACTGGCCTTCCTCCCACCTCCCCCACCCCCAATCCTATCTCTATTACATTATCAGTGAGAGCTTGAGACACTTTAGGGAAGAGAAAAAATTATTCTGCTCACATGGTGCTAAATGAACAGAATTCATTTATCTCTCTTGTCGCATGTGTCTGTCTGCACAGAATCTGATAACCAATTTGAGGGGGCTGTGTTTGACCTTAGTTTTGTGTCCAGCACAGTTAAGCTCCACGAAGGAATGTGAGGCATATTTGATGAGTTGACACATAGTTGTGAGACATATTTGCTGAATCCAGTTTTCAGATAAAACTCCCCGTATTTAGGGGCCAAGAAGGATTGTCTGGGGGGATAAAAACAACTTTAGTTCTTCTAATGTTCCTAAATGAAAAATACATATATTTTTATTCTTTCAGAAGTATATTACCAAATCTAACTGAGTTATTTGAAATTGAAGCCTGGGAAAAATGTACACATAAATTTTAAGAAAAAGTAATTTTAAATGTCTTATGTATTTCTGTGTTCAGTGGTGTGGGTGTTCTCCTGGGAGAAATGACAAAAGGTTCTTTTTAAACTAGCATGGAAATTAAGTATCACTTTATAAATGGGCATGTGGATGTGAGCAAGGGAAGTTTCTTAGAGCATCCAATGATATCAGTGCTAATTTTCTGTCACAGATGTCTTCTCCTGATTCGTGAAAAAACAGAAAGTTTAAGAAATGCCTAAAAATGACAAAATTGTAAAGCTTAAAGGACAAGTGTCTTTTCATTAAGCACATGATTGAAAGTTGCCTTCTTTATAAAATGGAAATTGTGGAATGGATAAAACCAAGGTTTGTGAAAATGGTGGTGGGCATCCGCCGACTCCTCTAACCTTACAGAGAAAGAGAGATGGAGGCAAGATCCTCAGACTGAACTATTAAATTGTATGGCATGTGAATTATATGCAATAAAACTGTAAAAAAAAAAACCCACAAACCATTAGTATCAGCCACCCGAGGCTGATTCCTCTGAGGCAGAAGTCAAACATGTCTCCAGTTTCCAACTCTGTTACCAATTTTTGACACTAACTACCCTGCCTATAGCACTCTCTACTTCTTTGCTTCATTCAAAAATTCCTTGCAGTGACCACACAGAACTCACAGACAATATTCAAAGTTAAGATTCTTATTAGAGAAGTAACAGGTACAATTCAAATGGTTGAATGCAGTTCTTTGAACAGGCAGCCTGCCTCAGCGGTGACTACAAAGCTCTTTCAGTTCTGCTGATGAAAAGCCCAGAGGCTCCCCACGTCATCAGTAAGCCCTACAATGCTCAGCTCTAGCTCATGGGTGTCAACCTCGTCCCACCCACTGCCTGAGGCACCCCCCAGCCAGCCTCCTGCCCAGAGGCACGCCACTTGCTCACGTCATGAACCAGAAAGCCCACTGCAGGGCCTGCTCCTTGTCCCCACTGAGGCTGCTTCTTGTCTCTCATCATCTCCAGTGTGACAGCTCACTGTATCCTGAATTCAAGAGTTTCGGCGCAGAGATCTTGGGGTCCAAAGGACCCACTCTACTCTTCGATCTTCTATCTTGATGACAGTGAGATGTCCGGTTCTGCCTCTGGGGTGGCTCATTTTAAGCCTAGCAGGATGATGAAACTGACCAGTTGGAACATTAGGGGCCCATATGCCTTATTTGCAAGGGTTGGTGGATTATTATTTACATAATTGGCAAGCTCTTCAGTCCTCCTGGTGGGCCACAAGCGCTTCTCATTTGCACAATCCCATCCAGTCATTTGGAGGGAGTTATAGAGAGTGTGACTAGAAGTACTATACTAAACAGCTCACTTCACTTCAAGGTTCCTTTTACACAGTTTGCTTAATCCTTCAAAAACTCAAAGGTGTTCAGTAAATATTTGGTGATGATCATAATGAATCTAATAAGTGATCTGTTGCTAATGGTTTCCCACCAGTGGCTTAGTACAACTATGAAAATACTTCAACTGATGGAGCTGGTTTTCCTGCAAGAGACTGTGTATTGGGAGTGTTAGGTATGCTCTCCTCTTCCTCAGTACAAGCCTCTTTTCCAGCCCCACGCCCCTTGCAGTCTCTCTCTGGGTTTCTCCAGACTTAGAGCACTGTAATTTATGGCCTCATTTTCCTGGAAGCCAAGGGATATTTAGCTACAGTATTAAAAAAGAAGAAGAAAGAAAGAAAATTAAAATGCCTTTCCACCAGTTAATTGTGAACATATTGTGAGAACAGAAGGGATCAGCAGAGTAAGAAGACTTCATAATTCAATGGGATAATCTGAATACACACATAACATATACACATGTATGAACCGAGCACATTTAATTTACTTATTTTAAAAATTATTTTATTGGGGGTTCATACAACTCTTATTGCAATCCATACATAAACCCATGTGTGTCGAGCACATTTGTATATCTATTGTCCTCATCATTCTCAAAACATTTGCTTTCTATTGAAACCCTTGGCATCGGCTTCTCATTTTCCCCCTCCCTCATGAACCCTTGATAATTTATAAATTATTATTACTTTGTCATATCTTACACTGTCTCTCTTCTCCCACTTCCCCATTGTCCACACCCCAGGGAAGAGGTTATATGTAGAGCCTTATAATCGGTTCTCCCTTACTACCACACCTCCCTTCACCCTCCCGGTGTCACTACTCTCTCCCTGGCCCTAAAGCGATCATCTGTCCTGGATTCCCCATGTTTTCAGCTCCTATCTGTACCAGTGTACATCCTCTGGTCTACCTGGATTTGTAGGGTAGAATTGGAATCATGATAGTGGGGAGGAGGAAGCATTGAAGAACTAGAGGAAAGATGTATGCTTCATCATTGCTACACTGCACCCTAACTTGTTTGTCTCCTCCATGCGACCTTTCTGAAAGGGGTTGTTCCATTACTTAGAGATGGGATTTGGATCCCCAATGTGTACTTACCCTCATTTACAAGAATATAATTTTCAGTTCTTTGATGCCTGATACCTGATCCCTTCGACACCTCATGGTCACACAGGCTGGTGTGCGTTTTCCATGTGGGCTTTGTTACTTGTTTACCTTCAAACCTTTAAGACTCCAGACGATATGTCATTTGATAATCTGGCACCATCCGCTTTCTTCACCACATTTGCTTATACACCCATTTGTCTTCATTCAGCACATGTTTAATGCAGTTTACTGTGGTAAAATTAGGTGCCTCAGCTGATACTTGGATCAGCTTATAGTCGAATATAACTGACAATATGTAAGAATGTATAACATAGAAAGAAAAACACACGTTTTATACAAATAATTGTATTATGGTACTTAATGGTAGAGCTTGGCAAAGAAGATCAGAGGAAGTGCGAGGGGAAGGGAGGCAGAGAAGGAAGGAAAGATGAGAGAAAAGGTAAGATGGCCGAACTAAGGGCTAGGAAAAAGGGGAGGTATTAAATAGTGCCTTGGGGTGAATGTTGGTGACACTCAGACTAGGTTCCTGGAGTGGCATTCACACTCCACGACAGGCTACAAACCTGGTTGAATAGGAGGAAGAAGAGAAGAAACAAAAATCTTACTACCATCGAATGGCTGCGGACTCACAGTCATCCCTAGAAGGCAGGCTAGAACTGCCCCTGTGGGTTTCCAAAACTGTCAATGTTTGTTTTTGTGGGCCTCACAGCCCTCTGGGAATCTGGGCGCTACCCAGCGCTGCTCCTGAGATCCGCGGCTGGATTTGAACCGCCCAGCCCGCGGGCCGCAGTCCCGCACTCAACCCCTTATGCCACCGGGGCTCAGCCCATCACTGTAAATGTTTACGGGACAGGAAGCCTCATCTTTCTCTCAAGAAGTGGCTGATGTTTTTGCGGGGCCGACCTGCCGTGAGTAACCCAATGCGTGACCCCGTAGCCACCGGAGCTGCAGGAAGAGGAGAGTGATTGATACAAGGCCTTCATTGCCACCAAGTCCGTGCCAACTGATAGAGACGCTACAGGACAGGGGAGACGCTGCCTCTGTGATTGTCTGAGACTCTAAGTCTTCATGGAAGTGGAGAGTCCCATCTTGCTCCCTCAGAACGGCTGGTTGTTCTGAACTGCTGAGCTCGCCCTTAGCAGCCAGCCCAGCCCGTCACCACCACACCACCAAGGTTCCTATACAGGGACTTAAATCCCGTGTAAATGATTTACACGTCCTATGAGGAGCCCCTGCAAGCCAAAAGAGTGCTTCACACCACGGGGGACAGCACTGGATTCACGACCCCACGCACAGCAGGGTAAAATGCAAAGAGTGTGCAACAGGACAGCAAGGGGATCAAAGTAACCAAGTCCCCGAAACAGACTTCTGACTCAGGGGCCAGGGCTTGGTACCTCATCAGAGCTGACTGAAAAACACTCCTAAGGATATGGCAAAATAATAATAATTTCTAAATTATCAAGGGTTCATGGGGGAGTGGAGGCCCAGAAGGGAGGGGAGAATGAAGGGCTCAAGTAGAAAGCAAGTGTTTTGAGAATGATGAGGAAAGCAAGTGGACAAAAGCACTTGACACAATAGATGTATGTGTGGGTTGTGGTAAGAGTTGTAGGAATCCCCAATAAAATGATTTAATACATTTTAAAAAGAAAGAAAGAAAGAGACCTGGAATTTATCTATTGAGATTTTGGGGTTTTTTTTAAATCTTCTTTTGCCCTATGTTTAGCGATATAATATAGGTAGTACAAACAATCTCTAGGAGAAGACAATGGCACCAGTGGACCTTGGAGGGCAAGGGGTGAGGTGGGATAGGGGAGAAGGGAAAGATGAGCAGTGAGTCAACAAATTCAGGGACAAGGGAACAACAAGAAATCTAAAATGGATAATGAGGAGGGTATATAATGCCTGGTGGGGTTTGATCAAGTGTTATGTACCTGAGAGGAATTACTGAGAGCTGAATGTAAGCGGAGCATCATGGTGGGACAGGGACAGTGAAAGGAAATAAAGGAAAGAAGAAGACAAAAGCTATTTATAGAGGTATAGATATAGGCATGTATATGGGTAAATATACTATTTTATAATGAAAGGGGTAGAGACCAATATACATATATTTATATGTTAAGTATAAAGAGAGCAGACGGACCTTGGATCCCTATCAAGGCCTTCATCATCACACAAACACTTTGTTCTAGTGACCTGGCACTCTTTGATGCTCACTTTCCTGACATGATCGCTGAAGACAAAATGTGGCAAAGAAAGCGGATGGTGCCTGGCAATCAAACAATAAAGCATCTGGGGTCTTAGAGGTTTGAAGTTAAATAAGTAGCCATCTAGCAGGGAAGCAAATAAACCCACGTGAAAGAATCACACCAGTCTGTGTGATGATGAGGTGTTGACAGGATCAGGATCAGGTATCAAAAGATCCCAAACAAACAATTTTATGGATGTGCAAAAGGGGGGTCAGAGTGGAGTCCCCCAAGTCCATCTATAGACAATTGCATATACACCCACACATATGGGTTACAAAGAAGGGACAATTCAACCAGGATCCAGTATATCACTAAGAAAACACACATTATTCCTCTATCTCTTGAATGCTTCCTCCCAAGCACCACTGTGACCCAGTTTTACCTTCCAAATCCAGCTAGACCAGAGTACACACATTGGTACAGATAAGAGCTCCAGACACGTGGGATTCAGGAGAGATAAAGCCCTCAGAAATAGTAATGGGAATAGTGATATCATGAGGGTAGGGGGTGAGGGCTAAGGTGACCCCATTACAAGATTAGATGTATAACCCACCCCTAGGGGGATGAATAACAAAAATGTGGGTGAAGGGAGACAATGGACAGTGTAAAGCATGAAATAAAAACAGCAATATATAATTGGTCAAGGATTCAAGAGGGTGAGAGGGTGGGGAAGGGTGGGAAAAAAGAGGAACTGATATCAAGGGCTAAAGTAGAAAGAAATTGTTTTGGAAATGTTAATGGCAACATATGTACAAGTGTGCTTAATACAATTGAATAATGAATTGTTATAAGACTTGTAAGAGGCCCCAATAAAATAATTAATAAAAAACAAAACAACAGGCTTGAGTAAACAAGCGGCCATTCAGCTCAGAAGCAATAAAGCCCACACGGAAGAAGCATACCAGCCTGTGTGATCATGAGGTAGTGAAGGGATCCAGTGTCAGGCATCAATGAGCTAAAATTATATTATTATTAATGAGGGGGAGTACAGATTGGGGACCCAAAGCCCATCAATAGGTGAGGTGACATCCTTTTGCAGAGGGGTTACAAGGAGGAGATGAGTCAGTTAAGATACAGGGTAGGAGCTATGAAATATGCAACCTTCCTTTAGTTCCCATGCTGCCTCCCACCCACTATCATGACCCCAATTCTGCCACATAAATCCAGCTAGACCAGGAGATGTACAGTGAAGTTGGAAACATGGAAAACTTAGGATAGATGATCCATCAAGACTAGTAATAGGAGTGGTAATACCAGGAGGGTGGAGGGATGGAGGAATAGAAAGGGAGAACCAACTTCAGGGATCTACACATAGCCTCCTCTCAGGGGCACGAACAATAGGGAAGTGAGTGTTGGGACACATTGTACAATGTACAGGATGAAAAAATAATTTGTAAATTACTAAGGGTTCAAGGGGAAGGGGGGAGGAAGGGTAATATAGGGAGCTGATAATGGGGGCCTGGAGGGAGGGAGAATGTTTTGAGAGTGATGATGGCAATGGGTGTGTAAAAGTGGCCTGCACACAACTGATGTTGTTAGGAATTGTGATGGGAGTTAGGGGCCCCCTAATAAAATGATTCATTAAAAAAAGGGGGGGGAGGGAAAAGGGGAGGGTTTGTTTTTTTTAAAGAGGAGCTTGTATCAAGGGCTCAAGAGGAAAATGTTGGGAAATGTATGTGGAAACGTGTGCAAATGTGCTTGATACAAATGATGTACTGAATGTTGTAGTAGCTGTAAGAGCTCCAATAAAATTTAAAACAACAAAAAACAAAGCAAAACAATAGTGCTCACTTCAGCAGCACATATACTAAAAACAGGGTCTGTGGTAAGTGACTATTGCAATAATAATGCACACACAACATGATGCATAGTGACCCTATATGAGTTTCCATTGAACACATATATGTCAGGTGCACATATGTAGATGCTTTACATGTAAGTTCACTTAACCTTTCAACAAATTTATGAATGTGCTATTTCTCATCTCTCCTGCATACAAGGAAAAAACAGCACAGTGTTATAAAGGCTATATAAAGTAATTTGCTCTCCCAAGATACCATTGCTTCTCAAGACAGAGTTGGAATATGAACTCAGGCAATCTCTCTCTATCTGGTGTTCTTAACCATTCTGGAACAAGGCCTTTCCTTCTATAAAGCTACTAGATTAGTTTATATGTGACATAGCTGGGAGATTCCTGAACTATACACAAGCATTACTCAATTTTTTTAAAGTATAGCAGTCTGGAGGAAGTGGGGAAGGGAACAGTGAGGAAACAATGACATAGCCAGGGGGAACAACTAGGGAATTAAAATCAATAGCAAGGAGGATGCAGAGATCCTGGTGGTGTTGGAGCAACAAGCTAGCTGAAAGGAATTACTAAAAGGTAGAAGGGTAAGTGTGATGGTGGGAATGGAGGATGGTAAAAGGAAACAGGAGTGATCTAGGAAGCAAAGCTATGGATAAAGGTATAAACATAGGTATGCACATATATAAATATAGCGTTTCGTAAAAATAGAGATATTGGCCTATGTACATATATTTATATAACAACACATTGAGATAGTGGACACGACTTTGGGCCTCTGCTCAAGCCCTCCCTCAACGCAAGAACACTTTGTTCTAACAACATGGCATGCTCACAGGATCACTGAAGGCAAAATGGGTACATAAGCAACTGTGGGGAAGAAAGCTGATGGTGCCTGCCTATCAAAAGATAAGAACTACAAGATCCCCTAATAAAATGAATTTATGTTATATTAGTATATCTTAAGTTTGAAAAATTATAAGAAAGTGATTCATGCAGATGGCATTTTTAATAGTTACATATGTATAAGAAAGCTGAACCCTAAATGTGTTAAGCTGGGTTGGCTAGAGAAACGAATACAGTGGCACACATATATGTGCAAGAAAGAGCTATATATCAAGAAGTAATTATATATCAGGAAAACATCCCAGCCCAGTCCATCTCAAGTCTCTAAGTCCCATACTAGTCCATAAGTCCCTCTTCAGACTCACAAGTCACAAGCAATGGTACAAAATGCAGGAAGATCACAGGTTGGTGGGCGCTGAGTTGTATAGATCCAATGGTGGTGGATGTATTCAGGGACCTGGCAGCAACCAGAGTCAGTCAGCAGGGAGGTGAAGGCAGAGAGAGAGAGGAGGCTCCCAGGACCCTCCTTATAAGAGCACCACACCCACAAGGAGACACCGTCAGGCTGTGACCTAATTGACAGGTTGAATACCACCTCTACACTTTTACATGTCATCAGGTTGACACGTGAAATTATGTAACTCTCACAGTGAATAAAAAGACTAAGCAGAAGTGATGCATTTGAATTATGGTGTTGGTAAAGGGTATTGACTATGCTAGGACTCCTTATCTTTTCTACTCATTACGCTTTTTGTCCAAGAAATTTGCGGACAAGCACTGGACAAACACCTTGGATTCATTACATATTTGATTGTGAATTCATTTTGGATCATTGCAGAAATCTTATCCTGTCGCCAAATTTTTCGTGACCCCCACATTCAGTTAGGCAGCCCCCACAGTTTAAGAAGCTATGAGAAGGGAAAAAGCAGCAGCAGCTTTGGCCTATCCCATGGACTGCCAAAAGAACAAACAAATCTATTTGGAAGAAGTACTGCTATAAGACTCCTTAAAAGCAAGGGTGGTGAGACTTCATCTCTCATACTTAGAAGAGGTTATCTTCAAGACCTAATCCCTGGAAAAGGACATCATCCTTGGTAAAGTGGAAAGTCAAGGACAAGAGGCAGAGTATCAAGGAGACGAACTGACACTGTGACTGCAACAGGGGACTTGGACAGCATTTTGGAGAATGTCCCCCTCCCCCCAGGACCAGGACCTGTTTCCTTCAGTTGTACATGGGGTCACTAGGTTTCAGAGCCAACTCCACGGCCTCTAAGGACCAGGTGGATGGTAATTAGACACTCAGTTTGGACTGTGATCACAGAAAAAGCAAGGGAGGATTCATCTGAGAAAAATTCCCATGGGAGAATCAATCAAACTCTCTAGATAGATTTAAAAATGAGAATGAGAGTGATTAGAGGGATTATGATGATATCTGTGTTTACGTTATTTCATTCCAAAAATATTTACTGTGCACCTGCTATGTTCCAGGAAAACAGTGAACCAAATAGGCGGAGTCTGTAATTTCCACGGCAAGACTACAGACTCGATCTAGAAGGAGACAATAAACTGGTAAGACTGGTTGTTTGGAGGGGGACGAGGATGACGTCTGGGCATGGATAGAGAGATAGCACAAGAAAGAGATGTTCTTCGGTGGTTTCTATGAAAAGTTTAAAAAGCTAAATTGACGTCAGATTCAACAATGTATACACAGGTCCTTTTGTGACACTGGCTGAGGTCACAAGCTCCTCCACCGGCCCAGCACTCACCGCGTTCACCCCGTGGCCTAACCCCACTCTCTGCTGGATTTCCCCATTTCCCTTGTCCCCGGTTTTCCTGAGCCTTCCTGGCTTAAGAATTGTATTTATTTATTTTAAGACTTTTCTTTGGGGGAAAATAGTGCCCTTTCTGTGGAATGTCCTGAGATTAAGTCACTTTAGAAGCGTGCCTAGTGTTTGGCTGTGAAGCAACCCCCCTGAGACGGAAGGGTCAGGTCTGAGTTGGGAAAATACCCAAAGGTCATGATCTAGGGGCCTCCACCAGTCTCCATCAGGCAGGCAGCCTGGCTTTTGGTTATTAGTGTGAGTTTTGTTCTGTATTTTCTCTCACTCTAGTATACGTCTTACATTTTAGCATCTGACTTTATTCAGAGTCGATGTTTGAAACTGTCTTTTTAAAATACAGGAAGTAAAGCTGTTTGCTCTGTACTAAGTCATCTGCGCGTGTGCGCGAGTGCACACACACACACACACACACACACACACACACACACAGGAGCCCGGTGACTGCCAGGTCACTGGTCAAGACCACCAGCCACTCCTTGGGAGAAAGATGGAACTTTCTACTCCCGAAAAGAGTTTCAGAAACTCACAGAGGCAGTTCTACCCTGTCCTCTGGGATTGGTGTGTGTTGGAATTGAGGTGATAGCTGTTGGTTTTATCACGGACTCCAGAGTTCATGCAAAATGTACCGGGGTGGGGGTGAGGGGTGGGGGAGGTTGTTTAGGGAGGAACAGAGGTAGGACAAAGAATGACTTTTCCTGCTGCATGTTTTGTACCTTACAAATTTTATCTTATGCACAGGAGTTACTCAATAAAAATTAAATAATTCATTTTTTTTTTAAAATAGTAGGCAGAAACCTAGTAACAAAGAGAGGTTTTTATAAAGAGAGTCCCACAAGTTTTTAATAAGGTTTCTAGTGGGCCCTCTCGACATTGTGACTTTTATCAGAACTCAGACTTGAAAGGTGGGGTGGGGGTGGAATGCAGGTGGTGGAGGAGAACCAACCGAACTTTCTTGTTTGTTAAAATAAGGGAGTTGAAATATTTCTGCCTCTGGCTAATGTGGGAAAGCTCCTCAGCTATCAAAAGCTCCAGATAAGGTTTCACAAACCGCTCAAGGCCCTCTCCCCAGCTACAATAGAAGGTCTGTGGAAACCGGTTCAGGTGCTAGAGGTGGCTCACCTCCCCCGTTGGCTGCGGGGGCCGGGCTGTGTGCTTTTTGGTTGTACTAACGAACCCTGACATGACAGCTTACACTTTTGAAAGCTCACAAAAGGATCCATGCCATCCCGAAGACGTTCCAGGGCAGGCTGTGAAACACATTATTCTTTTAGAGAAGGAAGATAGCCATGCGGTGAAACCATGAGTGGAGACTTTTGTTTTCCTGCTATATTTAATTAAGGGTTTTTTCTTTTTGTTAGTTTGACTATTTTTTTAAAAAGCAGCTTTATTGAGGAGTAATTGGCATACAATAAAGGGTACGTGTTTAAACTGTACAATTTGATAAATTTTGGTATATGACTACAACTATCAGAGTCATCACCTCTAAAAGTATCCTCATGTCTTTTTATGACACTCCCCTCCCCTGAACCCCCACGTCAGGTAACCCTTGATTTGCTTTCTGTCACTTTGGAATAGTTAGCACTTTCTAGTATTTTTTATAAAAGAAGTCACACATGTGACTGCTGCTTTCACACAGCAGACTTTATTCTGGAGTCCACCAGGGACCCCAAATCTCAAACATAAATTGAGGAAACTATTTGTTAAGTCTTCAACAGAAAGAAGACACATATCATTAGCATGAGGTCATAATGGCGTCCAAGGATTCATGGTCATACAACCCCTGAAACAGGACAGGGAGAATAAAGAAAACCATCGCAAAATCTGGCTAGGTGCAGATCAATGCATCACAGTTATGGGCAGGACTACAGAAGCGAGGACCGAGGACTGAACCATGAGTGGGACACATGCTTTGTGCGCTTGAGAGGCCTAAGAGCTGACCAGGCTGGTCCAGGGCTCCTGTCAGGACATGACTCAGGGGGCATGACTCATCACTGTGTGACCCCGTCAGGAGATCTCCATCAAAGATACACCCAGGCAGCCCCAGGGAGAATCTTCCTCTCCTTGGGCTGGCTGGACCCAGGAGAGGTCATCCGAGATGGCTCACGTTGCTCGTGAATGGTCAGAAACAGGCTGCTGGAGGTTGACATTCCACGGATGGACTCTGCCAAAGAATTATGGTTTTCACTGTCACCCAAAGCCTCCCGCAGAGCAGACGAGGTGCTCAGGATTTCAGCCCCAGTACAACTTAAAGATTCACCCATGCCGCCATGTGTGTACCAGCTTCATTTTTCCAAGGAAATTTTAGCAGGGACAGTTACAGAGTCACATACAGTTATAAAAGGTAGAAAGGAAACCGCGTGTATACTCTTTATGCAATTTCACCCATGGTAAAATCTTGAAAAATAAGTACTAAGGATCGGGCTGAGCCCTGGTGGCACAGTGGTTGTGTGCGGGACTGCGGCCCACAGGGTTGACGGTTCAAATCCAGCAGCAGCTCTCCAGGAGCAAGGCTGGGCTTCCTACTCCCACCAGAGCAGTGATGCCACACACACACAAAAAAATACTAAGGATCTTGATATTGACACAGTCAACTTATCCTGTAGTTGTACTCCTGTGTGTGCATGTGTGCGCACGTGTACTTAATTTTATATGATTATGTCATGAAGAAATATATGAGTCCACCACAAACTTCACTATACAGAGTAACTCCGCAATAAAAAGAAGTAAACTGAACGAGGGGAATGGAAGATGGGATAAGGATCTTTCATGTTGCCTTATTATGACGTCACACACATATACGTAGTTCAGCATTCCATGAGGCTGTCACTATTTAATATGGTTTTTCTTTATAACTGCTACCAAATAAGTTGGTGTATAACTTCTTTTCTTCATGGGTCCGGGGCAGTTCTAGTCTGTCCTTACTGGGTCACCACAGGTCGGAATCAACTTCATGGCAGTGTGCGTCAGATATGTAGTTCCAGATACTTGCTATACTGACTACCGGTTACTATGTAGCTAACCAAAAAGCCAGTGCATTTCCAGGAACAAGGGTCCAGGATTGTCTGTCACTGTTTCAGCCAAAGACAGACACCAATCAATTTGAGAAACTGTTCGTTTATTCTGCAAGCACAAGACAGAAGGAAAGAGTGGGATTTGCTACCTCCAAATTGCTTTGAAAGTGCAGTAAAAATCAAGCAAGCTGTATAACCCAAACTATGAGAGAAAAACCAGGTTTTGCAATGATCACAGGAAACAATGATCCATACATATTTTTCCAAGGACAGACCACCATCCCTTGTAGCACTGTGTTCCCCGCTTATCTAAACGGGGTCCTTCTGGGCTGGCTACCTTTCCTCATAGTCTAGTGCTGGTGACTTTCTTGAATTTGAAAACTATCCCCACTGACTACGCTGAAAGAAATTTTTACTGCAAGAGGGAGAGCTATGACATTTTGGATTTCCACCAACTAAATCTTAAATTATAGTTTATTTCTAGTGCTTTTGTTGACAGCAGACTCTTTCACCCTCTCCCCCTCATCCCCATTACCTCTATGAAGTAGTTAGAGCCAGCCCACCAGCCACTCCCCAGGAGAAAGAGGTGGCAGTCTGCTTCTGTAAAGAGTATAACTTTGGAAACCCTATGGGGGCAGTTCTTCTCCATCTTAGAGGGTTCAGCTACAGCTTTGCTGTTCTTGCACAGGCTGCCATATGAAACTGAAGCCAGAAGTTGGCTGTCTGTAGTCATCTACAGGCTTTACTGGGTCTAGGGAATTTCTTTCCAAGATGGCTGACACATAAGGCTGTTGGCATGATGCCTCAATCTTAAACCATTTACACTTCTTCATAGGATTGCTCCACTGTCCTTAAGATTTGGCTCAGTGTGACATTGCCTTTTAGGACCTGTTTTTGAAAGTCACAGTACACCTTTTCCATAATATCACTGCTGAGATAAGTCACCCTTACCCAGTGTGAGAAGGAACTGCATTAGGAGGGACTACCAGGAGACAGGAAGCACTGGGAGTCATTTTGAAGTCTACTCCCTACAACCTGGAATATATCAGCACATAAAAAAGAATAGATCCCTGCCTGTGGCAGTCAGCTAATCCGGGGTCAATTTGAGGATTAAGTGTGTAGGAGTCAATCTGGAGAGAGCCAATGACACTTCTGTGTGGGCATGGCCTTCTTCTGGGAATTTTGGGCAATGTGGTAATTCCTTCTTGGAGGTGGAGACACTGTCTCTCAGTTCACTCCCTTGGAGACACTCGACTGACAAGGCTCACTTCCTGCAAAACATAGCCGAGAAGTCACATGGACCCACCCTGATGCAGCCCTGGGTGTTGAGAAACCATGCAGAGACTCTGTCAGGGCTGAGATCCTTCTAATGCCTTTGGATTCAAAGACTTTCTACCCACTGGCCTGTGATTGTCCTGCATTCAACATCATTGCATGTGTTTCATGAGTCTGAAGAGGATTTTATAAATCAGTATTGGACATATGGGCTAATATCGGGCTAATGACTGGACTGGACTGGACTGGCTTAGGATGTTTTTCTCAATGTTTAATTGCCCCTGTAGATAAACCTCTCCCTTACATAAATATGCCTGTTTATTAATTTTCTCTAGTGTACCCAGACTAACACAGCGCCTCAATGCACCGCCTTATTCTAGAATAAGGAACTAGACAGTAAATAATAAATACATATAGTATCAAGTAGAAGAAGAGTCAATGGATTTGAATTATAGTTCTAGGAAAGAATATTGAAATAAATGTGGACTTCCAAAAGAACAAATAAATTGACCTTGGAAGAAGTACAAATATTCTGAGTGTACAGATAGAAGGATAGCTAGGCTCTCAGGTACTTTGGACATGTTATCAAGAGGAACCAGTCCCTGGAGAAGGACATCATGCTTGGTGTAAAAGAGGGGAAGCAATCAAGAGAAAGACCCTCGGTGAGACGGGTTGACACAGTGGGTGCAACAATGGGCTCAGAGAACAGTTGTGAGGATGGAACAGTGTGAGAGGCAGAAGGGTTTTTCCCCAGGTTGTCATCCAAATATATGTCAACCCTAAGACACTGCTTGCAACACATGGTCAATGACTGTACATGTGGAAATCAATGCATACCCACCTCCCACCTACTTCACACACACACACACACACACACACACACACACACACACCCAGGCCACACAGCCTGCCCAAAAGCTGCTAGGGAGACGAAAAAGCTCTGCAGTGGGCTCCATATCCTGCCTTTTCAGCCCCTCCATACCTTGGATCAGGTGAACTTGCATCGTGAATGCAACCTCCCAGTGAGAGTGCCAGTCCTGCTTCAGTGTTCCCATCTCTAGCTGTGACATAGAGATTTGCTGGCCATCATGCGTTTGTGACCGTTTCCTTTGGCCACCATGTCCTTTTCAGAGTTCTTTCTCTCCAGTCAGCACACTATGACTCAAGTTTATGTCAAGCATTCCCAACCTCTAAAGCTAGCAATGCATACATTATTTTACCAGTGTCTTCAGTCTGAAACTGATCAAACATGCAAGCAAGAGGCATTGACAATTATTGGCGATTGGAATGCAAAAGTTGTAAACCAAGAGGAAGGAGCCATAGTTGGAAAATATAGTTTTGGTGTGGCAGTCACCGATCGTGTCAATTTCAGCACTGGAAGTGTAGGGTGGAGACTAGCCTGTCAATAGCCAATGAACTCTCAGTGTGGGCATGGCTTTCTCCTCAGAATTCTGTGAAGTCTTGGGGTATTTCCCAATTGGAGGAGAGAGACTTGACTCAGTCTCTTCAAGACAACATGGCAGCATAATATAGACTCTGAGTCCTGGAGACTGGAAGAGCCGGAAGAGAAGCCACTTGGGCTTGCCCTGATGGAACCAGAGTTCTGGGGCTGGAGAAGCCACAGAGAGACCCCTGCCAGCCCTGAGTTGCTTGGGAGGCCACGGGGAGACCCCCACCAATGTTGAGATGCTTCTACCATCACTGGATAAACAACACTCTGGACCCACTGGCCTGTGATTGTCCTGGTGTAATTGCACGTGCTTCATGAGTCGGAAGGAGACTTTATAGACTGGTATTGGACATATGGGTTAATATCAGACATATGATCTTGAACTGGACTGGGTTAGCATGCTTTCTCAATGTTCCATTCCTCTTATATATAAACCTTTCCCTTATATCCATATGCGTATTTATGAATTTGTTTCTCTAGTCTACCCGTACGAACACACTTGGTAATGGAAACAAAGCTGGAGATACAGCATGGTGGAATTTCGCAAGATTAGCTTCCTCACTGCAGATACTTTTTCAACAACACAAGGGAATAGGCACACATCAAATTGGCTGCATTTGTGGGAAGAGATGGTGAAGAAGCTCACGTCAGCAGCTAAAATCAGGTCAGGGGTCGACTATGAAACATACCATCATTGTTCAGATGTAATTTCAAGCTGAAGGTGAAGTAAATGAAAGGAAGCCTGTAGAGCCAAAATAGCACCTTGAGGAAGCTGTGTCTGTCTTTGGCCCTTTTAAGAGTTAGTAAATGTTCTCCTAAGATTATATGTGAGATTGAAGTCTCTTTTGTAGCCTACAATACCTCTCAAGATCTGATATCTATGATTTGTTTAATTTTTGTTAAGGATCAAACCAAAATTCACTGCCATTGAGTGGATGCTGACTCGTACTACCACCCCTATGGGTTTCCGAGACTGTATTATAACTGTTAAGGGGCATTGAAAGCTGGGAGTTCCCAACTACTAACTTTTCCAATTGCTACCCAATGCACAGCAACAGCACCACTTGGGCTGCTATATTTTTGAGGATATACAAAGCAAAATGTGCACCAATTGAACCGTCTCTACAACCCTGTTTTAGGGTACAAAGAAGACCCCCAACTCTGAAATATTGTCGGAGGAGTCAGTCCATAGCATATCATCACAGGCTGGCAGGGGCGATTGGATGGCTAAAATAGGTATAAAGATTATAGTAAAGCTATAGAGAAATGGGAGAGAGTAAAATAAAGGAGCCAGATACATTTCATGGTAGCAAGCTCACCTCAGTTCCTCTTGTGGGACAGGGCAGAGAGAGGGATTTATTGTTAACCAAGGCTTATATATATTTGGGGCGTGTAAGCCCCTTCATTATAAATAAAGACCTACATCACAGGAAAGGGTTGAACTATAGACAATATAGTAATGAGAGAGGGGTGACCTAGGGGTATGCACCCAATAGGAAGGGGAGAAATTGGGGGTATGTATGTGACAAGATGGGCTGATCTTAGATGCAGGGAGACAGCCTAACTTTGGATGTCACTTCTCTGGCTCTCCATGGGAACAATGACTATCCTTATCAGTAGGATGTGAATCCCACCTACAGTAGACCAGGCAGTAGTAGTCTGATGGTTGAATGGCTTCAGGGAAAATATCTCTAAGCAAACAGCCTCTAATGCTTGGCCTATCTTTAGGGGAGACAAAGCTGGGGAAAATCTTCTGTATCCCACAAAGTATAATTAAAGGAGAACATTTATTAGGTTGAGCCCCGGTGGCGCAGTGGTGTGCAGGACTATGGCCCACTGAGTTGGCGGTTCAAATCCAGCAGCAGCTCTCCAGGAGCAAGGCTGGGCCTCCTACTCCCACCTGAGGGCAGTGATGCCAAAACAAACAAACAAACAAACGAACGAACAAAGGGAGAACATTTACTAAGTCTTCAATAGGGCAAAGACACATCATCCAGATGAGGGAGAAGATCTTTGGTACAAAATTACAGTGCCTTCTAGGTGTTTTTGATATTCAGACTTACAAGGCATGACCCTTGACTATGTGACTATGTGACACCCATCACCCCAACAGTGGTCTCCATCAAAAAAACCCAAACAAGCCCCTAAGAGACCTTGTCCCTCCCTGGGTTGGCTGGAGAGGGGTGGAGGTAGTCCATCTTCAAACGCACTCTACTTAAGGACAAGGTAGTCAAATACCTGGCTAGTGGTCATAAGGTATTCCATGGAGGACTCTACAAATGGACTTGGAACTTTCACAATTACCAATAGCCTTTGGTGAACTGGGTACTTGGAATTAAGCTCTAATACAATGGACAGTGACAGTGATTACATTCTTTGAGGTGTGCCACCACTTTCTCCTTCTTTTTCTGTTGTTCCTCTCCTAATTAACATATACCCACTCCCCCAAGGGTTCCTATGTTGCTACATTAATCTCATACAAAAGGTCTTCCAGAAGTTTTTGGGGAAATGGAATGAAAATGGAATTTTCCCACATTCTCCCCTACCCCCCCCCCCCCACCAAATACGTTAAAGCAACCCTTTGCATGTATATAGTTAGTTCTTAGCAGGGTCTAATGCTTAGGGTAGACAGTCTTTACTAGTTAATCTCAGCTACTATACACCAGTATTGTTATGAGAACTTTAACATTAGTCTCCAAAGAACTCGATGAGGCCTGGCTGCCACTACCAACCACTCTGAAAGGGATCACATTGGAAGGTCCTAGAAAGAGTAGGAAAAAATAGGGAACAGACTCAAAACATTATCAAAGAAACCAAACTTACTGATCAAACAAGACTGGTAGAACACTGAAGACTATAACCCTTAATTAGACTTGAAGTCTGGAACTGAATTTGCCAACCTCCCCTGCCCAGGTTAGAATACTCAACTATCAAGAAAAAAAAAAAAAAAAAGAACACTCAGTTATGTAAAATCAAAAGGTCAGGTAGAAAGAAAAATAGCAATCAAGGTCAGGGAACAATATGGGCATAATTGTTGAATGGGAAACTATGTGGTGAATATCATCTAAAACCCAATAAAATGCTCCAAAAAACATTCAAGAGAAGCCCTGTTTTTAAAAAAACAACCTAGGGGCTGAGCCCCGGTGGCGTAAGTGGTTGAGTGCGGGACTGCAGCCCATGGGCTTGATGGTTCAAATCCAGCAGCAGCTCTCAGGAGCGGCACTGGGTAGCGCCCATGACCACCAGAGGCAGTGATGCTCCCCCCCCCCCACACCCACCAAAAAAAATCTAAAGGGCAGCATTCCTTTTCTTTTCATTCTATTCCCTTATGTAAATGAAATCCACCCCTTAGTGTTCTGTAGACACTACAGCCAAGCTGTAGGTGACTGCAACAGTTAAGCCACTGGTATCGAAGCTAAGAATCCAGTCTTAACTTTGAGACGAAAGAGAGAGCAACCATGTTCTTAGCAGTGTCATAATTTGAAGTGGATCCTTAAGTATCTCATCACCTACAAATGGAAGCGATTATCAAAAAACTGGAGAGACTAAATTTTTAAAAGGACAGATGGTTAGGAAAGAAGAAAGAATGGAAATGGGAAATACAGAGAAGAAGTGGGGAAAGTGATGGCCTTCTGAATGGCCACTGCAATGGATGAGTTGGGGGTGGGTGGAGATGCCAATGAATTGTTGAATGTAAAACTGAGGATCTGCTCAATAAATCTTCATATAAATCATATAAATCTTCATATAAAACTTGGGTTTGTTGTTGTTTTTAAGAAGAAACTTCAGAGCAGGAAACAGAAAGGGGTGGCAGCAAAGAGAAAAGAAGGTCTGAACATACAAACCCTTGGACTATTTGTGAGTTCATTGGCAGAAATTGTTGAGGTTTCGGAGGATATTGAAACCAAAAGTGCGGCCGGCGATTCAAGTTGTTACTTTTTAAGTTTTCTGACTCCTCCCTCCTGCCAGTCTTAGGGCGGAGACTATGGTTTGGGCTTCTTGGGATCCAGGGATTTACCGCAGTTTCTCTATCTGGGGGAGGTCCGCCAGGAAGGGACCCTGACCAGCCCCTCTACTCCTGCAATCTGTGGAGGGGACAGACAAGGAACAGGTGACGGCGATTGGGAGTTTGGGAGCCTGTGGGTGATGCCTCAAAAGAGGCTGAGCATGGAGGGATCCGAGAAGGGGGGAGAGAGTCCGAAGGGTCTGGCTCTGGGGAGAGAATGGCTGTTGGAGGCACAGTCACTTTCGCCATTGAGAGCTAAGGGGGTACCCCAGGGAAGGGATGGTGAGGGGCATCCAGAATATGGAGGAGGCCTTATGAGGAACACAGACAAAGAATAAGGGGTTTGGAGAAAGATAAGGGAGAGAACTGTCAGAGGCCTAATGAAAAGAATGCGATAGGTTTGTTGTGCCAACATGGCCAATGAACACGTAAGATCAAGTGAAGGGCGGAGATAGAAATGGCTTAGCAAACCCCACCCTCTCTCTCTTGCCCTTGGATCTTTGAACCAGCAGGCTGCCTTGTTTGTCCTGTGCTTCGATCTCCACTACCTGTGGAACACCTAATCCGTGGACTGTGTTCCTGTGATTGAGGTTCCTTCAAGCCCTGCTTCACCACGCTACTGGAATATACATCTCTTGAGCTGGGGACTGTCGAACTCTGTCATCTGGCTGACTGTTGGTGACCTGCTCTGCCGTTTTCTGCTTGTGGCCGGATAGCCTGAATTGCTCTACAGAATACTACTCAGCGGCCCTCAAGATTTGAAAGACTGCCAGTCTCACGCAAGTGAGTTGCACCGAGCCATTTGTACAGCTTTATAGGTTGACTAACTGTTTATTTCTTATGCTAGATATCTTTCTATCTATATAAATACAGAGAGAGAATTATTAGTGTCCTGGTTTTATTTCTCTAGAGAACCCTAACACGTTTTGGCTAAGAGAACTTAGGCAGGGTGACAGGTAGTAGAGAAGGGAGGGAGGGAGTGAGGAAAGAAAAAGACTTGAACATAAAGGATTTCAGACCACTTGTGGGCTTGCTGACAAAAATTGTTGAGATCATCAAAAATGTTAAATCAAAAGTGCCATTTTCCTGGCCAGTGCAACTCAGTGTGCAATTGGTATTGAGGCCAAATTTGGTTACAGAAAAAGACCAGGTGTTTCAGCCAGCAATTAGGAGCCAAACCCAATTCAGTAAGGTTGGCCAGTAGGCAACACCCCAAAGGACTGTCCTTAGGGGGCTGGAACAGAGGGCTTTCCCTGATGTCTCAAACTACAGTGGGTACAGGCAGAGGTGAAGGGTGTTCCCTGGTCCCCGTCCACACCCAACAGATAGAAATAGTAGGGTAGCCCTGAGGGCATCCCAACCAGAGTTAGGGATCCAGTGGAGAGTCCTGGTCTCTCCGGAACAGGAAGGTTCCCTGGCGTAGGCCTGGGGTTTTCATGCAGCTGACAGGGACCTTGGATCAGTTAAAGATATTATGGAAGCTGAGGAGGGGCTATATGGCCAGTGAAATGGAGTTTGGTCAGAGGCCTCTGTTCAGGGTGGGGAAAGGAGGAAGTAGGAAAGTTTTAGAGTAGTTCTGGAAGCAGGTATCACAGAGCGGCAAACACAAAACATATGAACAGGTAGAAAATGCTCAGACGAGACAAAAGGCTGGAGACTACATGAGAGAAAATAGACTCAGAGAAAAAATATGGATGTGAGAAACTGACCTTATTGTCACACCCATTTCAGGGAAAGGCAGTTATTTCTAGAAGTAGTAGGGTAGCAGTATTAGGGTAGCAGAAGAAACCCCTGCAGTGGCGCCCCCCAAAATGAGAACCCCATGTTCCCATATGCGTTTGCTGGTCCTCAGTGTCCAGAAAGACAAACAAGACAGAACAAACACACAGAGATACTGACCAGAAATCACCTGCCCAGGCAGGCTTCCAGAGATTGGAGAGGAAAGGAGGGGTGAGCTATGTCCTAGCCAACGCAGAACTGGGATGGCAACGAAGCCCCTTGCCCCGATCTCTCCTGGGCTTTGGCGCCAAATGTAAAGGTAAAACGGAGATGCAGAAAGTTGGACAGAGGAAACTGACAGGACAAGGGAGAGCAGAGACAGAAATAGCTTTATTAGGGGGGAAGCTCCTGGACAAGGTTCCGTGACCCAGACCAATAGATCAAGGAAGTCGTGCTCAGAAGTTGGGGGCATGAGTTTTTAAAGGGGCAGTAAGGAATGTGTGAAAATTAGCATAAGAAGTCTGCACACTGAGAATTCATTACTTGTTGACTCCTCGCGGCTCTCTTTGGATCCAGAGCGTCTGATCTCACCAGTTACCCTATCTGTTGTGGTTTGCTTTTGGTCTTGTGGAAGGTGTTCAGCCTTTGCTGTCCCGTTGCCGCCCAGACACTATCCATATTCCTGAATCCTCACTTCCAACTATAAATTTTTTTTTGGGGGGGGAGGGGGCATCACTCAAACTATAAATTTAACAAAGTTTGTAAATGAAATGTGGTCCACATGAATCTTGCCTGGTGCCCCAAATGGCCAGTGTTTTAATTGAGTTCGACACCCTTCCTTTGGATGACTGCTATCCTCAGGTAGAATACCTCTAAGCAGCTGACTACACAACGTGCTAGCTAGCACGCAGGTGACAGCATGGGGAAAACCTTTCTGTATTCCACAGGTCTCTCCTTGGCTAGTTAGGGCCGTGATTTCTAATGTTCTCTGCCTTGAGGACAAGACTTCATTCTCATGGTAAATGGCTTCCTGGTCATTCCATACGGTCAAATTCCTTGGAATAGTCAATAAAACGTAAGTAAACATCTTTCTGGTATTCTCTGCTTTGAGCCAAGATCCCTCTGACATCAATACTGATATCTCTTATTCCACATCCTCTTCTGAATTAAGCCTGAACTTTGTCCATGTACTATTGCAACCATTGCTGGATGATCTGTAGCTGTTTTCTACATCCTTCTGCAAACTTAGCGCACAGCATTTAAATTCGCATGCAGTGTTAAAGAGCAAAGTTCTGTGTTTGCCCACAGTATTTTACTAGCCTCATAGGCTTATCAAAACTGGACAATGACTAAGGGAGACTTACAAGAATCGATGAAGCTGAATTAAGGTATTAGTGAAGAATACTTAAAGCACCCAAGAAAGAAGTCTGCCTTTTAAGAAGTATAGCCAGAATACTTCAGTAGCAAGGGTGACAGGACTCTGGCTATGTTATCAAGAGACCAGTACCTGGAAAAGGGCATCACCAATAAGGTTCTTGAGCAGATAAATCGACACGACTGCAGCAAGGGGCTCTGACAACGCTTTATTCTGGTGTATTTAAGGTCACTGGGAGTTAGAACGGACTCGGTGGCATCGATAAGAAATAAAATGGCCTTGAGCATCTTTTCCTGCGCTTATACATCTAAATGTATAAGAGAGCAGTCTTTGCTCTTATCCCATTATAAAATCTGGGTATTTTTTGGTTAGAGTTGTAAGAGTTCTGCATACTAGATCATTTTAAAATAACTTGAACATATTTTTTCCCCATTCTGAAAGTTGTCTTTTCGTTTTCTTCCAAGTTTCCATTTAATTTTAATATGGTCAGTCCAATTCACCTATCTTTCCCCCTTTGTTGCTCCTCTTTCTAGTGCCATACCAAATAAGTCATTGCCTAGTTCATAAAATAATAAGAAACTGATCAAGCCAGCTAGACCTAGGGAGTGTTCTCGATAAGGGTCACAGCACTATTCAGGGTGAATGCCAGTAATGTATTACTATTAAACTTGGAAAGCTCCTTAAGATCTTTAAGGTCATTTTCTCAGAGTTACTTTGTGGATAATACATACATAAAGGGCCCAAACTTTAATAATAAATACAAAATAGTACTTAGCACACGTCATTTACTTACCTTCTCTAGTCGTACCTCTCAGGCTTTTACTCACTGCCATTGAGTCGATTCTGACTCACCAGGACCCTATAGCAGAGCACTGCCCCGTGAGCACCTACGACTGCAACTGTAGGAACGGAGAGCTCCCTTGGGGGAGCAGCTGGCGATTTCCAGGTGCTGACCTTAGGGTTAGAAGCCCAGTGCACAGCCAGTCCTCTGGAGAAGCTAGAGCCAAGTTGCAGACCACTACCTTACAATACAGTGTGAGGCAGTCTGCACGGTGCTATACAGGGTGAGAAGCCACCAAGGCTCCATTTAGCACCTGCTAAATAACTGCTTTTGTGTTTGATTCAGAATCTTGTTTTTGGGGAGGCCAGGACTACCTCTACACGGTCATAGCATAAGCCTTGTGTTTTGTTTTTTTTTCTTTTAATTTACATCACTGCCCACTGGTGGGAGTAGGAGGCCCAGCCTTGCTCCTGGAGAGCTGCTGCTGGATTTGAACCACCAATCCCGTGGGCCGCAGTCCCACACACAAACACTACGCCACCAGGGCTCAGCCCGCCTTATGATTTTTAAAAACAAAGACAAAACCCAAAACAACAACAGAAGTGAAGTTGAACATAAACCCAAACCTACTGTGGTCAAGCCCATTCCAATGTACGGGACCTACGTAGAAATGCCTCATACGGTTTCCAAGACTATTTGGAAGCTGACTGCTGTATTTTTCCCCTACGAACTGGCTGGTGGGTTCAAACCACAGATTTTTGTTTTAAGTAAAATTTTATTATTTTCAGTGAAGTTTTACATAGCCAATTATGTTCTCTTTTTACAATTTCTATACAAACTCTTCAATGGTGTGTCACTTTTTTTCCTACTCCAAAAAAAGGGAAGAAAGTAATCACACAGAACAAATTAAAAAAGAATTAAAAAGGAAAACAAATTGTTAAATTTAATCCTAACTATACCTGCATTGATTCACTTTCTGATGAACTTTGAGAGCACGGCTTTACCTAAGCCTGGTCAACGGCTTCAGGGAATCCAGTGACCACTTACATCCCACGGGGTCTCTGCAAGTGGATTTTTGGACTTTCGCTGTCTTTTATACATAACCTGATACTCAGAATCTAAACTCTAAATACATCCCCGCACCCCTGATTTTGGATTTTATGAATCCTTGGATCACTCAGGTTAATGTGCTTTATAGCTGCTTAAGATCAGCTTATAAGACAACAGACACTATTCTTTTTTTTAAAAAAAATTTTACTTAAAAATGTTTCAAGTTTTATTGGTATATAATCCACATGTCATACAATAGTTCATTCACATCAAGAAGATTTGTACAATCACCACCACAGTTTTAGAACATTTTCCTCATTCTTATACTCCTCTTTATTAGTTCCCCTTTCCCACCCCCACCCCAAACTTCCCTTCCAAACTTCCAAGGAACCAATATTCCCCGAAGAATCCATTACTATATACTGTCTCTATGGATTTACCTATTCTGTATTTAATATTTAGAAAAACATTCTTAAAAACCAGATCATAACAAAATAGAACAGATAAAAACCTCAATTGAAAAGAAAGTAGAAAACAGTAGAAACGAGAACAAGTTTAACTGGATCGTAAGGGAAATCAAATGATAGGGTGCTCAGTTTTGGCCTGACTGCCTCTGCAACAAACCACTTTCCAATACATTTCACATGACAGCAAAGCGAGACACATCCTTGATCCATGGTAAGAGGGGATTCACCAGAGATGTAATGCACGTTTCTCTTCCACTTTTAAATTTTAAAATGTAATTATCTTTAAAGTTCGTCTAAAGGGAGATCAAGATAATAGATTTTATTCTAAGTATTCCATAATCAACTTTACAATGCTGTCTGATAATAGGGCTATTTACATCCCTCAGCCATGACCAGAGGGGATTCAGGGGGCTTAATTAATTCAGGTGTGAACCTTGCAAATGGGTCCTAGCTTCCACTGTAGTCCATAGCCCTCTGCAAACCATGTTTATAATTTAAGCTCTGATATTATTCCCTCCTTTAGATTTGAATTATATTATTTACATTCCTTGGATCACACAAGCTGGTGTGCTTGACACTATCCTTTTGCTATCTAGCACCAACTAATGCCTGCACCAGTTACAGAACTCGTTATCTTCCATAATCCCTTCATAGCATTGAGCAGGGCTGCATCATAAGAACTGATTGTTCTTAGGGCTCAAGATAAAGTGAGAGCTGAAACCCACTCATACAGTTAAGAGGTGTGTGTGTGTGTGTGTGTGTGTACGTGTGCGCACGCAGTGGTTATGTGTTGGGGTGCGAGCTAAGACGTTTGCAGTTTAAAACCACCATCTGCTTCTTGGGAGAAAGGACTGTCTACTCCTGGAAACTCACAGGGGAATTCTACTCCGTCCTGAAGTCACCAGGAGTTGGCATTGACTTGATGGTCCTGAGGTTTTGGTTGTTCCACTTTAGTGGCAGCATGATCAGATTTCTGAGACCCGATATTATGACCTCCATGAGAACTTTAGTAATTCTAATAGTATTGTTAAACTAGGCCCTGATATAAAACTTAGAATTTTGTTGAGATGGAGGAATATTGGCATTTGGGAAAGTTTTTCAGACTAAACACATGGGATGTGACTTTACATCTTAAAAACTTAGAAAAATCTGACCGAATCTTTAAGAAAACAATGAGTTAGACACAAGACACAAAATTTAACGAACACCTTTAACATGTAGCAGAACTATGATGTTCTGAACTGAAATGCAATGACTTTCAATTCCATGACCTTAGAGTGGCCTGTCTTCCTTTCTTCCCAAGGTGTAGAGCCTTAAGTCCCAAAGTGTATTAGTTTCTTTAATCTACAGCAGGTTGAAGGTAAAGTCCAGTTCACTTGGTGGGTTTTCTGACTCAGACCTTCCTGATGTGGCCTTTATAGGATGGTGTGAACAAGATTTATAAAATCCAGGTCCCTTGGGGGGCCTGGCTCCCCAAAGACTTAAAAGAACTGTTAAACATGCCTTATTAGCCATATCGGATCGGTGGATTTTCTCCAAGGGGACTACACAGGGAATGTTGAGCATTTTTCCCACAGGAAAGTTGCCCCTGTCCAACAGAAGTGAACTCATCTTCAGACAGACACATTCCTTAGTCATGGATCACCATAGAAATGCACTCAACACCAGTTTAGGAGTGTCCACCCAACAGGGATGACTGTAGGGCAATCCCACATGGTATGGACTAATTTTTGTTTTGGGGGGCATGACTGCCCTCTGGTGGTGGGAGTAGGAGGCCCAGCCTTTGCTCCTGTGGAGCCGCTGCTGGAATTGAACCTCCATCCCAGTGGGCTGCAGTTCCGCACACAACCACTACGCTACCAGGGCTCAGCCTGGTATGGACTCTCTGCTCCTCTCCTGTGCCCAGCCCAACCTGAGAAAGAATGATAAATGGGTTTAAGTGTTCGAGTCTTAACATCCCATTGCCTACACGACCTGAGAGCCACTGTCTTCTTCTTGGTGCATATCCATACATTGTCTCCTACAATAAGCCTTCTACAGTGGATTAACTTCTTAGGGAATTGTTTTTCCAAGTCCAACCATGTTGTGAAGTTTCATGTTTTTAGTCATGCACAATATGACGTTGTTACACATCTTTTTGTCTTGTGTATGAAAGGAGTCACGTTTCTGGGTCATATGCAGCTCTATTTTTTTAGTTTTTAAGAATTGCCATTTTTGGTCTGAGCCCCAGTGGCGTAGTGGTTGAGTGTGGGACTGCGGCCCACTGGATTGGTGGTTCAAATCTAGCAGCAGCTCTCCACGAGCAAGGCTGGGCCTCCTACTCCCACCAGAGGGCAGTGATGTGGGCCCCCCCCCCAAAAAAAATTACCGTTTTTCTGTAATAACTATTCAATTTTGCATTCCCCCTAACAATGGATAAGGGTTCCAGTGTCCCCGCTACTTAACATTTGTTATTTTCTTAAAAAGATGTCTTTTTAACCTATTTCTAGTTGGGAGTAAATTATCTGCCCTTTTCTTGGTGTTTGCCCTTTTAGCAATGGTCAAGCTTTCTTTTGGGTAGCAACTTGGTGGTTAACCACTCCTTCCAGCATGACCTTAGATGTACCCAAGTGTACACTTCTGAAAAAAATTACCTAATTTGTGGCTTTGTAGGTGGGAAGTGGGAAGCATCAGATGCCTGTTATCCAGGCTCAAAGACTCCAAGTGACAGAAGACAAATGCCCCATGGGTTTTCTAAGCTGTTGTCTTCTTTATTGGGGCCTATTACCAAGTTTTATCTCCCGAAGCAGTAGAGGTGGTTCAGAGGTAGAACCTTTCAGCTGGTAGCTGAGTGTTTAACCATTGTACTACCACGACTCTTTAGGAGCTAAACGGTATAGTACAAAAGTTCAGAATCTCTGGTCTAAACTGTGACATAAATTGAGAAAAACTCTGGGCATTTGTTTCACTATTAGTTGTTCTAAATGTTTAGGATCATAGTTACCGTTTACTGTCCACTCCAAAATCCCCCATCATCAAGATCATTGTAAGTCACAGCAGCCCTGCATGGGGTATTCCAGAGTCTTTCACACAGTAAGCGGCTAGTGGGTTTGAACCAAGACCTTGTTTAGCAGCCCAATGCCACACCACCTCCAGAACTCGTTATGAGTTATACTGGGTGCTTTTTATATGAGCTGACATGCCTGGGGAGGCCTGTCCAAAACAAACAAACAAACAAACAAACAAACAATCTATCCACCACAGGGTAGCCATGACTCAAGAGTTTGTGTTGAGGGCAAACTGATGGTACTGATGACCAACCAAGCAAGGGCAAAGCTATAAAATGTTAACTAATGCAACTGCTTTGAAGAGGAAGTGACCACACTGTAGGAACTGCAATGAACTCAAGAGGCTGAAACAAGGGAAATTTATGCAAGTCTTTGAAGGACGCAAATGTTAACAGAAATGCAGATGACAATTTTCAGTACATATATTTATGTATGTCCAACTTTTTAAAGTTTCATATAGGCATTCTTAAAGAAAATGTTTAAACTTGATGCAAATTAATCATCCCAAGTTTAATGATCTTGCCTTTATATTCTTTTCACAACACTTTAGATGTATATTTGGTTTAGAATTTTAAAAACAGAAGTCTCTTCAGTATCACTAAGGCAATGAATTAAGCAAATTTTTATTAAAGCATAAATTGTGGTACAGAAATACATTTCCAACACCATGAGGGGAGAAATATGGCACCAAAATGTCCCCTTCTCTATCGCCACACTAGGATTAATTTTGAATACTAGTCAATCTATGTTTTCATTCCGCTAGTTTTCTTCCCCATACAAATTTGTATTAACATAGAAATTATCAAATCTATTCTTTAAAAAAATCAGACCTCAAGCCAACAAATGTCATTAAATCTACTGGGATACTGTTCAAGAACAAAATCCACTTTTGTGAGTATTAGTCCTCAAAACAGAGCACATTACAAACATTAGGTGTTGTGCTACTACTTATAGAATCAGGCTGTTCACACTGAATGCTTCTTCAATGAAACATTCCATCAACAATGTGCTTAACAGAAAAGCCAAAAATGGTGTTCCCACCACTTGATTTCAAACCAAGCAGAGTCTTATGTTTAGAAACACTAGAAAACAGTGCTTCATTTATAAATACCTAAGGAACAAAACATCACTGCATCAATCCAGGAAGATTTAAAAAATATATAGTGAACAAGGAACACAAAAAATAGAGTCAAATTTGGTATTCTCAGCTGCTGTACATTAATTAGAACAGCTAAAATGATGCCGACTCTGGAAAGCCTATATTTTTAATCCATTCGCCATTGAGTCTCAGAACTTTTTACAAATAGTTTTCCGCTTCCCTGTTTAATGTCCTAGACCGTTCTCATTCTAGGCAGTCATTCATTGACTACCATTCAACGATGGTGGAAGGAACAACGTGGAGTAAAACAGATGAAGGCAAAACCCTATCACAGAACTTTAAGCACACAAGATGAAAAAGATGATTTTGCTTTAAACCAAATGGAGTATTGTGAATGAAATGGTTACTAAAATATAAGTTAAGGTGAATGAACCAAACTCAGTTGACTTATTGAACCCACAACCTCCCGGATAATAAGTTTAGTGCATTTACAAATTTTGCTAAGTACTATTACATTTACCAATGCAAATTTAAATTTATCATTAAGTTTACTAAGTATTATTACTTAGCCAAGTTAGTTAGTAAAGGCATAGTGCTCATGAAATCAGCTTTATTACTTGGGAGCAAAGACTGGTAAGATATCCATGTAGCTCTCCCAGTATATTCAATCCACAACATTTAAGGGTTTTTCCTTGTTAACTAACACTCATTTATTTTTCAGTATTCTCCAAAAGAGCCTGTGTCACTATAAATAAAATTAATTTGAATTAAAATAATAGTAACAAAATTAGCCCAAGGTCTGCCCTGTGGGGGCCTAATATTATTATAAACCCTTAGCATGACAATGTATTGCTCTGTCTGGAGGGACCAGGGGCTGGGAAATTGGAGATCTGCCACAGTGAGGAGAGAAGTCATATATAAGACTACAAATTCAGAGAGCAGTAATGCTGCAATAGTAACACACAAAACAAATAACTCCAATCATTTTCTTAAGAGGACTCCACTCATGGAAGAAAAACTTTAATTGCTGTTGCAAAAAAAAAAAAAATCAGTATGAAGTAGAAATTGGTTTCAGTAACATTCATTCAGAGAGTGTGTTCTAGAAACTGGAGGTAACTGGATGTACACTTCTGGCAGCAATTGAATAGAACAGTCCCAGATGGTTTGGCTGAGGCCAACCCCTAATGAGGACGAAAGCCTTGTCTGTGGGGAATTTTGGGTGATACCTGGAGAAATATTATACTGTGCATAAACCAAATTGAATTGTTTTCACAAGTGTTGTAAAGGTTCATACAGTAAAAGGTTTTTTCTACATGCACTTCAATTTCACAGCAAGAGTGGCATAGAATACCTAAACACAGAAGAGAGCGTTCATGCAAGATATCTAACTCCTTGATATAATAATGCATACAATTCAAAATGATTACACTATGATTACATCTAGGGCTTTCTGCGACTACGAAGTGGTGGTTATGGAAAGCACGGCCCCCGGGATCAGTATCTAGAAAGCAGCCACCACCTTCTTCTCTGTGTGTTTTCTTTTTGCGTTTTTTCTTCATATTTCTTAATCAACTCTGCTGCTGTTGCTGTTTCTTAGCAAAACTGGTAAAAACAAAGTTGTAATCGTTGAACATAGCACTCTGGCAATCAAGACGTTTAAAACCTTCAATCTTCTGGGGCGAAGAAAGCACTGTGCGACATTTAGAACTCTGGAGAAAAATATACAGAATCATTAGCGCCTCAAATCTGCTAGGTTCTTTTCAGATTTGAATTAAAATAATAGTAATAAAATTACTATTACAGAAAAACCTCATTTGCCTTTCAATTTTGTTTTTGAAAGCTCAGCAAAACATGGCACCTACTCAAGTTTCTCTGTGTGCACCACTTGTGACCCTGATTCCATTCTCATCCTGTGCCAAACTTGTTCCTCCGCTCTGACTCTTCACACAAAGTGGACTTTCCCCGAGAAGCCCCGGTGGTGTCAGCGGTTTACGGGCTGGGTTGCTAACTGCAAGATCAGCAGTGCAACTTCACCAGCAGCTCTGAAGGAAAGGATGGAGCTTTCTGTTCCTGACCTATGGAGGCACTTTCCACTGGAGTCAACGCCATGGGTGGGGTTTGGGGAGGGGGGCCTTTTCCCTAAGACTAGCCGACCTTTGGAGCTGCTATTGTCACAGTTCTCAAAAAGCATTATGCTAAAGCCGGATTTACAAAACGAGTGGAACTAATCTGTTTGGATTTAAGATAATGTCTAGGGGTATATTTTTAAAATTTTTTTGGGGGGGAGGGGATATTTTTAAAATATCAGCCTGATAGTTTCAATAGTTCAACTAGCCTTCAATAGCCACAAAAAGCCTGAATATTACACGATAACTTTAAATTTCTCTCTTTGAGCAGGAGCCTTCTATGCTTAGTGCATGTTATTGGGCTATTAACTGGGATGTCTCATGAAAACATTACCCCAAACCTTCAAACCAAATCCAGAGTTGTTAAGCTGAACACAAGCTGCCTCAGCAGATACTTTTTCTTGGGAATGTTATAAACATATCACTCAACTTGCACTAATCCCACTTTTAAGTCCCTTTCTCCCATCCCTGTTGCCCTGGGATGACTAAGAAACTTTGTTCTTAAGAATGGGATGAGGGCTGAGCCCCGGTGGCGTAAGTGGTTGAGGGTGGGACTGCGGCCGCAGGCTTGGCAGTTCAAATCCAGCCGCGGCTCTCAGGAACAGCACTGGGTAGCACCTGCGACCACCAGAGGCAGTGATGCCCACAAAAAAAAAAAAAAAAAAGAATGGGATGACTGGGTCAATGCTGGCAGTTCTTTTTTTTCCTTCCTTTCCCTGCATCACTGCCCTGGTGGGAGTAGGAAGCCCAGCCTTGCTCCTGGAGAGCAGCTGCTGAATTTGAACCGTCAACCCTGTGGGCCGCAGTCTTGCACACAACCACTGCGCCACCAGGGCTCAGCAGTTCTATTTTAATATTGAGTAACATCATTTTCCACAACGGCAGTACTGTACTGTATCTCTATCAGCAAAAGGCAACGGTTAAAATTTCCCCCATCCTCACCAACATTTCACTTGCTGGGTTTTAGTCATCCCAGTGGAAGTGAACAGAAGCCCTGGTGGCCCTGTCTGGTGTGCACTGGGTTTCTAACTACAAAGTGAGAGCCGTCTGCCACCATCAAGAATGACAGCCTCGGGGAGTCTACTGGGGTCACTGCACTAAGAGTCAGATGGCAATGGGCTAAGGAGAAGTGAAATGGTATGTCAAGGTAGTTTTTGATTTGGATACAGGACAGCTTAATGAAAGAAAGACATTAGCATGCTACTAGTTTCTTTCTTATAGGGTGGAGAGAAGTGGGAAATTTTACAGTTCCTTACCAATCTCATCAACACGGAAGCACAGGACTAGCGCTAAACCAAGTCTTGTTATTTTGGTTTCCACCAAGATTTCAAATAAAAAATTTTAGGCACTCACCAAGAAGAATCTAACAATAATTATTTAAAATGCTCACACCGGTCAATAATAAAACAAATTACCTGATTTACAAACAGGGTGGTCACAAATTTTCCTGGCTTGAAGACTTCCACAACTTTCCTGATCAGGTCATCATAGGAGGTCTGACTTAAGTTTGTTTCAAAGCTAACATAAGAAAATTCTGGTTCTGGAGTGATGTGAATAGTCCAATAAGTTCCCTAAGAGAAATAGTTTTGTGTTAATAATGGAAAGGATACATTTAAATATGCAAATAAAGATTCAGGCAAAATGTATTTACTTACATCCGATTTCATTCCATTCATTGAATACCCACAAGGATTGAACAGTGTAGCATCAATGACAGAACCTGGTATCAGGTCACGAATTCCACTCTCCTAGAAAACATGCAAAAAACTGAATTAAAAATAATTTGAAAAAAAAAATTTGAAAAACAAATTGTTACTGTTAATCCAAACAAAACTTCTAGTCAGCCACATAGAGCTTACACGAGTGACATCCTTTGCAGTAACACCATCTTTCATGTAGAACTGGTCCATAACTGCTGGGTCAAGCTCACTCATCAGAATCTCCAGGGTTTGATCTGGCTGGCTGATGACTCGACTCTCTGGGAAATCCAGAGTATATAAGTACCTACGGAGAGTGGAAATAAGGTTCTAAAGATGGCAACTGGCAATCTAACATACATTTTATATAAAAAGAAATAAACATCTCCTTAAAATTCGTGGCCCACAGGGTTGACAGTTCAAATTCAGCAGCAGCTCTCCAGGAGCAAGCTGGGCTTCCTACTCCCACAAAAAAAAAAAAAATTTGTGTCAAACATACCAACAGTCAGAATTCATACGTCCCATACAATATGCTGCTCCATCTAAGAAGAGAATGCAAAATATAACAATTCCATTTTAACAAGATAGATCATCAGAACCCTTTCAATAAACATAAGATATGCTATTTATCACCTATAAGAAACATCATAGGTCAATATAAACTTTTGAAATTTTCAATGGTTCTCATTTGGAGGTACTATTCTGCCAATGTTTGAGAGGACGCTAAAAAAACTACTGCCAACCACCCCCCCCAAAACAAACTACTGCAAAACAAAACAAAACAGACCACCTACTGCAGACCAGCTCCTCAATTCCCTAGTTCTGGGCGCATGTTTATCTAGTCTCTATAGTAATTAGTGGTCATTTTTAATACTATCTTTGCAGTGTTTCAACACTCAACACAGTAAAAATCAACACATGCTATGGATTTACACTAAATTCCCAACACTCTTGTACCACTCACCTAGCATTTGAAGTTCTATGCTAGAAGTGGTAAGTTATAAGAAACAGAAAAGGGGAATTAAATAATCAAGTAGCTAGATTATAAAATCTTTAACGCTCTTGAGTTTATTACAGCTCAAGTTTTAAGTCAGCACAATTCTAGGCAATTTTTTTTTATCTCCAAAAGGCATCATAGCTGCTGACCCCGTCTTGTTAAATGCAGTATATTAAGAAGCTGTGAGCTAGACATAAATTACAGCAACTAGTTACTTGATGAACTCTCCGTTATATGAAAATCCACAGGAGGTAGGTGTTTGATTTTCTTATGCTAGTATTCACTGACTTGGGATTTCTGGTATGCCTTAATATGAATAAAAGATCTCTGAAAGGACATGCTAGATACAGGTTAGGAGCTCTATCTCGGGAATAAAACTAAGTAGGGTACTGGGAGAGTAAAGATTGAAGGGGGCAAGGGTGTTTGAATCACTGTGCAGCATTTTACTATGTAATAAATGATTTTCTAAAAGGTTGCATGAGCATAAGTTTCTTGATCCTTTATATAATGTAACTTTTGTAAAGAAAGGTATCAATTTCATTTATTTAAACTTACTTGGGAAAATTGCATTAAGAAACTCTATTTCTTCCTGGAAATTCCGGTGTGGGTACCCTTGGTGAGAAGGCTTCATGAAATTCTTACGAGAATAAAAGAAGCTCTAAAAGACAAATGGATTACTTTAGACACACTAATCACCTGTTTTCTGCATATAAACTTAAAAAAATACTGCAATATTTTAGTGTTCTAGAACATAGAACATAATATATTTTTTCTTTTTTTTTTTTTTGGGGGGGGGGGGCGCGCATCACTGCTCTCCGGTGGTGGGAGTAGGAGGCCCAGCCCCACTGCTGGAATTGAACCTCCGACCAAGCAGTCCCGCGCACAACCACTACGCCACCGGGGCCCAGCCCCATAATATATATTTTAAAAATATATAAATTTATTTTTCTATAATGTGTTAAATGAGAGCAGAAAGAGGGAGGGAGGGGGAGAGAGAGACACTGTTTCAGAGTAGCAGGGCAAGTCTTCAGACCAATCACCATGAGTTGCACAGAACAAGCCTCTTTTTTAATAAGCTATAGAGATCTTCAATAATTAACTAAGAACATTGATTACAACAGCCATTTTTAGCACAGTGGTTTCTACTTTTACATGGCATCAAAGAAAAATTCTCTTGCGACAATATTACTGTATGTATGCCAGTATATGCCGACCCAAGTATCAGTGGAAGCACCTAATTTTACCAGAAAAACTGCATTAAAAAAGTACTGGAAAACTCGGGTTATAAGAGTATATACAGCCTCCTACTCCCACCACCAGGGCAGTGATGCCTAAAAAAAAAAAAAAAAGAAGAGTATATACAGTAGTTTAATTTTTTTCTAGGTAAAAGGCACATAACTTCTCAATGGTTGACAGTAAAGGAACACCCTCCCCCCCAGCCCCGGGGGACAAACAATAGAAACTTGGGTGATGGGAGACAGTAGACTGTATACAATATGAAAATAACAATAATTTATAATTGATCAAAGATTCACAATGGTGAGAGAAAAGAGCTGATACCAAGGATTCAAGTAGAAAGAAAATGTTTGGAAAATGATGATGGCAACATATGTACAAATATGCGTGATACAATTGACATATTGTATTATACAGAGAGCTATTAAAAAAAAAAAAGAGCTGGGCTCAGCCCCGGTGGCATAGTGGTAGTGCGCGGGACTGCGGCCCACTGGGACGGAGGTTCAATTCCAGCAGTGGGGCTGGGCCTCCTACTCCCACCACCGGGGAGCAGTGATGCCCCCCCCCCAAAAATAATAATAATAAAAAAGAGCTATAAGAGCCCCCAATAAAAGGCCTTTTTAAATAAAAAGTAGAGACATCACTTAGGCAATTAAAAAAAAAAAGGAGCCTATTACTACCCCAATGTTTATGCTGATGAAGGATTAAATGCTTTTTAATCACTTACTTGAATGGAGTCAAACCCACTGTAGTCCCGAGCAAGCTTCAACAGGGGAACCAGTGCTTTCAGTAAGAGGGTGGTACCACATGTCTTCAAAATGAAACGTCTCTTGGAGACAAACATGCTACTCTCACTGTAATTGAAAAGACAAGTGGCACTGTGAAAATGTTCACATACCACTGAGGGCGCAATTAGTTCATCCCTGGATTATCAAACTGGTTTTTGGCGATAAAGTTAGAATCTCAAGAAGGCAGATCCTGTGCTACAATATTCTTCTTCTTCTTAAGATTTCTAGTCATTATCAATTTTTTTTTGGGGGGGGGGCATCACTGCTCTCCGGTGGTGGGAGTAGGAGGCCCAGCCCCACTGCTGGAATTGAACCTCCATCCCAGTGGGTCACAGTCTCGCGCACAACCACTACGCCACCGGGGCTCAGCCCTCATTATCAATTTTAGACCAGCCCCACCATTAGTGAGTTGTGTAATCAGTCGGTTCTAGTGCTGCTCCCTGCCTCCACACATCATTGTTTAACTCCGAAATCCCCTTTCCTCCCTGCCTACCACACAAACCCCCCCCTCCCCCAATACTTCCATCCTCTATAAACTCTTGTATCCTGAGTAGTTCTTCCACACAGCAATCAGTTTTTATAGCTTTTGAGCCCCCAAGAACAGGCCTTGAGTTAGATATAAAGCATACTAACCACAACTCACACACACACACTCTCACACATCTTTACTAGTGAACTTTCCTCTCCATGAGTAAGAAAGGATACATGAGTATTCTGGGATACAAGCACCTGACGGTGGCGTAACAAGATCTTTCCCAGATTTCCCCCTCCTTCCCTTTTTTGATGCAGTTATTGTGAATGGAATGAGGTTCATATCTATGCCTTTTGGAAAGAAACTGTGTTCACATCAAACTTAAAAGTATTAAGTTCCAGGAAGCCGACTATGTGAAGGGTCTTCAAATGTTTAATGGAAAATTTCCACTGTCTTGCAATTCCACCTTTGCACAAAATTTGAGGGCCGCCCCCACAGCAGCCTAGCAGAGTGAAGCCTGCTAGCACTTACTAAATCCATACTTCCTCAATCTTATGCCATTCATTCTCACATGTATTTTTATATCATCTGCTTGCTTCCTCCACGACTTAGTAAGTTCCCCAAGAAAGGAATGTGTTGTTTACTCACAATACTGCCAGTACCCAGCACATAGTAAGCCATTGGCAAAATAACTGCATGTGCCAATCACAAGCTTCGTTCAGAGCAGGGCATCTTCCACCCCAGCTCCAAAGCCCCTAACAATACGATACACATACGCCTGGCTCCTCACTGGTTATGTCACCAGACATTGTGCATTTACAGCAGTAAAAAACTACTCCCCTACTGTTTTTGTGTAGTAACGATACACATGTGGTTCAAGCAAATGCTGGGGTGCCAGGCAAGAGTAACACTGGCAGTCATGGTTAAGGTTATGTGTCAACTTGGGCCTCACTCTCAGTTTGGCAGTTCTTCCTAATGATGTAGCCATTCTTCATTTGAGTTGATGCGGTTCATCCTCCATTTCCTCCAAACATGAAACTGATTTTCATGTTACCACCTGGTCTTTGGAATCTAATCAGTGGGTCTATCTACTGTAAAAGCACTAAGTATTTACTGAAGAAACACATGGTGCACCCAGGGAAAAGTTGAATGGTCCTCTTCACGTATATACCAATATAGCAACCCTATCTGTATTGTCAAGTTTGCGTTCACGTTTTTTTAAACATTTTTATTGGCACCTAATCCACACATACTAAGAATTGTACAATCATTACCAATTCTAAAACTCCCTCCCCACATGGTTAAGTTGTCTTTAAAATGAGTATGAGTTGTATAATCACAATCAGTCCTAGTGCCCCTTCTCCCTCCCACCTTCACTGTTTACCCCTGAAATCCCCATCCTCCATATCTTCCACCCTCCCAACCATACAATCCCTCTACAAACCCTTGCAATCAGTTGTCTCTATGCTTCTGTGTTTCAAAAACTGGGAAACTCAATAGAAAACAAAATCAAAATAAAGCGTTAAGAATAAAATAATAACTAATGATAAAAATACAAATAATGAGTAAGAAGAAAGAAAAGAATACCCTCAATATTTAAAAAGTCAGAGAAGCAATTTTTGTCATGGAACGAGCAAGAGATACTTGCATAGAACAAATTCAGGTTGGGTCAATATGGAGGCCAACTGACTAAGTACAAGTTCAATCCAGCGTACTCAAGGTTGCAATGAACTCTGTTGGACAGCAAAGCTGCTGTTCCAGACCCTTGCCTGTGGCTAGAGGGGGTCCGCCAGCGGCTTAATTGAGCTCCTATCCAGATGGGTTTTGGGTTCCCACTATCACCTATTGGGGTGTTCATAATTTTAGCTGATATTTTCCCCTTCGTCATATTTGTATTTTGTTAGTCATCTTTGGATCACACAAGCTTGCTTTCACTTTATTATACTTTAATAAAAGCAAAGAAACTTGCCTATAGAATTAGGGAGTAAAGGTCTTAACTACAAGGACGATAACAGCACCCAAAATTATAAAATTTTAGAATAAGGTAAAAATGACCATTAAACTAAGATTTATGGGCAAACAATTTGAAATTCCATGATTCACATGGAAATTTGCTAGCAAACACCTGTTTGGTAACACTTACCTGAGTACATAAGCTTCCTGCTTGTCAGTTTTTGTCACACTTATGATTGAACATTGCACATCCTTCAAAAGTATATCCCACTCGGATCTATGATTTAAAAATAGTTAACACGTCATCTATAACAGCACTTGTCTTAACATCTTGTAAGATTCACAAAGTTTCCACATATCCAAAATTTACAATAATTTAAGACCTCAGATTTTGTATTTGTGGCCATATCCTTTAAAAGATAGATTTTATTCTGTAAATGTACATACACAAAATTTTAAAAAGGAAACTGCAATAGGAAATATATTTTGCATTTCAGATTGCAAAGAGAGCTAAAGTCTTGTCCAGCCCTTTAAAAACTGCTTTATGCATAGGCATCAAGAAAAAGAGTCCACAAAGAAGGGCACAGTCAGTTGTGGCAGTTGCTGCTGGAGCTTGTAGACAAGTGTACAGGTGTACAAGTGTACAAGTGTCCACTGTGATCATCAAACTGTAGACATGTTTGTTTTTTGACAACTTTGTCAATATGCTATTAAAAGATATGTCACTGAGTTTGAAATTACAACAGAAGAAAGAAGATACCTTTTACCAGATCATATTTGGCTAAAAGGGAAAAATCTAGCAATGCGGGTCTGGTTCCTGGAAGAAAAGACCCTGAAATAGGAGGATTTTCCAGACAAAAGCTAGATTTGGTTTTATTTTATAAAGGCAACAAAAAGGTTTAAAAACAAAAACATTTTTTAAGACAGTTATCTATTCCACCACTGGTAAGAGACTTTTTTCCTTATGGTAACGATATCTGTTTCCATTTTATGCACGTTACAGTATACTTTCCACATTCTATTTTATTCCTAGAAATGGGGCTGTCACATCAGGAATAGCAAGCAGGAAGTATGTCAGTAGTCACATAGCTAAGTGTAGATATGCACACATGTATATATGGATTTGTATGTGAATATATACCTTTATATAATAAACCACATGAGGTTCGCAGTGACACACAGATACAGATGTCCTTTTTTTTTTTTTTTTTAAACAGATGTCTTATTCCTATCCAAATACTCCAGGGTATTTGGATAGCTTACTTAAATCAGCAAACTTACTAGTTTACTGGGTGAGCCTCAGAACTATACTCATGTGAGACAACTACCATCAAAAGACTCACCACCGTTCTTATCTGGGCTGCCTAGCCCAGTTATATAACATAATAGACTCTCAAACCTTGGCATAACCTGGCAATAATCAATTATTCCATTTAGATATAACACTATAAAACTACCAGTGGCTATATACACTTTCAAGCATGTATCTTTTAAGCATGTATCACTTTCATAGTTTAGGTATTTAGAAGACAAATGCTTGAAAACTTTTATTTGGACTAATTTAACACCTATGCTCCCAAACTAATTTAATCTGGTCTATAGCCTCATCAGAAAATTAAGAGAAGCACTAGACTCCCCTGGCAATTAAAATTTTTGCTTTACAGTCCATGGCGAAGGTTTATGTGTTGAGATCTATTTTTGCAGCTCCCCTCCCATTACCACCCCAGGGGATTCTCACCCACTTTCGAGGAACATGAATTTAACTGAATGAGCCTATTCATGACTATATTTCTTAAACATTTGACCTAAAGTGCCATCTCAGACTAATTCCATATATATGAAGGTAACATTTCAGCACCAATAATTTAGTACCCAGTCATTTTAGTGATGAATCTAAATATAGGTATTTCTTCAAAAGTATGTTTCTGCAGCACACTTGCCCTGCCCCCTTCGTGGGAATCCACCAACATGTGGTGTGAAATCTGCTGGTATTGTGCTCTACAGATCCCACATATCCCGTCCACTCCTCATGTCCTGCCCATCTCAAGCTTCTCTTTTGCTCAGATTAGGTAATCTACTGTTCTCCCTTCAGTTTCACAAACGTACCCCTCCCTGCCCTCCCTCCTAGCCCTGAGTCCCATTCTTCTGGCTTTCAAATCTTGCTCTGTGTTGTCTCACGATTATAGTCTGAGTTGACTGGCTTTCTTTTGAGAAATGTTTATAGATTTTCCTGGACCTTTGTTATCTTTTGTAGGTCAGGACTGCATTCTGCACTTTTTTTTTTAAAAAAATCACCTTTTAAAGAGCTGTTTCAGCAGGCTTCTAGTTCAGACACAATTATTAAGTTCCAACCCAACTCCTATGGCATATGGTTACAATGTCGGGTTATCAAAGCGTGTGCCATGCGATACAACTGATCAGTTCCCCTTGGCTGGCCAGTGTGGAACCTGAGTCATGATGGATCCCAGTTTCTTTCTTCTCTACAGTCTGAGCAACAGGATTTCTCTGATCTCTTTCACACCTCAGTTCTTCTGGCCAAAGGGGGGTGGGAGGGCTTTCCATGGAGTTTTAGGCAGCTGTCTGACTGATTGCCACTGTTCAGGGTGCAAGGACAAGAGAGAACAGGAGGGGGAGGGGGAAAAAAGAGAAAGGGATTTCCCCACTTCTCTCGGAACTCTTTCTATCTGCACCTAGTTTCCGGACTCCTTTGAGACAAGGGTAAGAGATAGCAAGAGGAAAAAAGAAACAGGAAATTCACTGGTGATTCAGTGGCATTTTAAGTTCCGGTTTCCTTCTCCCAATTCATCTAACATTTTCTTTTCAGGCCTCAGACAGCTGCTCCTGCAATCTGTTGTCGTTCATAAGAGTGGTATCTGCTTGCTTCATCAACTCAAACCAGGGTATTCTAGTTTTTGGCTACAGTAGGCACATAAAAGAAAAGGTGGAAAACTGTTAAGCGCCCGAAATTTCAGCAAGGGCTATTTTGTTGCATTTCTCTTTCCAACAGTTTATGGCAGTAGGGGAAGAGCCTGTTTTGATAAAGGTTTACTGGAACCAAGCTACACCTATTCATTAATATGTCTGTGGTTACTTTCTCCTTATAAGGGCAGAGCTGAGACTGCCAACGCTTACTATCTGCCTTTCTAAATCTAACAGTTACTCTCTGACCCTCTCCAGAAAATGTTTGTTGACTTTAGAGTACAAGGTTTTCAGTGGCTTACTTTCAGTGGATTACTGAAGGAAAAGACAAAATAGCAGCTGATGGAAGTATCTTATAAATTATAGATCTGTAATTTCAAAATCGGCATGCCATAGCAGTCCCAGGCCTGGGGAGCACAAGTATTAAGTCTGCAACAACTACCCTGAAGGGGCCTTGGAAAACAGGCGTGGGGATCTGCTTCTGCAGGAGCAGAGCCTTGGAAACCTCACGGGGCAGGATTCCACGTTCTATTCCACACATGTGGGATGGATCACCATGAGCTGAAACCTACTGAACACTAACCGCTCTCATCAGTAGAACAGCAACCCCACAGGATCCAGTGTTTCAAATAGTACCTGAGGCTGGCACCTGGACACTTGTATTAGCAGGCTTCAGGCTACGGGATTTCCCTTCTGTTAAGCAATTGCAGTGTCACTGAGTTCTTTAGCCCTTACCTTACGCTTGGCTTACACTTGTCTGAAACACTCATCACGCACTCAATCAGGCTTTCGACACCCAAGGTGCACAGAGTGTGGGATAAATGCAATACTCTCTAGCAAAAACCAGCTGACCAGAAACATATTCTGAAGATGCCTCATCCACTTGGGTAAATATTCTTTTGCTCAAAGCAACCGACATATATGACCCAAAACCACTCAATAATCATAGTACTAGATTGCTTCTCGAGCTCAAATTTTTACCCCAAAGTTAAATTACTGATCTACTTCCAACATGTTCTAAACAAAGATAACTTGGGTCCAGTAGTTCAAAGCATTTTTTAAAGATAGTGAGGAATGTAATAAAGTAGGTTATTCTACTTCAAAACATCTACACTAAAAGGTTTTTTGGCAGTGGGTTATATTCTTTTAATATGAATGCTGATACTACAATATTGTGTAATCATGTAGTCTAATATGACATGATTCTGGGAAAGTTAATGCTGGGGTTTGATATACATTTTTGTAACTTCCCCATGCTTTAATAAAGATTATTTTTTAGCTTGCAAAAGCTCGGGGAAGCAGAGTGAGAACAGTCTTAAATTTCATTCTCAATATTAAAAAGCACAATTTTCAAATAACTGTTAACAATCTCTTCTGTTTTTTTTTAAATTTTATTCATTTTTTCTAGTAGACTTCTTTCTCCATTTCTCCAACTTGTCATTTCAAAAGTATTTAGTCCAGTGACATTTCTAGTCACAGTCACTGGCTTTCAGCACCCTTATGAATCCTGAGCAAGGAATGGAGGAGGCTGGACACTCACCCTAACAAACTCTGTTTCTAGTTCAGTATCATCTAAAAAATTCAGTTGTGAAAAGGAGGGGAAAAGAGGAGCTTATACCAAGGGCTCCAGAAGAAAATATTTTAGAAATGGAGATGGCAACATGTGTACAAATATGTTTGATACAAATGATGTGTAGAATATTATAAGAGCTGTAAGAGCCCCCAATAAAATCATAGAAAAAAAAATTCAGTTGTAGAACTCTGTATGAACCACCAGCTTCTTGATTCATCTGGACATGCCTCCCTTAAAAGTTTTCTTTAGGGCTGAGCCACGGTGGCGTAGTGGTTTTCCGCGGGACTGCGGCCCACTGGGACGGAGGTTCAATTCCAGCAGTGGGGCTGGGCCTCCTACTCCCACCACCGCAGAGCAGTGATGGCCCCCCCCACCCAAAAAAAAAAAAGTTTTCTTTAAGGGGCTGAGCCCCGGTGACATAATGGTTGAGTGCAGGACTGCGGCCACTGGCTTGGCGGTTCAAATCCAGTAGCAGCAAGGCTGGGTAGCTCCCACGACCACCAGAGGGCAGTGATGCACCCTCCCCCCAAAAGTTTTAATATCTTGTGGGAACAATGTTCTTTAACTCCCAAACCTAACTTTCTCTTGAGAAATTAATTTATTCTATTATATCCAAGGTACATGAAATGAAATGACCTGTAAGGGTAGAAAGTGTTTATTAGAAAACTTAAACATTCAGAAAAGTGAGCTCCAAAGCTTGATTTGGAAGCTGTAAGCTTGGAAAATGAAACTCCAGGTGAGTGTAAATCTAAATATCTAAAAATATAATTTTTAGAAAGAAAAAAATACTTTTTGAATAGACAAATTATCTCATTAGAGTACAAAAACTGATAATCCAGTGATTATTAAATATATTAGATGTCATTATAATGAACTTGTGTTCATTAGTTATCAGGAAAAACATTAAGCTCTTTTTTTTTTTTTAAATAAACCCTTGGGGCCTTTTACAGCTGATAACAATCCTTACAACAATTGTATCAAGCACACTAATACATGATTCCATTATTTTTTCTTCTACTTGAGCCCTTAGTGTCTGCTCTTCCCCAGCCTCCCCTCTCACTCTGAACTCTTGATAGTTTACACTGTCTGCATCTCCCCGTACCCACAGTTCGGTTGTTTGGGGGGTTGTACATCTATCATTTGGATCTATTCCCCTTTTCTCCCTCTCTTTCCCCCTCCCCTCAAGGTATCACTACTCTCGATATTGGTCCTGAAGGGTTTCTCTGTCCTGAAGTCTGTGTGTTGAGAACTCTTCTCTGTACCATTGTTAGTGCTCTGTCTAGCCAGATTTTTAAGCCAGGACTGGTGTCATGATAGTGGGGTGGGGAACATTCAAGAACCAGAGGAATGTTGTGTGTTTTGTCAGTGCTACACTGTACCCTGGCTGACTCGTCTCTTTTACGTCCCTGTTGGTAAGTTTTGCTGAGACCTGTGAAGCTTTCTCTGCCATTGGATCCAGACTTTTACCCATCAGTCTGCACAAAAACTGCATTAAAAATGTGCTAAAAAACTCAGCTTATTTCTTTGTGCATGTTAGTGCACAAAGGTTCCTGGGACATGTAATATATGCACCAACTTGGTTTAGCATCTATGCTATTTGATAGGTTTATATACATTTTGCGGAGAGACAACTTGCAAATTTGTTCACTTTGAAAAATGTGTATTACATCTTATATGACGAACAATCGAAACTATCTTTTCGTTTATAACAAATTAAATATACAGGCCAACAACATGTCTATCAGCAAGGCGATTTACTAACCACAGTTGAATTGGTAGGAGGCAATGAAGTCTGGATTCCATTTTTGGGATCAGCCAACCATTTCTAAAAGTACTTTTGTACTATTTAACATGCCTACCAGCTATGTACAGGCATTCCAATTCCTTCAAATTTTATCATGTTTTGACATTAAAATGACTTTAACCTCAAAATTAGTTGAGAAATGTATTTCTCCTCTATTTTTGGACGAATATATGGATTTGAAGGAAGGGAATTGCTTCTTTCTTCTTCACTTGATAGTCAAAAATCCCAGTGAAACAACTTGTATTTGAAATTTCCTGTCCAGGAAGCGTAGCAAATAATTCAATTTATCTAATTAAAAGGAACAACTATATTTTGAATTCTAATAATGCTATGTTATAGATGAGGCTACAGATACAGAGTTGAAGATTAATTAAGAGTACTTGTACTGATGTCACATTGTAACATACCATTTTACTGATGAATGATACCAAAAATGTCCAACAATACAATTTGGTACAAGGTAGAACTTTTGGCATCACTGCCCTCTGGTGGGAGTAGGAGGCCCAGCCTTGCTCCTGGAGAGCTGCTGATAGATTTGAACCACCAACCCTGTGGGTCGCAGTCCCACACACAACCACTACACCACTGGGGCTCAACCCAAGGGAGAGGTTTATATACAAGAGGAATGAAACATTGAGAAAGCATTCCATTCCATTCCAAAGCCTAAGTCCGATATCAGCCCATATGTCTGATACCAATCAAGAAGCACATGCAATGATGGCAGGACAATCACAGGCAGTGGGTGCAGAACCCTGTGTATCCAGTGGTGGCAGAAGCATCTCAGTGCTAGCAGGGGTCTCCACGTGGCTTCTCCGGCCACAGAGGCCTGGTTCCATCAGGGTAAGCCATGTGGCTTCTCCTCAGACTGCTCCAGGACTCCGGGTCTATCAGCATGCTGCCATCTTGTCTTGTCAGTAGAGCATCTCCCAGGGACTGAGTTGATGGTCTCTCATCTCCACAGGGGATATATCGTGAACTTTTCTAGACTTCTCAGAGAAAGTCAGGCCCACACAGAGGTCTCATTGGCTATCTCCAGATTGACAGGCAAGACTCCACCCCTACACTCCCAATAATGAAATTGACACCAAAGTACATGACTGCCACAAACTGATAAGAGTATTCTTTTTAATATGCTGTATTCCAATATTTTCACCTTAAAAATTGTTATAAACATACAAGGGAAAGTCAATGCGTATCGCTACCAAGGTTCTGGATCAGGGTTGGAAAACTGCAGCTTGTGAACCATATGGGTATAGTCATGGCTTCAAAGAAATATGAAGATAGAACAATCAGAGTTTCACTTAAAGGATATTATTCAGATGACTATTTCATTTGCTAGTAAAAATATATTTATGGATATATATACTTATGCCTCTCAAATAATTTTTAAATTGTTGTGATGTACAGGATTTGCTCTTCCATCTTAACAGTTGGCCGACACCTGTTCTAGTTGATGCATGTATTAGTTTACTCCAAACAAAATGTATGCAAACATGGCTCTGTGATCCATGGATGCTGCAGACAAGCGCTCTCATAATACCTCTCAAAATCCACCGCCACTGACCTGATTCTGATTCGGCAACTGTGTATGATAAAATAGTACATAAGGATGGATGTGTGGTTGGCAGGCCAGGATTTCACCCATGGTACCACAATGGGTTAAAACTATTGAGGCCAGAGTCAAGATCTACTTTTAAACAAAAAGTAGACATCTTCCCAAATCCTTAAAGCTTTGCAACAAGCTTACAGGTGATGCCACACATAAAAATAAATGTTTAGATGGAGCAAGCATTTTAAAACTTTTAAGATGACACTAGTAAGCTAGGCGTTGGGCTGTCAACCACAGGGTTAGAGGTTCAAACCTAACAGTTGCTCTGTAAGAGAAAGATGAGACTGCTCCCACAACTTTCAGTCTCAAGAGCCCTACATACCCCTCAAGGCTTAGGCATGTACATACGAGAGGCTAGCCCCTTTGTCCTCCCCAATTCTGGCCTGGATTTAACCACACACCCTTCCCTATTACAAAGCTTTGGACAAAGATCTTTGCAGGTTACAGTCTCCATCTGTTGAAAGGGTCAAATCATCACCAACTCTGAATTAGAAACAGATGATCTTGCATTTAGAATTGCTCTTTGGGCTGTTAGACATAGCTTTGAGGGTATGTCGGTCCTCATCCAAAACCCCCCGCGCCCCCCCATTCTCTTTATGGCATCTGCAGAATGAAACTTTGTCTTTGCTATTAAAAAGAAACCGTATGTGGGTCACTATTAGGAGTCTGGAATAGACGCTTGGTTAGAAGACAAAAAGTCAACTCAAAGATTATGGTTGCTGTTTCTCCAGATTCTTATGGGGTTAAAAGGGATAAAGGTGAGACTTTATACTCCCTTAAAGAACTACAGTCTTGTAAACCCACAGGCGTAGTTCTACCCTGTCCCCTAGGTTTCCTTATGTGGGGGAATCTGCTGGATGGCAGGGAGTGAGAAGAGGTAAAAATCTTATTGTGGAGATCTTTTACAAAGACATTTTTTTGTTTGGTTGGTTTTTTTGGGGGGGGGCATCACTGTCCTCAGGTGGTGGGAGTAGGAGGCCCAGCCTTTGCTCCGTGGAGCTGGAATCGAACCTCCATCCCAGTGGGCCGCAGTCCCGCGCACAACCACTACGCCACCGGGGCTCAGCCCACAAAGACATTTTAACAAAGTGAAAAACGATGTTAGCAAGGGGAAAGACCACTATGGGTTGCATCAATTAATTTGTCTTTCCATCTTCCAGGATCTTTGAGAATTTCATTGAGAAACCTTGCTCCACACCCCACAACCTAAATCTTACCTTTCAATCTTTTTATTCTTCCCCAAATTCAAAGAACATTTTTAAAGAACACAATTTGAATTGAGTCTCCCCAACTAAAGTTTTGGCATGGTCATATGACTGTAAATCAAAGAGCACAGGTCTCTCAGAAGGAAGGTGACAGATGGAAATTCAGCTTTCAGAAATATATAATTCTAGATTCTAGACCAATTTCCCAAAGTGGTCAATATCACCCCTTGGGAGGAGAGAGGACTTGCTGGAACAATCCAGGGGGTCTGCAAAGGCAGATTCATACACTTTATCCTGGATTATGGGCTATAATACAAAGTTTTGTCAGGAGAACGATTAATTTTTTTTTCCTGGAAGGGGGAGTGCATAGACTAAGTTTGAGAACTTATGAAAGAAATATGTGGAGAAACAATGGTTTCATCTCTTGCTACTTTTGTTTAATAAAGATTTCCAGGATTTTGTCACACCTTTTGACTTATTCATACAACTTATTAATATTCCTATGCATAATTCAGTGGTAACAATTACATCAATCACGTTGTGCATGATTCAACAGCAGTATTCACTGCCAAACTTTCTAATGCAAACTTTTTTTTTTCATGGTAACATGCTCACCTTAGCCCTGCTTGGTGGTCCACATGGAGAGTGAGGGGAGAGGGGAGGGAAGGACATGAGGAGAAGGAACAAGGAGGGGAGGGACAGGAGTTGGGGGAGGAGAGGTGGCCAAGAGAGCTCCTTTATTCTGACCAAGCCTTGTATGTCTTTTGGGGCCATGCAAGGCCCCTAATTACAGGTAAAGACACACACATCACAGAAAGGGGTGATGCTATAGGTTTTACAGTAACGAGGGACAATCTAGGGACACATACGTTATAGGAAAGGCAGGGATTAGGGAAATACATGTGACAAGAAAAAGGGACCCTAGACTCAATATGACAGGCTAACACTCCTAATGCATACTTTTAAATTAGACTCTGATAATAAACTTTCTTTCCTAGCTCTTGATGGCTTCAGAGGAAGAAGGGTGAGGGAAAGAGCTTATCCTTTTTATCCTTAAGAGCAAAAGATGAGAGATAAAATAATGTTAGTCAACATTTAAGTGGTTTAATGTTTCGGGCACTTTTTTTTGGTATACAGATTAATTTATTTCAGAGTTAAAGTGGTGATTCAAAAGCTCAGCCACTAAACCAGTTGTGCTGCACACAAACTGAAAGGTCAGTGGTTCAAAACTTTAGTGCAGAATTTACAGCATTGGAAACCCGCCCACCTTGCATTTGAAAACTCCTGCTTGGCTTTATTACCCTATCTTCACAACCACCTCCATTTTGGAAAGGAGCAAACACACCATTACAGGGAGTAAGAAATCAAATCTAGGCAATCTAGGCACTTCTCAAGAGGCATTTAGTCGCTTCACTATAGCTTAAAAAACAAAACTGGAACATAATCTACATATAGTTTAATCATATCAAGAAGAGTTGTACAGTCATTACCATAATCAGCCCGTAGGATTCTTTCAACGATGATCCACACCTATGGGATCTGAGGGACTCAATGCTACCCCTTGGATTGCAGACTCCATTATTAAGTCCCTCTCTGTTACAGGGATCACTTATCTTGGTGGGGGTGCAGGGAAAGAACTCTCCCTTGCCTCTAATCCAGTGATTCTCAACCTTTCTAATGCTCAGACCAGTTAATTTAGTTTCTCATGTTGTGGTTAGTGAAACCCCACCCCCAGCCCCATAACCATAAAATTATTTTCGTTGCTCCTTCATAACTGTAGTTTTGCTGTTAGGAATCGGGCAACCCCTGTGAAAGGGTTGTTTGACCCCCAAAGGGATCTCAGCCCACAGGTTGAGAACTGCTGCTCTAATTTTAATGCCCTCTTTCCAAGCAAATTTACTCAGCACCTTTCAACATTTATCTTACCTCCCATTATTCAAAGACCCATGTGGTGCACTAGACCGTGAATCACAAGGCCAGAAGTTTAAAACCAGTGGAAATGAAGGGAGGAAAGGCGGGCTCGTAAAGTGTCTCACAATTACATAGGGGCAGTTCCACCCTGTCCTAGAGAGTTGTCTGTCAACTCAATGGCACTGAGTTTGGTGTTGGCTTTTATCTAATAATGAACTTTTACCAGTGCATCCCAGTATGATGTCCCTGAAAAAAATGGTCTTGGCCAATGAGCTGCTTAGCAAAATCCATCTGAGAATTCTCAGTTCTTGATCTATGGAAACTAAGATGTAATAAATGCTCAAAAATAGTTTCATGAATGCTAACCATCTACATAGTTCACGGGACCCCAAACATGAGAATTTAATCGGCTCTTAAAAATGTGAGTTATCATCACTTCAAGATACACAGTGGAACTGTTTTATTAACTGATAATAAAAGTCGGAAAGGTGGTTTCTTAAAACATTTAAAGAAAAGCAAGTTACCTTTTAAAAACAGCCTTTCTTCTCCAAACTCAAGCATCAGCCTATACTTAAAAACAACCAAAAAAAATACAGAAAAATGTCCAAGCTTAAATGCTGATCATTTATTAACACCGGGAGTTTTTCTGCATCTGTGTAATGAAGGAAATTCTAAAAGCTGCCCTATATCATGAAACTAGAAACTCTTCCTGTAATATACACGGTAAATGCTTAGGACGGAACCTCACACACATAAGGCTACCGGAGGCATTTTAAGCAGCGGTTGATCCTAAAGAAGTAAGATCCAGTGACATTTTACTAAGCATGCCTACTCCTTTCAGCTTACAATGAAATCCCTCTGAGAGAGGCTGCTGCAACTGGGTTGCCCAACGTGCCCGAAAGTCCCCGCAGCACGTGTCCTCCTGGTTTGCCTCCTCCAGTAGGTTTTTGTCAAGGGGCGGCGGCGGCGGCGGGCGCAGTCAGCATTCCTACAGCGCCTACTAGCCCACAGGGCTCCAGGCCAGGCTGCTCGCTGCTTCCCAGTAAAATGGTCCCGCCGGCTCCTCCGCGGGCCCGAGAAGAGGGTGAAGGGTCCTGGGTCGGCAGAGGCCTGGGAACCGGGCGACCACCGCGAGGAGGAGCGAGGCCCGGGCAGACGTCCTGGCTCGGGCCCGCACTTGCTCTCTGCAGCTGGATCCCCGGGAATCCCTCTCCCCTCTCCCCTCCTCCTCCGTGGCCCGCGGGGGCCCCAGCCCCGCTCGCTCCTCCGTCCAGCCTAAGGCAGGAGAGGCGTTACGTCCGGGGTCGGACGCGCCTCGGCCTCCTCGATGCAGGCAGGTCCCGCTCCACCCGCACCGCCCCGAGAGTCGTTAACAGGTTACACAACCCAAGGTCAGGAGGCTCCTCGGGAGCAGCCCTCCGCGAGCTCGCGGCCATCCCCGGGGGGGGGGGGGGGCGCCCCCGCGGGGATCCCGGCGTCCGCCCAACCGCCCCCCAAAAGGGTTTGGTGCAGAGCACGTTGAGGCGGCGGCAGGGCCCAGCCACTGCGACACCGCCGCTCCCGCCCAATCCCCGTGGCCCGAGCGCCACATGCTGCCGGCGGGGACGCGGGCGGGAGGCCTGCTCCAGCAGCCCCTCCGCCAGGCCAGCGGGGGCCCCCTCCCCTCGGCGCCGGCGCGCAGCGCGGGTCCGGCTCCAGATGCACCCCCCGCCCCCCCTCGCCGCCCGCCCGCCTCCCTCCCTCCCGCCCTCCCTCCCTCACGCAGCCCGCCGCGGGCACGCCCGAATTAGCGCCTGACTAAGCCCGCCGCGCCACACCTGCCGGGAGGGAGCCCGCGCAGACCCCCGGGGTCCCCCCGCCACCCACCCCAGGCTCGGGCTCGGCCCCGCCCGCCACCCCCCAGCCAGGCCAGGTCGGAGGCGCGGGCCCCGAAGCCACCGAGCCCGCCCCGCAAGGGACGTTACCTGAGCTCGCGGCGGCGGCGGCGGCGGCGGCGGCTCCCTCCCCTCCCCCGCCCCTCGGCAGACCCCGGCCCGGCAACGGCGGCCCCGAGAAGCCGGCGCGGGCCCCGAGTGGACGCGGCCGCTCCCTCGCCACCCGGCAGCCCCCTCCGGGGCCGCCGAAACGGCCCTCCCCCGAGGGGCAGGCGCCACCTGAGGGCTCCGCGGAGCCGGCCCCCGCCCCCTCCCGGGTCGGGTGCCTCCCGGGGGGCGGCAGCCCCCAGCGCCGGCGCGATCGGCGTGGAGACCCCCGCACACTGACCTTGGGATGGTGCGAAGATCCCCAGACCCTTGGTTGGCGTCGGGCTGCTGCCGGGAGAACCAAACCTCCAGCAGCTTCTCGGTTCCTTCGAAAAAATGTGCAGCTTCCATCACCGTGAGACTAGCGAACAACCAACAACCACAGAAAATCAACTAAATTAAATCTCTTCTCCCGCCGCCGCCGCCGCCGCCGCCGCCGCGGATTGTTCCAGCTGTGTTTTAAAGTTCAGGTTCCTTTTTTTTTTTTTTTCCTATAATTTTTATATTAACTTTTTTTAAAAAAAGGATTAATAAAATTTTCCCGGCTTTTTTTTTCTTTTGTGAGCGAAAGTTGAACGTGAGTCTGTTGGAAATAAAGGAAGATACAGTTCAGTCTCTTGTAGTCCGCTGTTTCCCCGTTACAGAGAGTAGAGCGAGCGCTAGCTAATGTCGCCGGCCATACTGTGTAAGCGAAGGGACTGCGTGACGGACGGTCTTATATACCCCGTCTCTCCCGAAAGGCCAGGAAGTGACGCACAACATCCCGCCCCTGCGCCTCATAGCGGCAGCCGCCTGTCAATCACGTGCGGCTGAGGCGCCGCTGGCTGGCGGGCCGCTGGCCGCGCGGGGAGCGCGGGGAGCTGCCCGCTGCGCCGCGGTTGAGTGCCCCGAGGCCGTCCCCGGGGCGAGAGCAGGCGCCGTGTGGACCGGTGGGCGGCCGAGGACCTCGGGTCGAAGGCAGAGTGGGGCGGGGACAGCCAGAAGCGAGAGAGCTGCGCTGCAGAAAGCAACCAGTTAGCGGCGAACATGGGTGGGTCCTTAGGAGAGTGGGCCGGGTTCGGTGGGCGCGGTGGGTTTGATACCGGGCAGTGCAGCGGGGCGGCGGAGGGACGGTCCTTTTCCGAAACCAGCCGCCCCGGGGCGAACGCAACCCGGGGCAGGAAAACGACATGTGTCTGTGCCGCACGCCTTGCTAAAATGCTCAGGGTATAGAATGAATCCGGCTCCACGCCTCCCTGGATGGGCGATTCAGTGCAGTGCTTGGCCCGTTCACACAATAGGCTGCAGCTATGTCGCTTTTCTTCTTCTTTTTTTTTTTTTTTGCTTGCCCTTTCTGAAAGGGGGTAAGCAACGTGGCGTCCAGCCCCCGAGGGCTCCGGGTCTGCACCTCCCCCCGTGGGACTCGGCCGAACTCCCAGTTGGCGGAGCGCGCTGCCCCTGGCAACTCTCTGCCGCATTAAGTCAAGATCATCCGCAGAATTCTTTCCGAAAATACTCATGAAATATAATGACTGTAATTGATAGCCCTTGAGGCGAGCGTTCGGAGGTACACACACACACACACCCTCAAATTTACACTACTTTGAGTTGTCAAGATATGGTCAAAAAGTTTAACTTGTGATGGTAAAATTGTGCTTACAAAGTTAGGACTTTTATGGGAGAATGTGTGAGGGGGAAGAAACAGCACAGGAACAACAACCGTCTTATCTAACTAAAAATGAGTATGCATGAAAAGTTACTGAAAATAAAGACCTGGTTTGAGTTGTCCTAACTAGAAGTTGAAAAGGGAAAAAACCAACTAGAAATTGGATATGTTCACATTTCTTCTTGATGCCTGTTGAAAGAAACTAGGTTGTAAGGTAAGCACACGAATGCCACTTTTGACATGTTTCGAAGTATCCACCTCAAACTCAAGTTACGTGCTCTCAGAATACAGAGTGCCCAGTTGGGGCTTGATGGAGAGAGTTGAGACCTAATAAATGCTGATTCTTTTTATTACAATAATAATTAAAAGAGAATGTAGTTGGTATAATTGGAATAAAGATAAAAGAAGTATTTCTTTTACAAGTGTTTTACAAGCTATTCAATTAATTTGATGGTTTGATGGTTGCTTATTGAAATGAAGAATCAGTCTACTTACTAAACCAACTCAAACACTAATTGTGGTATAAACATAATTGGATTTATAATTGCTTCTAATTAGTTGTTCAATTATTATGCTATTTTCCAATGTAATTTCACATAAAAGTGACAAGAATCTTGGCAAGGTAAATCCTTGTTAATTTGGTAGAGTATAATTTAAATAGTGACTATGAACTAGATTGGTGCTTGGTAACAGGTACTATTTAACTTATGCATCATTATTATCTTGAAATTCAAAGTCTTGTGTTAATTATCTTGCTGGTCGTTTAATCTTAAATGAAGTTAAATACTTCATTGAATTTACCATGTACAGAACATATTTGCCAGCACTCCTAAACTTGTTTTCTTTATCATTAACCCATTTCTCACAGTGTAACCGTTTTTCCCACTTTAAAAGAAAAAATCATGGGCTGAGCCCCGGTGGCGTAGTGGCTGTGCGCGGGACTGCGGCCCACTGGGACGGAGGTTCAATTCCAGCAGTGGGGCTGGGCCTCCTACTCCCACCACCAGAGAGCAGTGATGCCCCCCTCCCCCCCCAAAAAAGGAAAAAAATCCTTATTGCACTTTACACACCAAGGACAGCTTAAATCAGTCACTCTAGGGCTAGCCCTTCTAAAAGCACCTCTAGTCGATCCTGGTCTCTTCTCTTATTCTCTTTAGTAATTGTTACTATTGGAAACTCCTCCAAATTTAAAGGAAAAGAAAAAAAATCACTTGATACCACTTCTGTCAACAATTGCCCATTTCTCTCTTCCCTTGCTGAAATGGCTCATTTTAAGAGCCGTAGCTCAACAAAGCCAATGGCTGGTCTTCACATTTAACTCAATCTTTCATCACTATGTGACAATTAATGATGCTGCCTCTCGAAACAATCCTCTAGACCTTTGTGACACCTCTCTGGGAGTTTTCCTTTTATATCCGGATAGTCTTTCACCTGACTTGTCAGGTTTGTTTTGTGCTAGTCATTTCCATACTGCTGAGATTCTGGAAGCCATGGCACTGTTATCTTAATAGCAGCAGGGTCACCTATGATAGGCAAGCGTTAGTGGATTTTCCTGACTAAGAGAGAGAGGAAGAAAAGCCTCATGGCCCACTTCCAAAAATTAACCAATGAAAAAAACATTACACAACAGAATATTGTCCCATATAGTGCTAGAACATGAGGGTATGCTGTTGGAAGGCACTGCACAATAGCTCCAACTGTGGGCCCCAACACAACACTCATCTGTGTCATACATTATTTGCCATGAAGCAGAACAACCCTCCCAAAGACTGAAGTGCCTTTGGTTTCTCCTCTGTCTTCTCTCTGTATACTCTATACTTTTTCCCCAGGTGACCTTAGCTAGTGTAGGATTTTATAACACAGACATATATTGATGACTTTCGAGTTCTTATCTTCAGCTTAGATGTTACCCTTGAACTTCACACCTTTGAGACACTTTTCAACTTGAGATCACTACTTGAATGTCTAATAAGAATGTTAACCCTAGGCTGAGCCCCGGTAGCGTAGTGGTTGAGTGCGGGACTGCGGCCGACTGGGTTGGCAGTTCAAATCCAGCAGCAGCAAGGCTGGGCCTCCCATTCCTACCAGAGGACAGTGATGCCTAATAAAAAATAAATTAATTTAAAAAAAGAATGTTAACACTAATAAGACATAAAGCTCGGTTCCTTTTCATAGCAAAATTTGCATCTTTACCTAAACAACAAAAAAAATTAAGATGCTGACCCGATATATAATTACTTCTTGGTATAAAGCTCTTTCTTACACATATTTAAGTGTCACTGAATTTGTTTCTCTAGTCATCCCGGCCTAATACATCTTCCTAACATTCATCCTTCTCCTAGCAGCCATCTCCTTAAATAGTGGTTACTCACACCCCAAATCATCCTTGATTCCAATCTTTCATGTATTCCCACCACTTTAATCCATAATTAGCTATGTTGATAATACTTCTAAAACATTTCAAGAATATGTTCTTCATTGAGTTTTTAATTTTAGGTAAAGTATGGATTGCAACTCAATGTAAAGAAAATAAAAATTCTCACAACAGGATCAATACCACGATAAACAGAAAAGATTAGAGTTATCAAAGATTTCATTTTGCTTCAATCCACAATTAATGTTCATGGAAAGTAGAAATGCTCAAGAAATCAAATGACACAATATATTAGTGAATCTACTGCATGAAACCCTTTTGAAGTGTTGAAGAGGGACGATGTTACTTATTTGAGAAGGGGAAATAGATACTTGGCACTAGGACATGATACTTCATTAGGCCCAAAGTTACTGCATTCATAATATCTGTGTGAAAGACTGTGCTCAGAAGTGATGATGGCGAGACTTTGTCTCAGGTAGTGTGAACATCAGGAGAGACCAGTCCTTGGAAAAGGACATCGTGCTTGGTAAAATGGAGGGGCAGCAGAAAAGAAGACCCTGGACAAGATAGATTAACAGAGTGGCAGCTGCAACAGTGGACGCAAACGTGGCGCTAATCTGGGGACTGGTGCAGGATGGGGCATGCTTTCTTCTGCTGCACACAGGAATGCTGAGGCAGAACAGACCTGACAGCGCTTACCCACAGCTTGAAGCCTAAAATCCTGACTCTTCTTTCCTCTTCCTACACCACTAATAACCGTAAAGCTGTAAGAGTCTTTTCACTTTTTTGAGTCTCGCCAGCCGTTCATCTTCAAAAAACCTCTCAAACTAACAAGGTCCACTTTTTTTTTCCTGAGGATAGAAATTTAAAAACTCAACAATCATGTTCATATTGAGTACCAAGGGAAGTAATTTTGAATTTTTTATTTCTATATCTTTATATAAAATCAGACCTCCCCTCTTCAACCTGAAAGTCTTATGTCCAGATTTACTTAGGAAGCTTCTCCTGTGTAGAAACTGAGTAAACCCTAAGTGATAGACCTTTCCATCTGGGCATTTTGAGGCTCATTTCAATAACAAAACAAGAATCCAAGTTGGATAATCCTATGGTAAAACCACAGGCCAGAAGTTACTTTGGAAATCAGGAGCTTGCAATGTGTTTTGCAATTTCATCCTTACATACTAACAGCCAAGGATGAGATAATTAAATAAAACTTCAACCTGAAAGAGATAAAAACGCTGGCTGAGTTGGGAAAGACCAGGCCAGAGTGGCCTTCCTCCCAAGGTCTAGGGGTATGTGGGGGGAGAGGAGGGACATCAATATTCAGGAGGGGAGAAAAGGGTGTGTTTTTACACCCAAAAACGAAGAGTATGCAAGCATTTCTATTCCTCGCATTTTTCTGTGTGCCTGGCAAATAAATACCTATCTTATATGGAAAAAAATATATAAAAACGATGATCTCACTGCCAGGATGCAATAGAACTGCCAGTGTGGGTTCCTGAGGATGTAATTCTTTATAGAACCAGAAAGCCTCATATTTGTTTTACAGAATAGCTGATGGCTTTGAACCACTGACCTTGTGGTGTGCAACCCAACACATAATCCATCATGCCAGAGACCCTAAGATCAAAGCAAACAGAAGAAAAACACAAATAAAACTAGAGAGGGCTGAGCCCTGGTGGCATATTGGTTGTGTCCGGGACTGCAGCCCACAGGGTTGGTGGTTCAAATCCAGCAGCAGCTCTCCAGGAGCAAGGCTGGGCCTCCTATTCCCACCAGGGGGCAGTGATGCACACACACACACACACACACACACACACACAAGCTCCAAAAAACTAGAAGTAGAAAAGATACAGGAAACTTCTAAAACAAGAGACCATAATTATACCACAAGGCTTTACAGAAAATACTCTAACCAGAAAAATAAAACAAGCAAATGACATAATACTGTAAACAATAAAATTCAAAGAGTGCTTGGAAATTCAAAATAAATGGATTTTTTTAAAAAGTAGGAGATAAGAAATTTGTATTTTTTAATTGTAGAAGTCACTTTCACAATGTGAATATATGAAATAGAAAATGCCAGATACTTCATTAAAAATGTATCAATACATGATACATGTGTTGATTTTTTTAAAAGTAGGAGATAAAGTTGAAGAAATCTCTTAATAGGGCAGTTCAGAGTTGAAAAATAGGAGGCACAAAAGAGAAAGTTAACCAGTCAGCCCTTAAGTGGTTGAGTGTGGAACTGCAGCCTGCAGGCTTGGCAGTTCAAATCCAGCGGCAGCTCTCAGGAGCGGCACTGGGTAGTGCCCACGACCACCAGAGGCAGTGATGCCTATACACACACACACACACACACACACACAAAGACAAGGCAACAATACCTTTAAAATTTGGAGAAGAAAAATGACAGTTGCTACCTAAACCTCCCTCAAGACAAGTACTGTGATAAGATGAATGTATATATGTTTGTTGTAGATCAAATAGTTTCTGTAATATAGTTCATTAGCAATTAATAAAAACAAGTAAACACTTCAAAATGAGAAAATGTGATTGCTATTCTATTTTTTTCACACAATGGTATGACCAGGCTATGTGGTCATGGAGTGTCAATGGGATCAGATATCAGACATCAGGAAACCCAAAACAAACAATCATATCAATTCTGTCTTGGTTCAGGTTGACTAGAGAAACAACTCTACAGATTTTCATGTGTGGGTAAGAAAGAGCTTTAGATCAAGAGTAATTGCATATTAAGAAAACATTCCAGTCCATCCAAATCAAGTTCATAAGTCTGTTATTAGCTCATATGCCCGATACCCATTTTCCTGCATTCTTCTTGATTGTGAGAGATAACAGGAATGATAGCTATCTCTTGTACACAGATCTTGTATATGAATCAAGAAGCAGCTATGTAAATAAAACAAGGGGATTCAGCCTGGCTTACAATCAGAAGAGTTCTTAAACTATTCATTGTATGATAAGTGGATCATGCCAATCAAATTGTTTTAAAACGTGAAGTTAGACTATTCGATCGAACTCTGTAAGGTGGAAGTGAGCTGGTGCTTCATTAACCACCTTAGGCACTAGCCTTGGGAAATGGCAGCTCGAAAAATAAATGAAGGGCTGAAGCACCTCGCCAAAGCAGGGTAATACTGTTGCTTTTAAAAATGCCACTTGATTTGATCAGGCAAAAGGTTCCCACCTGGTACCAAGCTTCAAGGAATAAAAATTACCTCTCTGTCAATGAGGGGGAGTGCAGAGAAGGGACCCAAAGCCCATTTGTAGGCAACTGGACATCCCCTTACAGAAAGGTCCTGGGGAGGAGAATAGCCAGTCAGGGTGCTTTGTAGCAACAAAATATACAACTTTCCTCTAGTTCTTAAATGCTTCCTTTCCCCAACAATCATAATCCATCCCAATTCTACCTTACAAATCCGGCTAGCTCAGAGGATGTATACTAGTACAAAAAGGAACTGGAAACAGGAAATCCAGGACAGAGGATCCCTTCAGGACCAATGGTGAGAGTGGCGATACCGGGAGGTTGGTTCAAAGGTGTGACAGAAAGAGGGAACCAATGACAAGGATCTACATATAACCTCCTTACTGGAGAAGGAACAACAGAAAAGTGGGTGAAGGGAGACGTCGGACAGTGTAAAAGATGACATAATAATTCCTAAATTATCAAGGGTTCTTGAGGATATCAAGGGATAGTGGAGACGGAGGGGGAAAACGAACTCAAGTAGGAAAAGAGTGTTTTGAGAATGATGATGGCAACAAATGTACAAATGTGCTTGACACTGGATTTATGTATAGAAAATGATTTTTTGTTTTTTTCCAATACAATCATTTTTTTTGGTTTTGGTTTTGGTTTTTTTGTTTTGTTTTGTTTTTTGGGCATCACTGCCCTCTGGTGGTGGGAGTAGGAGGCCCAGCCTTTGCTCCGTGGAGCTGGAATCGAACCTCCATCCCAGTGGGCTGCAGTCCCGTGCACAACCACTACCATCACAGGGGCTCAGCCCCATTTTTTTTTTTAAAAAAGAAAAATTATATAAAAAAGAGAGAGAAAGGTGCCTGCCTGAGAGAAGCTAGTGTGCATGAGAATAACAGGGCTCCTTTTTCAAGCTGCTAAATAATAATAATATCTGTGGAAAAGAAGCAGGACATTTTCCAGCTTTTGTAGACTATGTTAAACATTGGATCTATAACTTATGAGCAAGCTGGCATGCGGTTGAAGGATGCGCAGAGACAATCAGAAGCTGTTCAGCTGATTGAGAAAGCTAGCATGATGTTCTTGGAAAATAGAATCCCCAACACAGCCACCCTGGCATGAGAACTTGCTGCAAAGCTTATAGAAACTGTCCATCAAGAAAAGGCTGTTTAAATGTATCAACAAACAGTGAACGCTTTTGAAAATGAGGAACGCTTACACCAGGCAGTTGAATTATTAGGAAAAAGCCTCAACATTGCTAGAAAAAGGGCTCAGGTTAGATGTGGCAGCACACTTTATTCAGAAAGAAAAATATAGAGAGAGTCAGAATTACCGAATTTGTTAGAAGGAAACAATTGCTCAAGTCCCAGTTCATCTACACAGAGATGATGGCGTGGCTGCCGAAAGATGCCAGGAAGGAGGGCTATATAGCATACCAGGGTTCAATGGAAGTGAAGACTGTGCAGACCAGAACAACTTCTTGACAGGTATGACCAGCAAGATCAAGATCAAGTGGCGGAGGTCAATAACTCTCTACTTTTTTAAGTACATGGACAATGAGTAGGCGAAACTGGGCCTGTGTCTGGTGGTTTCAGGAGGGGGAATCAAGAAGAAATCACCAGCAATGCCACAAGTCAAGCTGATGGCACCCAACTACTGAGGAAGAGGAAGATGAGTGAGTATTCAGGAAGACTTGTGCTATCATTTTACTATGCAAAAAAGCAGGAAAAGGGAAAAAATATGATCTGCTCTTTCATGAAACTGGAACTTTAGATATTTATTACATTCTTCATGAAGAATGTATTTGTTCCTGTTTTCCCCATGTTACCCTATATCTGATTCTGTGAAACAGTTTTTTCTTTGTATGATGTTGTCTAAGTCATTTATAAGAATCAACTGAAGGGGCATAGGATTGGGGAGGTAAAAAAAATCAATTGAAAAATGTTTTCAATTCAGGGTGTTTTTTCCATCTAAAAAAAAAAATTCTCTCCAAACTCACTTCGTTCTTGATTAACCAGAAGCTATGGATTCTATGGAAGAGTTCATGTTTCCATTAATCCTGATAAATTTCTTTCCTAAAAAAAAAATCGATAACCACAATCAAAAAAGTGTGTGTCAGTGTTGCATCCTCTCACCATATTTATTTAATCCATATGCTAAGTAAATAATCAGAGAAACGGAATTATGTAAAGAAGAATGCAGTATCAGGATTGGAGGAAGACTTTTTAACAACCCGAGATATGCAGATGACACAACTTTGCTTGCTGATAGTGAAGAGGACCTGAAGCATTTTGTGCTGAAACTCAAGGATTGCAGCCTTCAGTTTGAATCATTATTCAATGTCAAGAAGACCAAAATCCTCACAACTGGACCAATAAGATCATGGTAAATGGAGAAAAGATTGAGATGTTCAAGGATTTTGCTTGCTTGGATATTCAATCAATGATCATGGAAGCAGCAGTCAAGAGGTCAAAAGATGAATTTAATTGGGTAAATCTGCACATGATCTCTTTGGAGTCTTGAAAAAAAAATGATAATGGCAACATATGTACAAAAGTGCTTGACACAATGGATGGATGGATTGTGATAAGAGTTGTACGAGCTCACAATAAAATGATTAAAAAGAAAAGAAAACCAGTCCAACTTAAGTCTATAAGATCTTTTTTTTTTGGGGGGGGGGCATCACTGCTCTCTGGTGGTGGGAGTAGGAGGCCCAGCCCCACTGCTGGAATTGAACCTCCGTCCCAGTGGGCCGCAGTCCTGCACACAACCACTATGCCACCGGGGCTCAGCCCTAAAGATAATTTTGCCACCTCTTAATTCCATTTTTCCACGAACTTTTTTTTTTTGTGGGCATCACTGCCTCTGGTTGTCATGGGCACTACCCAGTGCCACTCCTGAGAGCCGCTGCTGGATTTGAACTGCCAAGCCTGCTGGCTGCAGTTTCGCACTCAACCACTTACGCCACCAGGTCTCAACTCTATAAGATCTTTACTTGAGCATAAGTCTTTCTTTAGACTCACAAAACCATATGAAATGATGCAGAGAGCAGGAAGATTACAGGCCAGTGTATGCAAAGACCTGTAGATCTGAAGTCAGTGGAAAACATGGTAAGAGTGTAGCAGCTCTCTGGGTGGCCTGCAAGCAGGACGGTGAAAGCACAGAGGGAGAGGCTGGCCTCCAGAGAGCTATGTATCTTGGTGGCACTTCCCAGTGAGGTCATCAGGCTGTGACCTGATTGACAGGCTAAACCCCACCCCTATTTTTTTTAATATATTTTCAAGTTAAAGATGCAAGTACTGCACTCTCTAAAGATATCTTCATGTGGGCTGAGCCCTGGTGGTGTAAGTGGTTGAGTGCAGGACTGCAGCCTGTGGGCTTGGCGGTTCAAATCCAGTGGTGACTCTCAAGAGCGGCACTGGGTAGCGCCCACGACCACCAGAGGCAGTGATGCCCAAGAAAAAAAGAAAAAAAAAACAAGAAAAAAATCGTTATTAAAAAGATATCTTCATGTATAGCTGAAAAACAAAAGTATCTGGATGTAGGTTTTCATTCTTTGATTAAGGTAAGAATTTAGATAGAAAATTAGCAAATTAGATTCCATTTTAATTTCTGTACACATTATTCCTTGATATTGGTTACATTTTTTCACAATGTGTTATTAGTATTCATTTTATTCTGGTGGTACCAGATTCCCTGTCCCCACCCTTCTCCTTTTAGCTTTAGAGTAATTTAGTCTCATACAGATGATTTACAGGAGCTAATTATTCATTGATGATATTCTTTATTTTATGAGCGTACCTACTAGATCCTTTGAATAATTTCGGCGTAAGGTGTAAAGAGTATTTCTGTGCAGTTGTGTTTGGAAGTTCTCTAATTTCAACTGGTCCAATAGGTCTGGACTTTTAAAGAATTTAATTTCTGAGAAAATGGTGGGGGAGCCACAGTCAGGAAAAGAAAATGCAGTTCCACATTAGCCCAAGTCTGCTTGCCACAAGGTAGAAGTCAGACATACCTTCAGCCCCCATCCTTCTGTATTCTTTTCTGACAGCACTCTGCTGCTCTGCTGACGTCAATAGTCTGTTGCAACGGTCGCACAGAATTCAGAGGAACACTCACAATTTTGGAGTTTATTAGGGAAGTTAACAGGTTACCACTAGTCAGGATCAAAAGAGAGTAAGTATAAAGTCCTTTTGACCTTGGCAGTGCCTCTTCTAAACCAAGTCAACAGCCACATGGCTCTCTCATCCCCATTCTCTCAGCCATGGGGTACCTTGACCTTTCCTGTGTTCTGTAGCTGCCTCCCCATCTCAGATGTGCTCCTCTGCTGTGTCCAAGGTCTTGGTGCTGCGCCTCTGCCTGTCTCCTGGTGTTGGTGCTGTGGCCACTGGTTTCCTCTGCCATTTCAGGCAGGAGTCTGAAATGTCCTTGACTGGTGGCTCTTTTTGCTTCAAAGTCACAGAAATCTCTCTCTCTCTCTCTCTCTCTCTCTCTCTCTCTCTCCTCCTGAGATGCCTCTTTCTTACACCTACTGCTCCCCTTGATTAGTGTTTTACACTTCCTATTTGTGTGATCCTGTTCGATCATTTCATAGGAGTTACAAAGATATGGATACAAGACCCATTTCCAAATGATTTCACTTCACCACAAGTTCTTTTCAACATTTTTCTTTCATTTTATCAAATTCCATCCATTATGGTTTTTTTTAAATATAGATTTTAATTGTGGTTTTGATCAGATGATTAGTCTGGTAGACTACTTTCTTTCTTTTTGGAGTGTAAGTGAATTTTTATTGGGAAGGGAAGTTGTCAACTTAAACAGTATCAAATGAGGAGTGAACAAGGAAATTCCCTTGGGTCACAGATGTACATGACCTCCATAATATATTAAGTAGGAGGCATTTCACTGTGTGACCCACAAACCAGACGTGTCAAATGGATTTTCATTCAAGCTTATGCTTCTGGAGTCCCACAAATAAGGACTACATTAAGAGCATAGAGGGCTGAGCCCCAGTGGCGTAAGTGGTTGAGTGCGGGACTGCGGCCCACGGGCTTGGTGGTTCAAATCCAGCGGTGGCTGTGAAGCAGCATTGGGTAGCGCCCACAACCACCAAAGGCAGTGATGCCCACCCCCCCCAAAAAAAAAAAACATTAAGAGCATTGCTTACTGAAAGAAAACCCTGAAAGAATAAGGGAAAGAATGTAAAAATTAAGAAATGATGCAGAACATCCTTTAATTGTACTTAGCTACATTTTTATATCTTCACAATAATACAAAACACAGTCACTGGTAGAACTGGTTCAGATTACTTAAATATCGGATCCATTTTAGTCCTTTCCATAAGTGTTTAGAAGTTACTTATGTTTATGTGAAATGAAGCTATTAATACTTTTCTACAGCAGTAACTGTATACCCGGAAGGTCAAGACAAACACAAATCAAGAAATGGAGTTTCCCCAAAGCAGTCTGAAAAGACTATCCACAGTGGATTCCACACACAGGAATAGGTTTCTTGGTTCTAAGAAATTCAATTGGAATAAGGAATGGACATGTATAAAAAAGGTTTCTCGACTGAGCCCCAGTGGCATAGTGGTTGTGTGCAGGACTGCGACCCACTGGGATGAAGGTTCAATTCCAGCAGCAGCTCCACAGGAGCAAAGCCTACGCCTCCTACTCCCACCACCAGAAGGCAGTGATGCCTAAACTACACCCCCCAAAAAAAGGTTTCTCAGGGGGAAGAAGGATGATCCCATGAGCAGCGAGTTCTCTGCCCCTTCTGCCGCATCACACTCTTCTCCTACGCTGTCTGATGTCCATCGTAGGTGGTCTCCAAGCAACTGCATGATAAGGATATTGTCTTTATAAGAGTCTTCATTCAGTGTATCAAGTTCTGCAATGGCTTCATCAAAAGTCATTTTAGGGCTGAGCCCCGGTGGCGTAGTGGTTGTGTGCGGGACTGCGGCCCACTGGGATGGAGGTTCAATTCCAGCAGTGGGGCTGGGCCTCCTACTCCCACCACCGAGAGCAGTGATGCCAAAAAAAAAAAAAAAAAGTCATTTTAGCCAGCAAGCTCTGGGTTACTAAGGATCTCATAGAAAAACAGAAAAACTAAGAGCTAGCCTCAGGCAGATGGGATATGTAGCTTGCATCTCCTTCTGGCTTATATCAAATGTTTCTTGGTAAGCTCCTTGGGAATTATCGTTTGTTTTCTAACATCACCACAGGCTACTTCAGCAAGGCACTGGAAATAATCTCTCCTTTTCAGATAGAAGACATTACTCTCTGGCTTAGTTGCCTTGACTATTAAATACTTGTCCAGCAATTCCAGGACCATGGTGCAGAGGGACCGCAGTTCGGACTCCACTTTCTCCTGAAAGTCCTTAGTCAGCTGCAACTTCTTGTCTGAAGTGTCTGTTTTCTGCTTGATGCTGGAGATGACCCTCCAGGCGGCCCTGTGCCTAGCCCCATCACATTCTTGCCGGCCACCGAGAGCAGCTTGTGCTCCCCATTGGACAGCTGGGCCCCCTGTTCAGTCCAGGCCTTCCTGCAGGTGGCCACGTTGTCGTAGTGCTTGGCCTACTCAGCAAGCTTCATCTTCTGGATTGACTCCATCTTCTCTATGGCAGACAGGAGGCAGACAGGGCTGGGATGGGGGGATGGCGAGGGGGGACAATGGGAAGAGACTGGAAACAGCATTAAAGTCAGATCTGGAAGAGCGCTCCTGGAAAGCCTTTGCCCAGACCCCTAGACTACTTTCTTTATGTGCCTTTGGTGCCCTTCTTTTGTCCCAGCTAAGGAATGACCAATCCAGCCACTCTTTATGTACCCAATTAGTTAGGGTGCAAAGATGAGGTAAGTGCAGAAATGGAGGATGACCACATCATTACATAACTGCCAAACCACTGAGAGTCAAGGTCCAGCCAACTTGACGCATAACCTTAATCATCAGAGTATGCATTGCTCTCTCTCAGCTCACATATTGGCATTTGTTTCTGCCATACATACATTGTTAATGTGTTATTGAGGTGTAATCAATTAAAATAGGCCCTCTAGCTATAATCCCTTTTTTCCATAATCCCTTTTGTGAGGTATTATAAATTCTAGCCTCTGTGCCCGTGGTTTGAATAAGGAAGAACAAAGATGAATTGATGCATTAGTTATGATGTTGGCGAAGAATATTGAAAATATTATGGACTGACTAAAGAACCACAAATCTGTTTTGGAAGAGGACAGGCAGAAGCTTACGACTGTAGGGTATCCAATCAGCCTGCTACAGAACCCAATGAGTCCCAATGAACCATGCATGAACCTCCCTAGGTATGGATCTTGAAGGTCATTTTGGCTGATGGCTTTTCAGGTCAGCAGGAATCAAATTGTCAGGGGAGTGAAGGGGGATGTTGACCCCTTAGTGGCTGCCATGCAAAGTTATGATAACATTGCCCCCAGACAGGTAGACATCTCGATCAGAGGAATGAAGGATACTGATGGGAAAGTCGACTCAGGATTGAGGAGAGGGAGCAGACACATCTGGGAGAAGACGAGTGCATATCTGTTGGTAGGAAAATGAGGAATTCCAATTTCCAAGTAGTGAAACTACTTTTAAGGACACTAAGGTGCCAAATAATATGTACCTCAGGAGCCACATTAGCCTGAGCTTCTGTACATACCCACTTTGAGGACCCAGGCCAAGCGCCATTGACTGGGACGTTGAATCTTCAAGGTGCACAACACACTCCAGAGACCACACCAGAGGAATCCAATGTGGAAACTTCACCAGGTGAACTGGACCCTGCTTCAAACACACCTGTAACCTGAGGACATAAGACTGAAAATTTGGGGTATTTGAAGAAGCAGAAGACAGTTATATTAAGAGTATTGAACTGTCGGCAGGCAGACATACACTGACTTAGTACATCAATGCACTATCTACTGTATTAAGAAGTCGTGTTAGGACCGGTTGAGTAGAAAAACAAATCCAAACAAATCATATATGTTCAGGAGAGAGGTTTATATCAAGAAGTAATTACACATCAGGAAAACCTCCCCGCCCAGTCCAAATCAAGTCCTAAAGTCCGATACTAGTCATAAGGCCCTCTTCATGCTGTCACATGCAATGATGTAGAATGCAGGACCATCACTGGCGGGCTGGAGGAGGCAAAGTCCCATGGATCCAATGGTGGTGGCTCTGGCAGTTCCCCAAGGGACTTGATAGAAGGAAGGTGAAGACAGAGAGATAGTGGCAGACCTTCAGAGAACTATTTACCTCTGTGGTACCTCCAAATGAGGTCATCAGACCGCAACTTCATAGACAGGGTAGGCTCCACCCATGCACTTCAAGTTGATGAGAAATTATGTAACTACCACAGATATATATGATTCAGTGATTTTCTTTCTTTTCTTTTTTTTAGGCATCACTGCCCTCTGGTGGTGGGAGTAGGAGGTCCAGCCTTTGCTCCTGGGAGCTGGAATTGAACCTCCAACCCAGTGGGCCGCAGTGCCGCACACAATCACTATGCCACCAGGGCTCAGCCTGATTCAGTGATTTTCATTGTCAGTAAATGTTACTGTAAATGTTACCCACCAACCAGCTCCCGTTGTTCATGTAAGTAGCATCCAACAGATGAATAATTCAGGTATTGTGATATGCAGTTAGCCTTCACTGATCTAATATCCCTCCCTCAATATTGTCTTAAAAATTAGTACAGGTGAAGAAGGGAAGGAAAAAAAATGAGCTGATACCAAGGACTCAAGTAGAAAGAAAATGTTTTGAAAATGATGATGACAACAGATGTACAAATGTGCTTGACACAATGTATGGATGGATGGATTGTGATAAGAGTTGTATAAGCCCCTAAAAAAAATGATTTTTTAAATTGCACCAGGGGCTAATCAATGACACTATTAGTGGATGATCTTTATGCTTCAGTAAGATTATTAATAAGATTCTCTATTATAAATTAATAGAAAGTCTCAAAGGAGCACCAAAGGCAGATAACAAAAAGATTCAAGAATGGATTTTAGGGCTGAGCCCCGGTGGCGTAGTGGTTGTGTGCAGGACTGCGGCCCACTGGGTTGGAGGTTCAAGTCCAGCAGCAAGGCTGGACCTCCTACTTCCACCACCAGAGGGCAGTGATGCCCAAAAAACAAAAAACAAAGAAACAAACAAAAAGAATGGATTTTGGGGTCACACTAAGTCCTAGCTCCAATTTAAGAACAATTAGTCCTTGCAACATGTCCCTGCTCAATGCTCACCTTCATGAAGGAAACACGGAGACTTGGTTGTTGGTTGAAAAGAGGCACCACTGTGGACCAGTGGTTGTATCCTTACTCTTTTATGAGACTGTGTCCTTTATCCTAACTTTTGGTAACTTTTTTTTTAGTAACTGTCTTAATAAAAGTTTATGATTGTGAATTATGTCTATGAGTTCTGTGCAATGAATTATAGAGAACAGCAGTGAAGGAGAAGACCATGGAAAGAAAGATAGGAGTCAGAAGAGGTAAAGAAAGATGGAAGGTGGAGACATGTGTGACCTTTGCTTCGTGGCAATAGGAAAGCCACAGGAAGTCAGATATGGTCTCTGTGTCATTTTCTGCAGTTATAAATGCAAAAACTGGATAACCATATAGTAAGTGAGGAGTTGATAGGTATAGTTATACCTTAGATGGCTGTAGCAAGACACTGTTCATCATATTAGGATATAGAGCATACACTCTATGAACCACATTATGCTAACTGAGTTATCCCATGAGTCATAATTCTAAGCCTTCAAACCCAGAAAACCAATCTTTATGAGGTATATGGTTATATCTAAGAGCTATACATATGTAGTTTATGATATATAAGAATATACATGAATGCACACACGTACATGCATTGATCTGAACACACATAAGTACTCACATATTCATACACATAAATGCAAATATACATATTTGTGTAACTAACCACATTTTTTGGTTGTTTTTGGTGCTGTTGCAAAATTATGCTTGTCATATCCTTTACCAAAAATATCCTTTTCTCTTATGCATTTCTTAGTGACATAATCTACTCTGGTTAAGGTGTGTACACTTCACCCAACAATTACTCTACCACCAATATAAGAAGTGTCTACTATTTAGACAATGCTTCCCCCCTATTCTTGGTAACCACCAATGAGCTTTGGTTTCAATATATGTGTAAGATCTTCAAAAAATTCATGGAGAAGTTTCATTATCTTTTAATTGTATTTTCTATGAAAATTTTGAAGTACCCTCATATATCTGTTCTTGTCTTTTTATAAAAGTGCAATCTCATTCTTTGGCTGTTTCTCCCCCCCCCCCCCCCCCCCCCACCAACTGTTAAATCAATCCTCTCTCTCTCTCTTTCTCTCTCCCTCCCTCCTCCCTTTCTCCCTCCCTCTCTCCCCTCTCTCTCCTCTTCTTCTCCTCCCCTCTCTCCCCCTCTCTTCTCTTCTCTCTCCTCTAAAGAATAAAAAAAAGTGCAATCTGGGGGCAGTGGGTGGGGAGCTGATACCAAGATATCAATAGAAAGTAAATGTCTAGAAAAGAATGAAGGCAACATATTCATAAATATGCTTGGTACAATTGATGTATGGATTAAGAGTTGTAAGAGCACCCAATAAAATGACCTTTAAAAAAGAAACGTGTGGCTGAGCCCTGGGTGGTGTAGTGGTTGACTGCGACCCACTGGCTTGGCGGTTCAAATCCAGCAGCAGCAAGGCTGGATAGCTCCCACAACCACCAGAAGGCAGTGATACAAAAAAAAAAAGTGCAATCTGGTGAAGAAAGCTGATGGTGCCCGGCTATCAAAAGATATAGCATCTGGAGTCTTAAAAGCTTGAAGATGAACATGCAGCTATCTAGCTCAGAAGCAACTAAGTCCACATAGAAGAAGCACACCAGCCTGTGAGATGGTGAAGTGCCGAAGGGATCTGGTCTCAGGCATCAAAGAACAAAAAAATCATTGTGAATGAGGGGGAGTGCAGATTGGGGGCCCAAGACCCATCTGTAGGCAACTGCACATCTCCTTACAGAAGGGTCTGGGGAGATAGTGAGCCAGTCAGGGTGCAGTGTAGCAATGATGAAATATACAACTTTCCTCTAGTTCCTTCCCCCTCACAAAAAAAAAAATCAGGATCCTAATTCTACCTTATAAATCGAGTTAGACCAGAGGATGTGCACTGATACAGATAGGAACTGAAAACAGGGAATTCAGGAAAGATGAATCCCTCAGGACCAGTGATGAGAGTGGAGATACCGGGTGGGTGAAGGACGGGTTAGATAGAAAGGGGAAACTGATTACAAAGATCTACATATAACATCCTCCTTGGGGAATGGATAACAGAAAAGTGGATGAAGGAAGATGTCGGATAGTGTAATTCATGACAAAATAACAATAATTTATAAATTATCAAGGGTTCATGAGGGAGGGGAAAAATGAGGAGCTGATATCAAGGACTCAAGTAGAAAGAAAATGTTTTAAGCTTTGTGCAGTGGCAATATCACAGTCAGTGAGGTTTATCTCAGGTGCGATTATTACTAATATAAAAAATGTTTTGAGAATGATGATGGCAACAAATGTACAAATGTGCTTGACATAATGGATAGATGTATGAATTGTGATGAGTTTTAGAGCCCCCAATTAAAAAAAAGATGTAAATACTGACACAATGTATGTATATATTGTGATTAAGCTGTATGAGCCCCCAATAAAATGATTCAAAAAAAGAATAATGACAACATATGTACAAATATGCTTGATACAATTGACATATGGGTTGTTATAAGAGCTGTAAGGCCAAATAAAACAATCTTTCACTAAAAAAATGCAATCATATAATACTTATGATTGACTTTTTAAAAAATCATTTTATTGGGGACTCATAAAACTCATATCACAATCGGGCTGAGCCCCGGTGGTGTAGTGGTTGTGTGCGGGATTGTGGCCCACTGGGACGGAGGTTCAATTCCAGCAGTGGGGCTGGGCCTCCTACTCCCACCACCAGAGAGCAGTGATGCCCCCCCAAAAAAAATCTCATATCACAATCAATACATATATCTATTGTATGCAAAAAATATTTGTACATTTGTTGCCATCATCATTCTCCAAACATTTTCTTTCTACTTAAGCCCTTGGCGTTAGCTCTTCATATTTCCCCTCCCTCCCCATTCCCCCCTCTATGATTGACTTTTTCCACTTACATAATGATCTCTAAATTCATCCATGTTACGTTCAAGAGCTCATCACTATTCATTATGGTTGTGTAGTATCCCATTATATATGTGTGTATATATTTATACAGATATTGTCTATCCATTGTCCTCTTGTTGAAAATCATCCATTGTTAGATTCTCCTTCCATTCCTGTAGAAGGCCCATTGATTTGTCACATCCTTGACTCAATATATAGCATCAAGTGAATGGTCTTCTCTCTTTTATCTTCTCTTGAAGGAGTAACGCCAGTCAGTGTGAATCTCACATCAATGGGAGGTGATGTATGGTTCCTGGCTGGTAGGTGGTCTTCTACAATTCCTTGTTCAGGAATTGGTTCCTGAGATTTGCTTAATTGGTATTTCTCCTAGAGTACTGAACTCCTACAGTATTTGTCTTTTTGTGATTGACTTACTTCACTCAGCATGATGGTTTCCAGGTCCTTCCATGTCATGTGGTATTCCATGCTTTCATTGCTGTTGTTTTGGGATGTTCCATTGTGTGTATGTGTCATTGTTTTTTTATACATTCTTTCACTGCTGGGCCTTGGGGCTGCTTCCAGTTTCTTGTACTTGGGAACTGTGCTGCTATGAATGGGAGAGAGCATACATCTACTCATGTGGTACCTCTTATTTTCTTTTGTTTTGTTTTTGTTTCTTGTGGCATCACTGCCCTGGTGGGAGTAGAAAGCCCAGTCTTGCTCCTGGAGAGCTGCTGCTGGATTTGAACTGTCAACCTTGTGGGCCGTAATCCCACACCCACCCACTATGCCACCAGGGCTCAGCCATATCTCTTATTTCTTTAGGGTGTATGCCTAATAGTGGCATTGCTGGATTATATGGGATTTCAATTTCCAGCTACTTTAAGTCTTACCATGTACAGTGGTTGTATGTACTTACAAATCCACAGTATATGAGTTCCAATCTCCACAACCTCTACAGCATTTGTTGCTTACTTTTTTTTCCAATGGACTGGGCTAGCATTTTGGGGGTAAAGTGGTATCTCATTGTGGTTTTAAATTGCATCACCCTGATGACTAGTGATCGTGAACACTTTTTCCCACGTTTGTTAGCCATTTGCATTTCATTTTCTTGTGAACTATCTATTCATTTATTTTCCCCCATTGTTTCCCCCATTTTTTTAGTTTTTTTTTTTTAGTTTTTTAGGCATCACTGCCCTCTGGTGGTGGGAGTAGGAGGTCCAGCCTTTGCTCCTATGAGCTGGAATTGAACCTCCATCCCAGCGGGCCGCAGTCCCACGCACAACCTCTATGCCACTGGGGCTCAGCACCCCCATTTTTTTAATGGGGTCATTTCTTCTTTTCTTGTGGCTCACAGCCCAATGCATAACCACTATGCCACCAGGGTCCCTGGGTCATTTGTTCTTGTCTTATTGAACTGTTGTAGAATTCTGTATATTTGATCTTGTCTGAAGTGTCATTGGTAAAGTTTTCCTAATCCATGGGCTCTCATTTCTCACTCCTGATGTGCTTAAGTGATGTAATTTCAGCATCTATACATCTTCTTTACCCATTTTAAAATTAGATTTTTATTGCTGTTGAATTATTAAAGTGTTCTACATATTTTAGTACCCAGGCTCTTGCTGGATGTTATTCCCAAAGATGTTTTTTTCAAATCTGTATGTTGTTTTTAATTCCCCCCCTCCCCAGTATTTTGATAAGACTAAAAATGTAATTCTTAGAAAATCCTAATTATTTAGCTAGAGGATCCCTGAAAGTGTTGTAGGTAAACACTGAACTGCTAATCACACAGTCCATGGTTCAAAATCACTAGCCATTCTGAAGGAGAAAGAAGAGGCTACCACATGATGATTTCAAGTCTTGGAAACCCAAAGGGGTCAGTTCTGCCTTATTCTATAAGGTTGTAGTAGATCATAATCAATTTGATAGCAATGAGTTTTTTGGTTTGGTTTTTGAGTTATCTAATTTTTCTCCTAATGTTCTTGTATTTGTAGTTTTGTTTAACAACCTTCTCTCTCTTTTTTTAAAATTAGCTACCATAGTTTTGTCCCTGTGTCATTTTCTGTGAACTCTATGAGGGGAGTTCAAAAATTTCATGGAAAAATTCCATTATCTTTTAATTCCACCTTTCCGATAAAATAATGAGGTCTCGCTGAGCCCTGGTGGCGCAGTGGTTGAGTGCGGGACTGCGGCCCACAGGGTTGAAAGTTCAAAACCAGCAGCAGCTCTTCAGGAGCAAGGCTGGGCTTCCTACTCCCACCAGAGCAGTGATGCGGGGGGAGGGGGGCAAAAGTCTGATTCTACTCAATGGGAGTGAGTAAATGAGGCTTTAAAAAAAAAAATGAGGTCTCCCGACATACTTTTAGCTATAATCTACTTGTTTTGGAAGCTAAGAGGATAAGTTGGAGACCAAGAACCCTAACCCGCATTGCAGGCGAATAGTTAATGTGTTCTGGTAGAAAATAACTCTAATTCCGACCTATTAACCTTTTCCCTGCATGGGTCTGATAAAAACCTGAGGGAAAGAGACTGATAGGATTCGTCTGCCTATGAGACGATGAGGGAGTAACTGTGGACCAGCTTCCCTGCAGTGCCATCCTGCTGCATAGACAACAAGCCCTCGGAGAAACAGGAGGAGGGATCTCATTACGCAAAAGAGCAAGAAGTGAAGCGTGTCCTCTGGACTCGATCTCTCCGTGCAGTGAACCTCTCGGATCCAGAAGATAGCTCGCTATTGTATCAGAGGAGCAGCAACAGAATCAGAAGTCAGAGCATGGAGCAGAGTGACTAGCTTCCCAACCCACAGAGCATGTAAAGCTTTTGTGCAGGAAGCTGCCTTGTGGATGGGATTCCTCTGGACCCTCAATCAGAGAAGCTGGCCTTGCTGACCCACACATGGAGCTGGGTGCCTTTGGGTTGAGGCTTACTGGAGTGGGGTGCCTCTAGGCACTTCAATTCAGGGAGCTGGGTTTGCTGTCCCATGGAGCTTGAGCGGAATGCCCTCCCATTGAGGTTTCCAGTGGAATGGTATGCCCCTTTGATATGCCCCATTGGGTAGCAAACCTGAAAGAATAAATATTCCATAATATATAATTACATATTGTTTTTGTGCTGAATCACTATGCTTTAATTAGGTTCAATTTGTAACAATGAAAATACATCCTGTATATCAGATATTTATATTACAATTTATAAAAGTAGCAAAATTACGGTTATGAAGTAACAACGAAAATAATTTTATGGTTGGAGATCACCACCACATGAGGAACTGTATTAAAGGGTTATGGCATTAGGAAGGTTAAGAACCACTGCTTTAGACCCTATCTTCTTACCCACAACAATTGAATCTGGGGAGGATAAAAATCTAGTTAACATATTTTACTCAATAACATACCCAGAGACCTAGACAGTGAGCGAGTCAGTCAGTAAATCAGTGGAGGACACCAGACACCAGAGCAGTAGTCAGGTACACTCAGAAATGACAGCCTTTAAAAGTTTTTTTTTATTGTGAATTAGGTGAATGTTTACAGAGCAGATCATCAGTTCTATATTCAAGATACACAGTTTATTTCTACAATCTTCTTAATGTACCATCCGGTATCCCACCTCTTTCCTATTTTCTCTGTTTCCATCTCTCTTTCTTTCTAACCCTTTTTCTTTGTGCTGGGGGTCAATGCTAGGTTTTTAAAATCTTAAATGGTTGATTATTTTAACACTGATGTGAGTTTAGTTACAGACCTGAAGGGTGACTCGGGGCCATAGTGTTGGGTGTTCTACCAGTCTCTCTTGGAGCAACAATCCTCATCTCTTTTATGATTGTGAATTTTGTTCCAAGTGCTCTTCCACACTATGTAAGACATTCTGACGTGATCCTTTTCAGAATGGCTGCTAGAAGTATCAGGGTAGCATTTAGTTTGTCTGTGCCTGCAAACATCTATTAAGAATTAGACTTGGAATGTATGAAGTATGAATCTAGGAAAATTGAAAGTTATCAGAATGAAATAAAATGCATAAAGATCAATAGCATAGGCATTAGTGAGTTAAAGAGGACTGGTATTGACCAATTTGAATCAGAAAATTTTAAGGTTTAATATGCCAGGAATGACATATCAAAAGGAATGGCATGGCACTCATCATCAGAAAGGACTTTTCAAGGTTTACTGTGTTAGGTTGGGTTCTGTAGAGAAGCAAAACCAGGGACACTTGTATGTTTATGTATATAGAAAGAGATTTCTATCAAGAAATGGCTCACACAGTTGTAGAAGTAAGTAAATCCACTCTAGTTCAAGGACAATATCTATCTGCATACAAGGAAATACAGTCAATAAATAAATTATCAGGCACAAAACACTCAAACTAGTGATGAATAAATTGAATAATCCTACCAACCTCTTCAGTCTGAAATTGTTCAAATGTTCAATCAAAATGCATTATAATTATTGGCGGTTAGGATGTGAAAGTTGGAAATAAAGAGGGAGGAGAATTGGAAATTGAGTTGGAAAATGTAGCCTTGGTGATAGCTGAAGCTCACATGATAGAATTTGGCAAGGCCAATGATTTCTTCATCACAAATACATTTTTTTTCAACAACATAAATGGTAATTATGCACATGGACTTCTCCAGACAGAACAGACAAAAATCAAATTGGCTACATACGTGGGAAGAGAAAGAATATGGAGAAGCAAAATATCAAATGAGGTTCAGGGGCTCCCTGTGGAACTTCGACTATATCACACTGAATTTCTAGAACATCTCACGAATGAATTTGACTTACTGAAGACTGAAATGGTAGAAGGCTTGACAATCTGGTGGCGCATGACATCCAGAACATCATACATGAAGAAAGCAAAAGATCTTTTATTATTATTATTATTATTATTATTATTATTATTATTATTATTAGGCATCACTGCCCTCTGGAGGAGTGGGAGGCCCCACCTTGCTGCTGCTGGATTTGAACCACCAAGCCAGTCGGCCGCAGTCCCGCACACAACCACTACACCAGCGGGGCTCAGCCAAAAGATCTTTTTTTTTGGGGGGGGGGCATCACTGCTCTCCGGTGGTGGGAGTAGGAGGTCCAGCCCCACTGCTGGAATTGAACCTCCGCCCCAGTGGGCTGCAGTCCCGCGCACAACCACTGCGCCACCGGGGCTCAGCCCAAAAGATCATTTTAAAGACAGAAAAAACCAAAGTGGATGTCAGAAGAGACTTGGAAACTTGCTCCTGATTTCAGTGAAACTAGAGAAAATGGAAGAAATGATGAAATGAAAGAGCTGAACAGAAATTTTCAAAGGGCAGCTTGAGAAGACAAAGCAATATAATGAAATGTGCAACGACCTGGAGTTAGAAAACCAGTCAGTATATCTTAAGCTGAAAGAACTGAGGGTTGGGGGGGAGGGGGAAGTCAGGCCTTAAGTTGCAACATTGAAACATTCTATAGGGAAAATATTGAACAATACAGAAAACATCAAAAGAAAATGGAAAAAATACACAGTCACTGTCCCAAAAAGAACTAGTCGATTGTCAACCATTTCAGGGAAGCATATGATTAAAACAGATGGTACTGATGAAAGAAGTCCAAGCTTCACTGAAGGCATTAATCAAAACCAAGGCTCCAGGAATTAATGAACTATCAATCGAAGTGTTTCAATAAGCTAGTCAACTATTGGAAGTACCATTCATATATATCAAGACTTTGGAAGACAGCTACTGGACCAAAGAACTAGAAGAAATTTCCAAAGAATAGAGACCCAACAGGATGTAGAATTTATTTAACAATATGATTTATATCACTAGCAAGTAAAATTTTACTGACGATCATTCAACAGAGGTAGGAACAGTACATGGATAGAAGACTGCCAGAAATTCACACCAGATTCACAAAAAGATAGGGAACAAAGATTACCATAGCTGACATCATATGAATCTCAGTTTAAAGCAGAGAATACCAGAAAACTTGTGTCTATTGACTATGCAAAAACATTTGGCTGTACAGATCACGACAAACTATGGATAGCATTGAGAAGATTGGAAATTCCAAAACACTACTTTGTGGTCATGCAGAATCTATACATACTCAAGAGGCAATTGTGTCATCAGAACAAGGGAATGCTGCATAATTTAAATTCATAAAGGTGTGGGTCAGGGTTGTAGTCTTTCACCATAAGAATTCAATCTCTACGCTAAGCAAATAATCTGAGAAGCTGGACTATATAAAAAAGAAGATGGCATAAGGATCAGAGGAAAGCTTATTAACAACTTGTGATATGTAGATGGCACAACCTTGCTGAGACTTTGGGATTTCTGTGTACAAGGTCATATCATCTGCAAATAGAGAAGAGTCTTATTCCTTTGTTGCCAGTTTGGATAACTTTAGTTTTCCTTTCTTGTCTGATGCCTCTGGTAAGAACTCCAGCACAATATTTCATATAAAATGGTGATGTAGAGAGTTCTTGTCTAGTTTCATTCACAAAGGGAATGCTTTTGTTTTCTCTCAGTTGAGATAAATGTTGTTGGTAGTCTGGGTAGACTAGCGAAACAAAATTCATAAACTCACTTATGAATATAAGAGAAAGGTTTATATACAAGATCAATTGAACAATGAGAAAAAACATCCCAACCCAGTCCAGTCCAAGGCCATAATCCGATAGTCCATGTGTCCTATATCAATCTATAAAATCCTCTTCAGACTCACGAAACACATGCAATGATGCTGAATGCTGGACAATCACAGGCCAGTGGGTAGAAAGTCTTTGGGTCCAAAGGCACTGTAAGCATCTCAGCACTGGCAGGGGTCTTTGCATGTCTTCTCAGCACCCAGAGCTGCAGCACGGTGGGTCCATGTGGCTTCTCCTCAGGGAGGTCTCACAGAAAGTGAGTCTTGTCAGTAGAATGTCTCTAAGATGAGATAGTGTCTTCACCTCTAAGAAGGAATTACCACATTTCCCAGGATTTTCAGGAGAAGGCCATACCCATACAGAGGTCTCATTGGCTATCTCCAGATTGACAGGATAGACTCCACTTCTACACTCTTAATCCTCAAATTGACACCAGATTAGGTGACCGCCACAGTCAGTTTTTAGTTTTGTATTATATTGAGGATTTCCTCTTCCACTCCTGTTTTGTAGAGTGCTGTTTGTTTTTTTTTTAAATCAAGAATGGGTGTTAGATCTTGATAAATGTCTTGTCAGTTGATATGATTATGTGGTTCCTTTTCGTTGTTTTATTTTTGTGATAGATTACATTGATTACTTTTCTAATGTTAAACTTAGTAGGAATCCTGCTTAGTCATGATATATTACCTTTTATGTATGCTGTTGAATTCTGTTGGCTAGGATTTCATTGAGAATTTGTGCATCTATGTTCATGAGGGTGTTGGTCTGCCATTTTCCTTTTTAGTGCTATCTCTACCTGATTTGGGTATTAGGGTTGCACTTGTGTCATAAAATTAATTTGAGTTTCCCATCCATTACAAGGTTGAGAACCAGCAGCCTTGACTGCTGAGTAAAAGGTTGGCAGTTTGAACTCACCAGCTTCTCCGTGGCAGGAAGAGGAGGCAGCCTCTTTCCAAAAAGAGTTACTGTTTTGGAAATCTTAAAGAGCCGTCCTATTCTCTCCTGCTGTTAGTGTTCGGGGTCAGCAAGTTGACTCCAATCCATAGTGACCTATACAAAACAGATTGAAACACCATCCTGTCCTGTGAAAGCCTCACAATTATTTCTATGCCTGAGCCCATGAGGCAGCCACTATATCAAACCATCTTCTTTTATGCAGTCTTTTCACTCTACCAAACATGATATCCTTCCCCAGGGACCCGTCTCTCCTGACAATATGTCCCAAGTCTTTCCACCCTTGCCTCTAAGGAGCACTCTGGCCTTACTTTTTCCAAAGTAGATCAGTTTGTCCTTTTAGTGTCATGGTGCTTTCCATATTCATCTCCACCTTTGGGTCTGTCATTTTGTCATACTGTGGTGGCATGTGTGTTGCTGTGATGCTGAAAGCCGTGTCACTGGTATTTCAAATGCAAGCAGGATCACCCAACGTGAGTGAATAGGTTTCATCAGAGCTTCCAGACTAAGAAGAAACTACAAAGAAGGACTTTGCTCCTTACTTTCGAGGAAGAAGCCAGGGAAAACTTTCTGCACAGCTTTGAAGCATTTTCCAAACACTCAAAGCCTAAGCAAAAGAAGAGACCATTGTTGGAGACACTGCTGGAGGTTGGGCTTAGAGATGTGACTGAAAAGCAGCAGATTTCTCTTTTTTTTTCCACCAATGATTTTATTGGGGGCTTTTACAGCTCTTATAACATTCAATACATCATTTGTATCAAGCATATTTGTACACATGTTGCCATATTCATTTCCAAATATTTTCTACTTGAGCCCTTAGTAAAAGCTCCTCTTCCCCACCCTTTTTTAAATGAATCATTTTATTGAGGACTCATACAACTCCCATCACGATCCATACATACACCAATTGTATGCAGGCCACATTTGCACACTGTTGCCATCATCACTCTCAGAACATCCTCCCTCCACTTAGACCCCCAGTACCAGCTCCCCATATTTCCCTTCCCCCTCTCCCCTGTGAACCCTTGATAATTCAGAAATTGCTATTACTTTTTCACATCATACATTGTCCAATGTGTTCTTGGAGAGGAGTCTACCATGATGATGTGAGGCGGGTAAACCTTGTGGAAGTGGAGCTTTTGCGATCTTCATTTGTTGATGGGCACAACTCAAGGTAAAAAGAAACATCTATAAAAATCTTTTAGTGAGTGGAACTCGAACTGCAAAATATGAATTTTGGAAAATTGGAAGTGGTAAAAAATGAAATGGATAGGGAAGGAAAAGGATTTCGGAAGTAAATAATGAGTAGGGAGGACAGGGGGAGGAATTAAACTGATCGTGATCGCACAACTCATTTTAAAGGTGACTTAGCCATGGTGGGGGAAATGCTCTAAGATTGATGTGGTGCTGATGGTAGAATTCTCCTTGATATGATTGAATAATTGAATTACTCAATTTATGATCTGTGAATTGTGTGCAAATAAAACTGTTGGGAAAAGAAGAGAGGTGGAATACATGCAGATTGATATCCTAGGCACTAGTGAGTTGACATGGGCTGGTATTTGGCTATATTGAATCAAAAAAATCACATGATTCAGTCAACGGGGAATAACATGATCAAGAAAAATGGTCTGGATTGATTGTCAGAAAGCTTCTAGCTAAATCCATCATAAAGTACAGTGCTATTTGTGATAGGATTATATCTATTTTCTTTCAAGGAAATCCCATCAATATAGTTATTATTCAGATTTATGCACCACCAACAAAAGCTAGCGATGAAGAAATTGGAGACTTCTACCAAAGACTTGAGTCTGAAAAGGATCAAACGTGCAATCAAGATAAAGTTTAAAACAAAACAGGAAGGAATAGTAGTTGGAAAACACAAACTTGGTGATGGAAAAGAAGCTGGAGATCCCGTGATAGAATTTGCAAAACCAAAGACTTGTTCAACAACTTGTTCAAAAGGCGACTATACACATGCACTTCCCCAGATGGAATGTACAGAAATAAAATCAACTAGCTCTCTGGGAAGAGGGGATAGAGAAGTTCAATATTAGCAGCTAAAACCAGACCAGGCGCCCACTTGACTTGAAACAGACCATCACTTGCTTGTATGTCAGTTCAGGATAAAGCTGAAGAAAGTGAAAACAAGTTCATGAGCGCCAAAATATGACCTTGAGTTTCCCCTATATGGTTGTTATGAGTCAGAATGGTCTGGAGGAGAGGGCCTTTGTTTTGTTTTTCATACTCATACTTGGCATGCATGAGATTCCCTTCTGGCCACTTAAGTAACCATTTTTCTCTTGACTGTACTTGAGTCATTTCTTTTGTGTATAATTTAAGAATTCCTGACTCATTTTAAGTTTATTTTTTGCTGTCATCTCCACCCATCCCTCCTTTTTTTTTTGGTATTTTTTTCTTATCACTTAGATCTCCTGTGATCTGTTTTAAATTGTTTGGGGCACAGGAAAATATCAGGAAGGAGAAGCATGTGCCTTGCCATGTAACCTAAGGAAGAGAAGTCTGAACCTTTCTACTTAGCATTTCTAGAGTGCTTCTTCAAGCCTCAGCCTGTCTGAACTTCAGTAGTTCAAGGAAGCTGAAGAAACTAGTATCAGTCACCTGATGAATAATCTGTGTAAAGTTTAAACACAAGATACAACTCAACCTAATTAAATATACCCATAAAGCATTACTTCAAGAGAACTGTCAGTTTGTGGGTGCATAAGCAAATGTGAAGAAAGCTTATGGTGCCTGACTATCAAAAGATATAGTGGGAGCAAGGCTGGGCCTCTTACTCCCACCAGAAGGCAGTTCCCCCCCCCCCCCCCCCAAAAAAAAAAAAGATATAGCGTCTGGGGTCTTAAAGGCTTAAAGACAAACAAGCGGCCATCTCGCTGAGAAGCAACAAAGCCCACATGGAAGAAGCACACAGCCTGTGTGATCATGAGGTGTCAATAGGATCAGGTATCAGGCTCAAAGACCCAGAACAGAACATCTTATCATTATGAATGAGGGTGAGTGTGGAGACCCAAAGCCCATCTGTCGCCAATCAGACATCCCCTTACAGAAGGGTCACAAGGAAAGGACAAGTCTGTCAGGGTGCAGTGTAGCAGCAATGAAACACACAACTTTCCTCTATCTCTCTTGTGCTTCCTCCCTTCTCCTCCCCCCACTATCATGACCCCAATTCTACCTTACAAATTCAGAGCATGTACATGAGTCAGATAAGAGCTGGAAACACAGGAAATCCAGGACAGATAAATTCCTCAGGACCAATATTGAGAGTACTTATACCAGGAGAGCAAGGAGAAGATGGGGGGAGAAAGGGGGAGGCAATCACAATGCTCTACCTATAACCTCCTCCACGGGGGATAGACAATAGAAAAGTGGGTGAAGGGAGACATTGGTCAGCGTAAGATATGAAAAAAAATTATAAATCATCAAGGGTTCATGAGGGAAGAAGTGTTGGTGAGAGAGGGGGAACATGAGAAGCTGATACCAAGGACTGAAGTAGAAAATGTTCTGAAAATCATGATGGCAACAAGTGTATAATGTATAAATATATAATGTATAAATGTGCTTGACACACAATGGGTGGATGGATGGATTCTGATAACAGTTGTAGGAGACCCCAATAAAATTTGTTTTTAATTTAAAAAAAGAAAGAAAAACAGATCGACTGCACACGCAAAAGGGGGGTGGGCAGAGAGAGAGAGAGAGAGATCAGTTTCCTCACCATCACACTTTGAAAACACTGCCCCATTTTAAAGTCAGGAGATTTCCTCTAAAGTATTTGCTGTTTTTGGAGGGAGTCGCGTTTTCTTCCTGATCTTTTCATGAAACTTTCTTTGTAATGAACCATGTGGTATTGAGATTTCTGTTTGAGAAAGTCTCTGCTAAGAAAACTTCAAAGGGGAGATCTTTAAACGGTGCACTCAGAAAAATGTGGCGAGAACCTAAAAAGGACCATCGATGGCCATAAACATACTTTCACATTTTTTACCTAGCTAATTTAGTATTCTTTACTTAAAATTCACAACTCTAGTTTTCAATTTAGCACATTTTTGTTGTATACTGTGTACTTAGCATTACGCAGTATGAAAATAGGGCTCCTTTAAGGAGTATACCAAAAACCAAACTCACAGGCACCCGGTTGAAACCCACTCATAAGGATCCTCAGCTGACGCTGCAGATTGCAGACTGAAATATGACTGTTACTGTTATGGCTCAGTGTAGTGTTTACACATCCAGCTGTGATTCCCATGGTCTGCAGCTCAAACCACCAGAAGCTCTGTGGGAGAAAGACGGGGCTTTCTACTCCTGAAAACTCCACAGTGTGGTCGCGATGAGTTAGCTTTGAGTTGATGCCTGTGAGTAATTGTGATCGTGTTTAAGTCATACACAAAACAAATAAAACAAGGAATCTACATTTTGGTGTAGCACAACAAATATTAATCTACAAAATGTAAGAATGATAAAAATTTACAGGAGATATCAATGTCCAGACTGATTGAATTGGTAAATTTTTATATAGGCACCCGATACTTATGGGTACGTTGGTAGTTGATTATATCACAAAATATACATTTAAAAAATAACTTCATCTTGAAATGACTTTCAAATAAATTCTGATATAAAGACTACACATTTTCTCCTACTCCCACCACCTGAGGGCAGTGATGCCTAAAAAAAAAAAAAAAAAAAAAAGACTACACATTTTGTCTATAAATCAGCCACACTGTTTACAATTATTTAATCCTTAGGGATAAAAGACAGACTGAAAATGAAAATCATTTTTATTTTAGATGAAAGGTAAACTACTTCTGACTTTGGATAATTAGTATTAGGTTATTTTGTGATTATAACTATTTAAAGAGGCTGAGCTCTGGTGGCATAGTGGTTGTGTGTGGGACCGTAGCCCACAGGGTTGATGGTTCAAATCCAGCAGCAGCTCTCCAGGAGCAAGGCTGGGCTTCCTACTTTCACCAAGGCAGTGATGCCACAAAAAAAAAAAACCATTTAAAGAAATGTTATTCTTATTTACTCTAAATAGTTAAGTAGCACTATTTTTTATTTAGTTTCACATCTAGAGTGAAATGTGAATATTTTTCTATTACTGTAGAGGATAAAAGAGATCCCAAATGTATGGAGAACATTTGTAAGTTTTAAGTAGGGCAAGAATTTCATATTGCTAAGATCTCTAATCAATGTTCATGAAGCAAGGTCAAGATCAAACGATGAATTGCATTGGATAAATCAACTGAATAGACAGTGGTTCTCAATTTTCCTAATGCTGCCACCCTTTAATATAGTTCCTTATGTTGTAGTGACCCCCCAACAATAAAATTGTTTTTGTTGCTACTTCATAATTGTAATTTTACTACTATTATGAATTTGGTAACCTTTGTGAAAAATGTCTTTGACCCCCCCCAAAGGGGTCGTGACCCATAGGTTGAGAACCGCTGGTTTAAGACTTCCTTAAAATGTTGAAAAGCAAGGATGTTCTTTTGAAGACTAAGATGTATCCGATCTAAGCAGTGTTGTTTTTGTTAGGTTTCTGGGGTGATACACCTCGCTTCTGGCTTCACAATGCTGAAAGAACTCACGTGACAGAAGCACTTTTGTAAATCCAAGTGATTTTTATGAGGGAAAGGAACGTTTCCGATATGATAGTCTCTAAAAAGTACACCCTATTTCTGGAAAGCACACTGGGACCTCTCAGGAGCTCACGATTGAAGATGGCCCCTTTGGGAAGCACTAAAAACTACATGAAAAGAATTCTGGAACAGGAGGGAGAAACCACGTGAGGTAATGAAGGGTTATTGTGCCAACCTGGCTGATAAACACACACGAGATTAATTGAGATAAATGGCTTGGTGAGCCTCCTCTTTCGAGTTCTCCAGTATCTTGCTCTCTGATAGAGAGACCAAGGTGCAGCTGCCTTAGCCAGTTCCCTGCTTCAGCTGGCAAGACTTGCTTGCTGCAAGACATTCCTGAGGAGAAGCCAAATGGACCTACCCTGACGTAGCCCTGGTTGCTAGAATGGCCCTGTGGAGACCCCTCCCTGCACTGAGACGCTTATAGGCTCACTGAGATTGTGTTTTCCTTCTGCAGTCCATGTCATTGTGTGTGTTTTGTGAGATTGGGGAGGACTTTGTAGATTGGTGTTGGACATATGGGCTAATGTTGGACTTACGAACTTGTACAGCACTGGGTTGGGGTCCTTTCTTAATGTACACTTACCCTTTATATAACACTCTCTCTTATATACATATGAGTTTCTGTGTATTTGCTTCAGACAACACACCATGCATGTAGAACCAGAGAGTGGGCAGCCCAAGGGCAAGTGGATAAGTGTGAGCTGCATTCATCCTCTTCTCTTCGAAAGAGCACTAGCTGGAACAAGAGAAGGGCATGGCAGCAGATCTCCTGGAGCAAGGCCGGGTAGCTCCCATGACCACCAGAAGGCAGTGATGCCCCCCCCCCCCCAAAAAAAAGAGAAGGGCATGGGGAGCGGGCAGGAGAGGGGAGGTGTGGTTGAGGGTATTGGCTGATCTTATTGACTGAGTTTAGGTGCCCCTATGTGATGTTATGTGACTGGTGCTTTGTCTGGGTGCCCAGGTATACGTCCTACCTGAGCATGCTCAGTTCTGGATTTTTCCCATAGGTGTCGAATTATTGTGCCTGCTTTCTTTCCAACACATTCTCCTTTTGCACAGGCATTAGGGGGAAACGGCCCCCTTTATCCTTAATCTAGCAAGATGTCATTTTCATTCACCTCATATGCATGTGAAAGTTGAACACTGAATAAGGAAGACAGAAGAATTGATGTATCGATTAAATGGTGCTGGAAACAAATATTGAAAGTAGCATAGATTGTCAAAATAACAACTCTGTCTTGGGAGAAGTACAGCCAGAATGCTCCTTAGCAGCAAGGGTGGTGAGACTCCGGTTCACATACTTTGAACGGGTTCTCAGAAGAGGCCAGTCCCTTGAGGAGAATACCATACTTGATAGAGGGGCATCAAAAGTGAAGCCTGTTATGGAGACTGATTGACACAGTGGAGGCAACAATTGTCATAAGAACAATTGTGAGAATAGTTCAGGATCTGGCAGTGTTTCCTTCTGTACATATGCCTTCCATAAGTTGGAACTGAGAAAAACAATTAAAATGGCAAAGATAGGATTAGGATAAGATAAAGGCATGAGGGAGGTCATCAGCCGGAAGACTAAGGCATCCAAGGATTTTTAGAGAATCATCTGCTGAAATAGGACATGGGAGAACAAAGGAAGCTGTCCCAGAAGCATGATTTCCGACAGGCACTCACTGTTGCAGATGGGACTACAGAAGCAGGACTGGGACCATGAATGGGATACACACATTTTGCTAACCAGAAGACCTTATTTGACTAGTTCATGGCCCTCCAATCAAGGCAGTCAGGGCATGACTCATGACCATGCACCCTAATACCCCAATCTCCATCAAGGAAATGTCCAGGCAAGCCCCAAGGAGAGACTGTCCCTCCTTGGACTGGCCAGAGAGTAGAAATAATCTACTTTCTAATGCATTCTGCTAGAGGGCACCGCTGTTCACAGAAAAGGTGAATGGTCAGAAGGAATTCAGTGGAGGCTTAATCCACATGGAGGTGCAAAAATTGGTTTGGAATTTCACTGTAACCATAGTCTTCTACAAACTTATTTATTTATAATCATTGGCAATAAGACTTACAACTCTTATAATAAATTCATGCATTCATTGTGTCAAGCACATATGTACATATGTTGCCATCATCCCTTTTTAATACATAAATATACATTTATTGATAAGTTGAATAATATTTATATTTATAACTAAAGCTCTACTTCTATTCTCTTTAGAAAAAAGAGAAGGGCATGGGGGGCAGGCAGGAGGGGTGTGTGTGGTTGTATAATATTGTATAATATCTCTTGTATAATATTTCATTAGAATGAAGGTATTCAAATCACCCCAAGTGCTAATATGCAAAGGAAAAAGTAACCCTGTTTTGGAGACTTTCCTTCATCTTTTCCCCTATGAATTGGTGTGTCTATTGTTTGTGTATACAGTTGCTACTTGGGTACTTGTCATTATTTTTATTTTAAAAGATCATTTTATTGGGGATTCTATACCACCGGGGCTCAGCCCTATTGGGGATTCTTATAACTCTTATAACAACAATCTATACATCATTTGTATCACGCATATTTGTACATATGTTGCTATCATCCTTTTCAAAACATTTCCTTTCTGTTTGAGTCCTTGGTATCAACTCCTCATTTTTTCCCTCCCTCCCCAACCTCCCACCCTCATGAACTCTTGATAACTTGTAAATTATAATTATTTTCATATCTTACATCATCTGCTGTTTCCCTTCACCCACGCTTCGGTTGGTCACCCTGGGTGGGAGCTCCGCATGATCATTGCATGCACACTGGTACAGATAAGAGCTCTGCACACACGGAATCCAGGTCAGATAACCCCCTCAGAAACAATCACGGGAATAGCAATCCCATGAGAATGGGGGAAAGGGAGCCGAAAACGGGATACCGGTCACAACGAACAACGTCTTTTACAAGCTTAGCTCTCATAATTTAAACGTTAACACACTGTTCACTTTGATATTTCTGCAGCCTATTCCATATTTAACATTACTATTTCTATACTCTAGTTATTAAAATAGAAATACTATTAAAATAATCATTGTTTCTGAGCCCTATAAACTGTGATAATATGCCGGAGCTTTGACAAGAAGATAAGCTTCTCCTAAGAAAAACAATATTTAGCTTGTACAGCTTGAATACTGTAATCAATGCCACAGAATTGTACATGTAGAAATTATTGGATGGCATATGTTTTGTTATGTATATTTTCACCACAATAAAATTAAAAAGTAAACAAAAATAGTAAACTATTTATCACTCATTAGTCATGACCCTAATTTACTTGTTAATCATTACTCTAATTTTCAATGATTATATTAAAGCTTTTAATTTTTAAAAAGAAAGCTATTTTGTAAACTAAGTATTGTAATTTTAGGCTTGATTTGTATAAATAAGTTGGCATTGATATATATATATATGAATATATATGTATATATATGTATATATATTCATCCACATAGAATTTTAGTCATCATACATATTCATGCTATATAACTAGGAACCCTAATGGCACAGCGGTTAAGCTCTTAGCTGCTAACCCAAATGCTAGTGGTTTGAACCCACCAGCCTTTCCTTCAGAAAAGGATAGAGCCTTCTGTTTTCTGTAAACTTTCACAGCTCTGGAAACTCTCTGGGACAAGTCTATTCTGTGCATTCGTGTCAGGATGCGTCAGAATCAACTTGATAACACTGAGTTGTTTTGTGTTGATATTCTATCTTTGTACGAATGCCTTTTGTTTTCATGCACCTGGTTGACCTACATTAAAGCTTTTTCGCCTCTCATTTAAATCCAGGGGCCCCTGTGAAGTTGTTTATTGCTTCATTGCAGTGGGCTGTGACCCAGAGTGTTCGAAGGGGTGTGGCAGCATTTCCCAGCGCCCAAGTCTTTAGCAACTAAGGTGTGGCATCGCAAGCTCTAAGGAAGCCGAATTCCAGTAAAACATGTTTCTGTTCTGCATCTCCCATTGTGTCGTACGTTCTTTAAAATATAAATTCTAACCCTTAAATACAGAAAGGGGGACAGAAAAGCAATGCAAAAAATACCATCTCATAAGTATGGATTGTGATAGGAGCTGTATGAGTCCCCAATAAAATGGGGACAAACATATCATCTCATATCTAAAGTCATCTACCAAACCCACACTAAACTGAGCTCCACCAAGTCAGTGCCAACACACAGCCTCCCTATAAGGCAGATAGAACAGAACTAGAAAGCCCCATCTTCCTCCCTCCACAAGTCTGGTAGCAAGACATCTACAGACCCCACAAATTCTTGCGCGCAAAGTACTAGCCATTGAATTTCCCTTCACCTCTGCCAAGTTCCAGCACTCCAGAGCACGCTTCTCAACATGGACTGAGAGAAATGTAGGAAAATACTGCTAAGTGACAAGGATACATTTGTGCCGCGGCCTTATCTCCCTTCTTCATGGCTGCTTTATTTATTTATTTATTTTGTGTGGTCGAGAATACACACACGAGAATATACAGTAGTTTCTGTACAATTCAGTGATGGTATTCTTTAAACTGTACAATCATTATCACATACCTTTCAAAATTTACTTGCCACGAACTTTAACTCCCCCACACCCCACGTTTTCTATCTGATTTTTCAAGTCCTATCTAATCTTTCAGCTTGCTTTTTGTCAGTTTGAGGGAGTAGTGGTCGGGCTTGGCAAAACTGGAGGTCAGAAGCTCAAAAACACCAGCCACTTCTTAGAAGAAAGATAGATTTCTACTCTCCTCAAGAGTTATGGTCTGTAAAATTGATTGTGATGAGATTGTGCAGTTTTCTTGCTGTGATGTATGGTAAACTGAGGGACTGGATGAGAATATAATACAACTAAATCATCCATGCTCATAACTATGGATCTGGGAAGCCGACTCTGGTGGGGGAAGACTCTCATGGTAATGATATAAATAAATCTCTTTTGTGGAGGGGGCATCACTGGCCTGGTGGGAGTAGGAAGCCCAGCCTTGCTCCTGGAGAGCTGCTGCTGGATTTGAACCGCCAACCCTGTGGGTCGCAGTCCTGCATACAACCACTATGCCACCAGGGTTCAGCCCCAATATAAATAAATCTTAATACACATTCTCATGACTGAACACTGTCCTTTCTTTTTTTTGTTTTTTTTTTTTGGGGGGGGGCATCACTGCTCTCCGGTGGTGGGAGTAGGAGGCCTAGCCCCACTGCTGGAATTGAACCTCCGTCCCAGTGGGCCGCAGTCCCGCGCACAACCACTATGCCACTGAGGCTCAGCCCGAACGCTGTCCTTTCTAATGACCCCTCCCATAAAGAAACTGTCATAAAGGAGCTACCCTATAAGGTGAGTCATTTTTTTCTTTCTTTTTTAAAAATACTTTCATTGGAAGCTCTTATGTATCTTACCACAATCCATATATTCATCCAGTGTGTCTTACACATTTGCACACATACCTCCATCATATTCAAAGCATTCTCTTCTCACTTGAGCTCCTGATATCAGCTACCCATTTCTTCCCCCTCCCTCTGCCACCTACCCTCCCTCACAAATCCTTGATAAGTTGTAGATCATTATTTCCATATCTGACATCATCTTCTGTCACCCCTCACCCACTTTTCTGTTATTTGTCCCCCTGGGAGGGGGTTATAGTTTGATCCTTGTGATCAATAATTCCCCCTTTCTCCCAACGCCATTTCCTAATCCTACTGGTATCTCTACTCCCATTGTTGGCTCTGAAGGGTTTATCTAGCCTCCATTCCCTGTGTTTCGGTCTCTTATCTGTAGCAGCATGCATGCTCTGGTCTAATCAAATGGTAAGATAGATAGTGGGGTGAAGGAAGCACTAGAGAACTAGAGGAAAGTTGTGTGTTTCCTCAGTGCTATATTGCACCCTGACTGGCTCATATTTTCCCTGTGGCCCCTCTATGAGGGGATGTCCTGTTGTCTATAGATGGGCATTGGGTCTCCACTCCATGCCCTGCCCCCCATTCAGGTGAATCATTTCTGTGTCTGGCTACTTCGCAATGCCCAAAGGTTTTCTGTAGATAAAAGCAGTCATGTTTTATAGTCAACCCACCATAAATGTAGCAACCCCCTGGGCAGGGCTCAAGGGGATTTGACATCAAGACGCACTAGGTCAAGACACTGACTCATCTTATTGCTTGTTTATTACGCTACCTGCTTATGATATTGCCTATTGATTATGTCTGATGTTAGCTGTATGATGTGTGTGCCTTATGAAATATCTGTAAGCCCCACTGTGTTCACCCATCTGAAAATACATTCGTACTCTCAGTCCTGACATGGGATGAGGAGGCCCTGTACCCTGTTGTCTGTCTTTATTTTTCCCATAATCACAAAGTTCCTCTGGAGGATCCATTCCAGTGTTGGGGACCCCCTCACCCTGACAATGATTCAGCAATTGAATTGCATGATATGCGTATTATGTTCTAATAAACTGCTAAAACAAATCTAATTAATTAGTTAAAAAATAAATAAAAGAGTTACAGTCTCAGAAATCCACAGAAGTGGTTCTACCTTGTCCTATAGGGTCACTCTGAGTCAGAACAGACTCTATGGCAGTGAGTTCAGGAGGCAAACAAATGAGGTCAATGTAAGGTGTAATTGACTTGAGGGCAGTTTGTTTGGTTTGGTTTTGAGAAGACTTCAAGGGGCAGTTTGAGTTAGCTTTAAGGTACTCAAGAGAACTTGAATCTCAAATATAATTTAAGGAGAACATCTATAAATCATAAGATAAAGAAAAGACTAAAGGCACATTATCTGGATGAGGGAGACCTTCAGCACAAAGCCCTAATAATGTCCCAGGAATTGAAGTGACCGGGGCTTAAAAAGGATATGACAGATAAAAATTTTTTTAAAAAGGACAAGACAGATCAAAAGAAAACTGTCACAAAAGCAAGATTGGCAGCATATCAATACATGACAGTTACAAATGGGACTGTAGGACTGGGAAATGGACCAAGACTGAGATATATACATTATATTAGAAGAGCTCACAAGATTGGTGCAGGGTCTTTTGACCTCACCAGTCAGGGCATGATTCATAACCATGAATCCATCTTCATGGACCTTCTATCTTCATTAAGGACGCACCCAGGCAAGCCCCTAAAGGGGACTATCCCTCTGTGGGCTGGTCAGGAGCTGAAGGTAATTTTCTCTTTTTTAGCATTCTGTCTGAGGGCAAGATGGCTCACCTCCCTAGCTAGTAGAAGGAATTTAATGGAATCTTAGCCCATTAAGAGTCCCCACATGGGACTCTGCAAATAGATTTTGGCCTTTCACTATTAGTCATAGCCTCCTGAAAACCCCGTGCCCAGAATCTAAGCTCTAAAATAGATGAAAGATTTAAGGTTTAAAGATTATCTTAGGGCAACGATTTCAAGGGCTCATCCAGCTCCCGGGGATCCAGCAAGTACGGATTCCATGGATATTCGAATAGGAGTTGTGGTAGTTACATAACTTGGTGTCAGTTTGGAACTTGAGAGGAGTAAGAATGAAGGAGTGGAGTCCAGTTTATCAATCGAGTCATAGCCACTGAGATCTCTGTGTGGGCATGGCTTTCTCCTGAGAATTCTGGGAAATCTGTTTGTTTGTTTTTTTTCCTTGAAGATGGAAGAAACTCTCTGCTTACTCCCTGGGAGACATTGCAGCTGACAAGACGCATGGAACTACCCCAGTACCCTGAGCTGGAGAAGCCACGTAAAGACCCTTGCCAGTACTGAGAGGCTTACAGCACTGGTGGATCCAGAGGACTTCTAATCCACAGGCCTGTGGTCTTCCTTCAGTCAGCATCATTGCATGTGTTTCATGTGTCCGAAGAGGACTTTATAGATTGGTATCAGACATATGGACTAGTATCAGACTTTATAGACTTGATCTGGACTGAGTTGGGATGCTTTCTTAATGTACAGTTACCCTTTACATAAACCTCTCCCTTATCTACAAAGGCATGTTTAGGAATTTGTTTCTCGGGTCTACCCAGACTAACACAGGAGCCTTCTATGTAATCTTTGATAAAAATGTTTAGGAATGCTGTCGGTCATCATCTCGTTCTTCTGGTCTTTTGGCAAAGGAAGCAATTGCTCTCTGAGGCAATCAGCCACATATTCCATTGAATTTAAGGAGCCCCAGTGGCATAGAGGGTCATGTGTGGTGCGATATGGGTTGTGGTGTGAACCACAAGGTCAGTAGTTAGAAACTACAGCCACTGTGAGGGATGGGTTTTCTATTCCTGTATGGAACTCACAGTTCTAGCCTGTCCTGAAGGGTCACTATGAACCTGGTTTGTCCAGATGGCAGTGAGTTTATCTTAACACCCAACAAATGACTGGGTGGGAGAGTGCACATAGAGGGTTTGGAACTGATACAAGGAGATTGGTCAATTTGTCATTCTGCTGGGTATAAAGTGAGCTATGGCAGAAGCAGGAAAGGAGAAACTCCTGAGCATCCAGAATGAAAAGCCATGGGAGCAGAACATGTCTGAGATCCCCATGTAGAGCAATGGAAACGGTGGTGGCAGCATCAGAAAGATCAAGGGCTGCAGGTTCCTGGCTCATGCATCTGGTGAAGCTGAGTACTTCTGGGCAGGAGGCTGGCTTGTAGAGTGGGGTGCCTTTTGGGCACTTATCAACACGAAAACAACTTTGTTAAAACTTGCGTGAGGCTGAGCCCCGGTGGCGTAGTGGTTGTGCGCGAGACTGCGGTCCACTGGGATGGAGGTTCAATTCCAGCTCACAGGAGCAAAGGCTGGACTTCCTACTCCCACCACCAGACGGCAGTGATGCCTTAAAAAAAAACTTGCCTGAGCAGGACTCATAAATATCCAATGTATATACTTGAGTATAGGTCGACCCGAATATCAACCAAGGCACCTAATTTTACCACAAAACATGCATTAAAGAAGGGGTGAAGGCTGAGCCCCGGTGGTGTAGTGGTTGAGTGCAGGACTGTGGCCCACTGGGTTGGCGGTTCAAATCCAGGAGCAGCTCTCCAGGAGTAAGGCTGGGCCTCCTACTCCCATCAGAGTGTTGCGTGCCCCCCCCCCCCAAGAAAAAAAAGGATTTTGGCTGAGCCTGGTGGCCTAATGGTTGTGTGTGGGACTGCGGCCCACAGGGTTGACAGTTCAAATCCAGCAGCAGCTCTCCAGGAGCAAGACTGGGCTTCCTACTTCCACCAGGGCAGTGATGTGGGGGGGAGGGGGGGGAGAAACGTGTGTGTGTGTGTGTGTGTGTGTGTGTGTGTGTGTGT
>PVJH01000011.1:0-28077 GCA_004026705.1 Nesogale talazaci | reverse complement strand
GAATAATTGTCATTGCCATCTTGCTGGGAATAAAATGAGCCACATCTGAAGCTGGAAGTGGGGCCTCACTCGCAGCCAGACAGAAGAGCCAGGAAGAGAGGGTATCCTTCGGACTTGCTCTGGCTTGCCTTTCTCTGCTGGACCATGGTTCTCTGGACTTGGCTTGCAGCCGATCACCTGACCTGCACCAGCTTCCACAGCTTTGTGGGTGACAGAGACCCTCAAGATGGATCTCTGGACCTTAGATTTGAGGCTTAGCAGTACCCACAACTACGTGAGCTAGTTCCTTCATGTTGTGAGTTATTTGGGGTCATGCAGAGTCCTGGGATGTAAAGAAGCATGCTAAGAGGACTAGTGGTTGCTATGAGGGAAAAAAGAGTAGTGTATGTAGTATATTAGAAAAGTGGGGTCTTCCACCTCATGGTGACTAGTGTTGTATTCACTTTTGAACACAAATTTTTGCATAAAGAATACCTGGACCTACTAGAAGCTGGTAGAAACAAAACCAAAAAGGACTTTTCCTAGAACCACCTGCACCTATCTCCAGTCTGGTGAGATGATCAATTTTTTATTTATTCATTTATATTTTTAAAATTACTTCATTTATTTTTAACAACTTCATGGTATATAATTTATTTATTTATTTTTCACGATATACATTTCAAGTCAGTCACATGCATAAGAGTTGAGCAACCATCACTGCATCCAATTCTAGGACATTTCTTCTTCCTTGTACTTTTTGCTAGCTCCCCATTTCCTGCTAGCCTCTCCAGTCATGTTCCATTAAATCCACTGATCTACTTGTTATCTCTTTAGGTTTATCTCATCTAGGTTTCACATAGAGAAAATCATATAAAATCAGGACAGTAAAAATAAGCCATCAATAACAAAATGAAACAAACAAACCAAAAAACCCTCAATAGATACCAAAGCAGAGAATATTAAAAACTGGAGCAATTATACGGTATCAATGACAAGGTGTCACACTTGTTGACCTAACTGCAACTGCAGTCATCCACCCTGCAGAGTGTTCTGTGTGGTAACAAGGCCTGCTCCATCTTGGGTCCATAGTCAGAAGGGACTCGCCAGAGATGTAATCTGCCTGGAGATCCTGCAAATGGGTTTTGGGCTTTCACTGTCATCTAAAGTCTTCTGAAAATCTGGTGTTCGGAATTTAAGTTTATGATCGTTACATGATCTGTTGTCAATTTGAGACTTAAAAACGAAGGGGTAGAGGTAGCTTGTCATTTGGGTCGCAGCTTGATGACCTCATTTGGAAGCATGAAGGAGATAAATAGCTCGTTGGAGGCGGCACATGCTCACTCCCTGGAAAATATTCCTGCAGATAAGAGTTACACTCCAGCCTGGGAGCTGAAGCAGCCACATGGAGACCCACGCCAGTGCTGAGATGTTTCTACCACCATTGGATCTACAAGACTTTCTACCCATTGGGCTGTGATCTTCCTGCATTTGGCGTCCTTGCATGTGTCTGAAGAAGACTTTATAGATTGGTATCAGACATGTTGGTCTAACATTGGACTTATGGACTTGAACTGGACTGTTGGGGGTGATTTCTCAATATTCAATTGCTCTTATATGTAAAGTATGTATGAATTTGTTTTTCTAGTTTACCCGGACTAACATAAGCTTTAATACCATTCTCTATTCTGGGTTTGGATTTTAATATTTACAGTTCTTGGGTCACACATACTGGTGTGCTTCTTCTGTGTGGACTTAGCTGGTACTCAATTTAGATGGCTGCTTGATTTAAGACAAGCCTTAAAGACCCAAGATGCTATTTTCTGTTACCTGGGCACCATCTGCTTTCTTCACCAAACTTTGCTACGGCACCCAAATCTTCAATGATCACTTCACAGGGGTAGGTACTGAGCAGGGTCATGTCATAAGAATGAACGATTCTTTAACTGGGGCTATGATTAAGTGCAAACTCAAAATTCATTCATATATCTCTGACTTATATATGTCCCTGGCTCACTTTAAAGGCAATTATTTTATTGAAAGACATTACAAATGATCTCCCTGGGGCATATGGTAGTCCTATTGATATTATCATGAAGTTAGCCACTGGTATAGAATTTAAAGCACTGTCAAAAAATTATAAAGCACTGTCAAGAAAAAGAAAGTATCCATATATTAGACAGTTTTCTAGACTAAAGTATATGGACTGTTTTGTACAGATGAACAATTTATGTGACTGGGTACTATTTTGAATTTCTGTTATCATAAACCAACTAATTTGTGGTACTTTTATAGCTGTCCAGGAAATGAATACACCCAGTGAAAACAGAAGCAAATAGCAGGATGGGGAACCATCCAGTCCAAACTTTGTTCACTCAGGTGCTCAGAGCTTAGCCGGGCGTCCTTTTTATGGGCTCAGCATGCTTCCTCTGCACCACGCTGCTATCTCAGGTGTCCTTTTTCTTTTTTTTGGAGGGGGGGGCATCACTGCGCTCTGGTGGGAGTAGGAGGCCCAGCCTTGCTCCTGGGGAGCTGCTGCTGGATTTGAACCGTCAACCCAGTGGGCCGCAGTCCCGCACACAACCACTACGCCACCGGGGCTCAGCCCTGGTGTGTCCTTTTTCAGTGAAATTTTCCAACCTAGAATGTTATCACCACCTTCAGAGTTGCCTTCAACATACCTTATTCACAAACCATAATGAAAGATATTTGCATTATAATACTATCACCATCTTGCTTACTGTCATCACATTCTCCGCCACAGTGAACCTGACTTGCAAGACCTGCAACTCTGCTCTCTACATGACTAATCCATCAGATGCCAAGCACGCCCCTCTGTTCTTCTGACTTGAAGAAACTGTTGACACCATTGCTTTTTCTTTCTTTCTTTTCTTTTAGGTTCTATATGAGTACCAGGTGAGCTTAACTATTTAATATTTAAGCCAAACTTTTAAAATTCATATGGTTATATACCCCCTGCCATCAAATTGATTCTGGCTCAAAGGGTTTCTGAGGCGGTAAATCTTTTTTTTTTTTTGGGAGGGGGGGCATCACTGCTCTCCGGTGGTGGGAGAAGGAGGCCCAGCCCCACTGCTGGAATTGAACCTCCGTCCCAGTGGGCCACAGTCCCACGCACTACCACTACGCCACCGGGGCTCAGCCCGAGGCGGTAAATCTTTATGGGAGCATATAGCCTTATCAGTCTAGAGAGCAGCTGTTGGATTTGAACTGCCCACTTTGCAGGTTAGCATCTCAATACTTACTCCATAGCGTCACTCGGGCTCCTTTGGAATGTGATTACCAAAAAAACCAAACTCACTGACCTCAAGTTGATTCTGACTTATAGAGAACCTGCACAGGACGGGGTTGAACTGTGGGTTTTTAAGACTTCAACCTCACTGCCTTCTGGTGGTTGTGGGAGCCACCCAGTGTCGCTCCTGAGACCCGCCGCTGGATTTGAACCGCCAAGCCCTCAGGTCGCAGTCCCGCACTCAACCACAAGACTTCAATTCTTAATGGGTGTAGAAGGTCTTATCTTTCTCCCTCAGAGTGGCTGGTGGTTTTGAACAGCTGACATTGCAATTGGCAGTCGGAGGTGCAACCACTATGTCCAGGGCTCTTCTACTGGCATATAATCAGGCTTTATTAATTTCTGTGAAATGCTCATGTATTTGGGTCTTTGGCAGGTTGCATTCTGGTGTCAAGGCGTAAATTCCTATGTTTCCAAGAAAGCAAAAGAGACAAATCAGATTCCTACTTAGTATTGTTACTACTTGGAAGGAATTTTCTTTGTTTTCCACAATGAAAAAAACAAACAAACCACAACAATCTGCTTTCTTTGAAATAATTGTCAGTAACTGACAATGATTAATCTCATTATTATTTTGTGGCACATAATATTTACTATCTATTTGAGGATATTCTATATATTTTTTTCAGGCTCCTGGGTAGCACAAATAGTTTGCACTTGGCTGCTAACCAAAAGGTTCACAGTTTGAACCTCCTTGTGGCACTAAAGATGAAAGAACTGACAAGCTGTTTCTGTAAAGGTGGCAGCCAAGAAAACCCTTTGAACTTTGCCTAGAGGACGGGTGGGGCAATAGAAGGCAGGGAATTGTTTCAGGCAAGTAGTTTGCAATTTGAATATCACACAGAGAGGTGGAAAAGGAAATGAATAGGTAGAAATGGACAAATATACTAGGTCAAATTATGAAGCTAAGAAGGGAGTGCAACAGGGCAGCAAGGGGAACAAAGTAACCAAGTCCCCAGGGAATTCAGAAAACAGACTTCTGACTTGGGGCACAGGGCTTGGCACTTCATCAGACTTGATCATAAAACATACATGAAGGTCAGCAGGAAAAATAAATTATGAAGCTACGTGTCAAGAAAGTCTTAAATTTCGTAGACTGTGCAAAAAAAAAAAGGCTTAAATTTCCTATAATTCAAATACTCAAATTTTTTTGGGTGGGGGCATTATTGGCCCCTGGTGGGAGTGGGAGGCCCAGCCTTGCTCCTGGACAGCTGCTGCTGGATTTGAACCGCCAACCCTGTTGCAGTCCTGCACACAACCAAAATGTCACCGAGGCTCAGCCCCAAGACTCACATTTTTCAGAGTACTCAAACTCTCACAGGATGTGTGAGTATGTTCTTCTGTCTGATGGAGTCCTGGTGGTGTAGTGGTTATGGGTTGGGCTGCTAATTGCAAGGTCAGCAGTTTGAAACCATTCACAGGAGAAAGGTGAGGTTTTCTATTTCTGAAAAGAGTTAAGAAGCAGTTCTCTGTTCTCATCATTACAGTGGCTTGCAATAAGGAAAATTTTACTCCTTTGAAAGATAAGCTTTTATTGTGTGCCTGATGAAAGTTTGCACAGCAAGTTAGGTTTTACAATTTGACAATTTGGCTGAGCCCTCGTGGTGTACTGGTTGAGTGCGGGATCGTGGCCCACTGGCTTGGTGGTTTAAATCCAGCAGCAGCTCTCCAGGAGCAAGACTGGGCCTCCCACTCGCACCAGAGGGCAGTGATGCCAAAAAAAACCCCAAACAAACCCAAAACAAAACAATTTGACAATTTCCACAGAAATTGTTCAGTGGCACAGGCTACATTGATCATGATGTGTCTCTGTCTCAGTCTCTTCCCTTTCCAGAGTCCTAGTTTCCCCCTTACCTTCTTACCTTTGCTTTTGAGTAATTGTGACCTCATTGTTATTTCTTGGCTGAGGAAGCGTCTCAGGAGGGATTGCAACTCAAAGTAAATTAAAAAAACAAAAACCAAATTTCAGCATCAGAGTCTATTCCACTTCTTAGCTAGTGACCCTATAGGACAGGGACAAACTGTCCCAATGGCTTCTGAGACTGTTAACTTTTTCTGAAAGTAGAATGTCACTTCCTTCTTCCTTGGAGCTGCTGCTGGTTTCAAATTGCTAACCTCCTGGTTAGTAGCCCAACACATACCCGGGTTGCTACCAGGGTTCCTGTGACTCCTTCTCAGTGCGATAAAGGCAAAACCCTCACAAGTAAACTGATGGACAGCCTCGGGTTAATAGAGAAACCCTTGAAATTATAAAAAAAGTTCATCTACAATCAGTGCTCATGGAAGAAGTCAAAAAACTCAAACTATCCAAAAGTAAAGGTAGTGATGATTTTACAACTCTTCTTGATGTGACTGAACTTCTGAATTGGAGGTAAGTGAATTAATTATATGCCAATAGAACTGTTGGGGGGAAATACCTCACTATGAATTGCATTAGGCAAAGGTGCTGCACATGACTAAGTGTTGCAAAGCAAGGATGCCTCTTTGAGGACCAACGTGTAGCTGCCCAAGGAGGGATTGCAAGACATGGGATTGTTTTATTTTTTAAAAAGCAGTTTTATTGGCACTTCATCCACACATCACACAATTCAATAGTTCGGGTCATATCAAGAAGAGTTGCACAATATTACCACAATCAATTACAGATTATATCCTCCCCCTCCCTGGTGGTTAAATAGCTTTTAAAATGAGGTGTGTAATCACGATCACTTCTAGGGTTCATTCTCCCTGGCAACATACATTGTTTGTTCCCCAGCCCCCACCCTTACCTCCCCTATAAACCCTGGCATCATTTCTTATCTCTATATTCCTTCTGTGCTTCACAAAATGGAAAACCCAACAGAAACAATAAAAAACAGAAACAAAAATAAAGTCGCAAAGATATAATAGTAATACAAAGACTGAAAATACAAACAATGAGTAAGAAAGAAAAGACCACCATAAACATTTAAAAGGCCAAGGATTAAAGTTTTTATAATGTACCAGGCCAAAAATCCTTGCACCTAGCACAATTTCAGGTTGGGTCAAGAGGGAGGTCAACTGACCAAGCATCAAGTTTGATCCAGTATAATGATTACCAGGATCTCTAGCTGATTGGAAAGCTGTTGCAGACCCTTGGCTTTGGCTAGAGGGGATTTGCCAGTGGCTTCATCAGACTAGATACTCTGCAGATTGAGTTTGGGCTCTCATTGTCATTCATGGTCTTCTACAAATTGGTGCTAGAAATTTAGGCACTGATACTTTTCCCTTTGTCATATTTGGATTCTGTTATTGTTGGCTTTGGATCATATAAACTGGGTTATATAAGGTGTGTTTCTTCGGTGGGGACATAGCTGACTCTGCCTAGATGAATGCTTGTTTGAATAGAAACCTTTGACACCCTAAGCACTGTTACAATTGATAGCCAGTCACCATCTGCTTTCTTCACCACTTTGTTGTACTATCTTTATCTTCAGTGATCATTTCATGAAGGTGCATTTTGATCAAGCCCATGTTAACAGAACTAACTGTGCTTGCATTGGGCCTAGAGTTAAGTGGGCGCCCAGGATCTATCTGCTTGTCTCTGGAATATGCATAATTCAGGTTTACTTTAGCAGTCATATTATGACAAAATCAAAACCTCCTAAGACCAACTGTACCAACAATCGCAAAAACCAAGTAGCAAACAACAAAACACAAACAAACAAAATCAAGCTAACTAAAGGCAGGAAAACAAAACCACATAGAAACAGAAAAGTTAAACATTGTCCATACTTCTACTGGGATATAAGATGATTGCACTAATAACATCATCAAATTTTCCAATGACACAACACTCTGGACACTGTCCGTAGGAGGAAACGATGCAAATACAGTTCTACCATGAGCCACACCCTGTGAGTTGTTGCTTCACACAGTTTGATCTCCCATTTGATTGAGCTCTGTGTATTCTAAGTATGGGGATTGGTGCCAGGGGAAACTTCTGAATCAACTCTTCCACGTTCAAATCTTGCCCAAGAGATCAAAATCTGTCATGTTGCTGAGAGGGGGGCATTGAAGAGCTAAATATATGGTGATTATGGGTCCCTTTTCATTGGACACTCACTAAACTGGGGGTTCCCTTTAAGGTCCAGTGACCACCACTTCCATTCTCTGCTTCCTCTCCCATCCAAGTGCCCCAATCCTCAGTCCAAGGTTTCATTCATTCAGTTCAGTTCATTCTGCTGGGCCTCTATGTTACGTTCTTCTGGCATTGCCCCTGGGTTATTCCATGCTGGCTGAAAAATCAGAATCCAAGGATATGGTGGTGTTTCACCCATGGCATGTTTCACTGAGGGTTGAGTAGAAATGTATTCAGAGAGTCTACTCAGGAACATATAATCTGTCCACTGGCCTCCTAGGTTTCCTACAATCATTGTTTAACATCCCTTTTTGATAGGTTAATTCTCTCCAATCACCCACCATACTCACCAGCACAACTACTAGTGTCTCCTCCAAAATGTAGATGCTCCTCTCTCCTGGCCTTGGCTTGATTTTCAAGCAAGGTACTCCTTCCATTCCTATGGGGGTTGGGGTGGGGGGTGGACTATTGAGTTGTCTCAGCCTTGTCTTGCTGTTGTATAGCCTCAAGTGGATTGTCTCCCATTTTCCCTCTCTTGAAGGAGTGATCCCAAACAGTGTTAGGTCTCCTCTTTCAAGGTGACTCTTGTGAGGTGTGAAATAGAGAGTATGGTTCATAGCCAGTAGGTAGCCTTCTCCCCTTTTGTTCAGGAACTGGTCCCTAAAATTTGTTTAATTGGTGCTTCTCTCTATAGTAGTGAACTCACACTTGTCCTTTTGTGATTGACTTATTTCACTCAGCATACGAGTTCCAGGTCCTTCCATGTCATGTGGTGTGGCAGTTACTTAATCTGTTGTCAATTTGAGGCTTCAGAATGAAGGGGTGGGGCTTAACCTGTCAATCAGGTTACGACTTGATGACCTTATTTGGAACTGCAAAGGAGATAAATAGCTTTCTGGAGGCAGGACACTGGTTCACTCCCTGAGAGACATTACTGACACTGATCCTGATGGAGCTATACTTATGTAGCCAGAGATCTGAAGCCAGGGGAGCATGTGGAGACCCCTGCCACCCCTGCTGGATCCACAAGACCTTCCACCCACTGGCCTGTGATCTTCCTGCAATCTGCATCCTTGTAGGTGCTTCATGAGTCTGAAGAAGACTTTTTACTTTGGTATTGGACATATGGAATGATTTTGGACTTATGGATATGATCTGAACTAGGCTGTTTTCTCAATATTTAACTGCTCTTGGATAGAAAGCTCTTCCTTGTACACATGAATGTCTATGAATTTGTTTCTCTAGTCAACCCAGACTAACACATGTGGTGTTTCATGCTTTTGTACCCCCTTTTTAAGGGATGAACAGTATTTCATTGTGTGTATGTACCATCGTCTCTTTATCCATTCTTCTGCTGCTGGGCATTTGAGCTGCTTCGTTTCTTACTCTTGTGAATTGTGCTGCTGTGAACATGGGAGCCGTGGTGTCTTCATTCACTTCATATGCATATGAAAGTTGGACAATGAATGAAGAAGACTTCAGAAGAATTGGGACCTTTGAATTCTGGTGTTGGGGAAGCGTATTGACAGTACCATGGACTGTTTAAAAACAAATAAATCTGTCTCGGAAGAAGTATAGCCAGAATGTTCCTTGGAAATGAAGATGGAGACCAGTCCTTGGAAAAGGACGTTATGCTAGGTAAAGTGAAAGGATCAGTGAACAAGATGAAGATTCTCTAGGATACGTTAGACTAACACTGGTACAACGATGGGCTTAAGTGAGGACGACACAGAATCGGGCAGTGTTTCGTTCTGCTGTGCTTTCAGCACTTAATCCCCTGCCCCCAGCCTCTACCATTTCAGCTTTTTTCAGGCTGTTTCAATGTCGAGCACGCAGGGCCCACTATCACCTTCGTATGCTTCTGGTATCATTCCCTCTATTGCGCTCCTACCGCATGTGGCACCTCAGTCCTATCCTAACAGTGAACACATTTAACTTCATATCCGGATTATCTGAGACATTCTGCACGCAATCATGAAATTAACCAACGTATATGTTGACTAAAGGTACTTTCTTAAGCCTTCTAGAATCTCAGTGTCATGCACATCACTTGCTAGGTGCTGTTGGGTCAGCTTTGATCCACAGGGACGCTATGTACAGAATGAAACTTGGACTGGCCTTGAGGCAGCCTCATAATCTCTATGTTTGAGTCCATTGTTGCAGACATTGTGCCAACCCGTCTTTTTCCTGCCCCTCCATTTTACTAAGCACATTTAAGCCCTCCGATTAACAAGTCCAAAGAATGTGAGAAGTCTTGCCATTTTTGCTTCTAAAGAGCATTCTGGCTATACTTCTTCTAAAACAGATGTTTGTACATTTGATAGTCCATGATATTTTCAACATCCTTTTTTTAAAATTTCAAAATGTTTTTGACACCCTATTAACATTATTTTTCAAAATATAATCTTTCAAATTACTGTTGTTGTAATTATTTGATACAAATTACACAAGTTTAAAGGTTTTAATTTAAAATAACTTGATCTATATTTTGAAACTGAAGCGTTAACCAAGTGAGTTTAGTAAATGGCTATCTTTTTTTTTCTCAATGATTTTATTGGGACCTCTTACAGCTCTTATAACATTCAATACATCATTTGTATTAAGGATATTTGTACACATGTTGCCATATTCATTTCCAAATATTTTCCACTTGAGCCCTTGGTATAAGCTTCTCTTTCTGCCTCTTTTTTTTTTCTCTCCCCAATATTCTTTTCCAACACCACAATTCACATGCATTTTCTTCTTTGGTCTCCCTTATTCAATGTCCACCTTTCATATGTATATGAGGTGATTGAATATACCACGACTTGGGCCAGGCAAACTTTAGTCTTCAAAATAACATCCTTGCCTTTCAACACTTAAAGAGGTCACCTGCAGCAAATGTACCCAATACAACTCCTCTTTTGATCTCGTGACTGCTGCTTTCACGAGCATTTATTCTAGATCCAAGCAAGATGAAATTCTTGGAAATGTTAATTTTCTCTGTACAGGTCCAGTTGTGAGAATCCTGGTCTTTTTTTTTGGGGGGGGCATCACTGCCCTCTGGTGGGAGTGGGAGGCCCAGTCTTGCTCCTGGAGAGCTGCTGCTGGATTTGAACCTCCACCCCAGTGGGCCGCAGTCCCGCATACAACCACTACACCACCAGGGCTCAGCCCCAATCCTGGTCTTCTTTACATTGGGTTCTAGTGCATACTGAAGGCTAGTGCAATTCCTATCTCCAGCAAGCAAGATTGTGTGTCACCTGCACAAGTTAATAAGCTCTCTTCCAATTCTGATGCTGCATTCTTCTTAATAAAATGTAGTTTCTTGGGCTGAGCCCTGGTGGCATAAGTGGTTGAGTGCAGGACTACGGCCCCGTGGGCTTGGCGGTTCAAATCCAGCGGGGGCTCTCAGGAGCAAGACTGGGTAGCGCCCACGACCACCAGAAGCAGTGATGCCTCCTCCCTCCAAAAAATGTAGTTTCTCTGATGATGTGCTCAGCATACAGATTGAATGAGTATGACAAGAGTATCCAACTCTGACACACATTTCCTGACTTTAGAGCTTGCTCTAGGGTTCTACCAGAGGTGCCAAGCTATTCATACCCCTGTGGAAGGACGGTCCTCCTCCAATTGGGGAAGGTCGTCCTCTTCAACCTAGTGTTCAGCTTTGGGAGGGATAAACATGGTGCGGTGAGGGAGAAAAGGGACACCACTTATTTAGCCAGATCAGTCAAATCAATCCTGGCGATTAATGGAGTGACAAATGTCACAGCCAGGTCACCCTCACATTCTCTTTTTTTAATTTTATTTGATGTAGTCGTCCCTTGTTGTTTGCACAATTGCCTCTTGATCCAGGAGCGCAATGACGTGTTCTTGAATTCCTGTCTATAGTGTGTTGTGATCCACACAGTTGAATGCTTTTGCATAGTCAATGAGAGATAGGTAAACGTCTTTCTGGTATTCTCCTTTTTCGATCACGATCCTCTGACACCCGCATGAACTTTTTATGATGTCATGCCTAGGCGACATAAAAAACTTTCAAAACAACTAAAATGATGTTTGTTTGTTTGAAATGTTGTTTGAAACGTTGCATTTTTAGGCACTCGAATAGTTCTTGGCCACCAGAACCACATACATTATATTACTGGGGGTAGGGTGGGGGGAACAACTAGAGCGGCCCCAAAAAGGGAAGGTCCAGGATTTAGGTGTTCTGACACCAATGCAAGAACTAAGAAACTGCTGACCGCATTTGAAATAAGGTGTTTGCATGGTAAAGAGAAAATAGTAACCTATCAGGAAGAACTGAGCATAATCATTTACCAATCAAAAGCAGGAAAAAAGCCAAAGACCGGGGAAACCTACGAGGACGTCATTCTCTTGTCTCTGCCAATGAGCGGTCGGATGGGGCCGGGGCATCAGAATCAAATACCAGAGAAACGCACCAGCCATCTGCAGCACAACTGTTCAGTGATCACTATCCTCGCCTTTCAATCCCCTGGAACAAACTCTTGGGCGGGGCAGATACTTTTTGCTCCTCCCTTTTTTCGTCTGGAGAGTCAGAGTGCCATTCCTCCTTCCTACCGAATCGAGGACTTTCTTCCTACTAGCTCCACAGACTCGCAGAAAGCCCGCAACAACTTCGCGATTTCTACCTTCTCAGAACTGAGATTCCGGGGCTACCTGAGGGGGAGGGGCAGTCCCAGTGCGCAGGCGTGCATGCCTTTTGGAGGCGAGGCTCTAGAGGCCCAAGGCAACCTGGGAGTTGTAGTTCCTAGGCTAGCGACGCTTTCGCCAAGGAAGAGGTTGTCGGGACTACATTTCCCAGGCGCCTAGGCGAGATCGGGGCGGGCGGGCTGGTTCGTTTACGAGCTCGAGGAAGCCGCGGCGCGGCCCACCAGGTTCCAAAACAAGGAAATGAAGGGGGGAGGCGGGACTGGGGGTGCCTGCGGGAGCCGCCGCCGCCGCAGCCGCCGCGGAGGAGGAGGAGGAGGAGGTGGCTGCCGCGGCCGCCGAGGAACCCCTTACTGAGGCGGACCGCGGAGCGGCGGGTGGCGCGCGCGCGCGCCTGAGGGCGGCGACTGTTGGAGAAGTGGAGCGGCAGCCGCGGGGGGAGGAGGAGGAGGAGGAGGAGGAGGAGGAGGAGGGACTGAGCGGCGGCGGCCCCCGCGTCCCGGTGCCTCTATGGGGAAAGCAGACAATGGATTATGATTTCAAGGCGAAGCTGGCGGCGGAGCGGGAGCGGGTGGAGGATCTATTTGAGTACGAAGGGTGCAAAGTGGGACGCGGCACCTACGGGCACGTCTACAAGGCGAGGCGGAAAGATGGGTAAGAGCAGGGGCGGGGGAGAGTAGGGTCGCTCGGCTCCTCGTCCAGCTCGCGACCGCTCGGGATGGGTGGGTCGGAGCCCAACCGGACTGTTCTGGAGGGGCGAGGCGGAGGTGTTGGCGGCGCCGCGTCCTGGGGGAGGACTCCGGGGGTCCACTCCTGCCCGCCCCCCCCGCCCCCCCGCAGTCTTCTCGCGCTCCGGGAGCCCCGGTGGCGCAGCGCAGCGCAGTCGGGGGCCGTCGGTTCCCTCGCGCAGGGCGCTCTCGGCGAGCCCGCGGCGGGCGGCGACCGGAGTTGAGACCCGGGCTCGACGTGGAGTTTGAGGGGTCTGGTCTCCAGGGAAGCCGCGGAGGGCGGGGAGAGCTCCGCCGAGGAGGGGCCGCTCCGGCCCGATGACGGTGGTGGGTGAACTTCCAATCGGCTGAGCCCCTCCCGGGGGCGGTGGTTTGAAAGCTCGCGCGGAGACCGGCAGGCTGTCGAGCGCCGGGCCCGGCTTCCCGCTGGACGCCGGGGTCTGGCTCGATGGCCCCGGCAGGCCGGCCACCCTCGTCTCCCCCCCCCCCCGCCCCCCGCCGGGACCTGTCGGCCCCCTCCATCCCCTTGCGCGTGCCTGACGTCTGGTCACCCTCCGGGTTTCCCTTTGCTTTCTGCGCGCCCCGCTCTGCCGCGGCTGTGCGACACCCTGAGCGAGCCCGTCTGTTTTGCCCGGAGAACTTCAGCGTTCTCCCAGGTTCCCAGGCACCTCATCCCGCGCTGCCGTGGACAGCCGGCCCTGTGGCCCCTACGCCTTCCCCTCGGTGCGGCGAGAGCACTGCGCGCCGCCCTTTTCCTAGGTGATCCCTTAGGAATACGGAGTGACAGCTGGGCCGGAAGGAAGAGCCCCACCCCCCCGGGAAGCCCCTCTGGAAGGTTTTCCTGGTAGGCGAGGTGTGTAATCTATGAGTAGTTGCGCTCCTTCTGCAGGACCGGAGGAGCCAGCGCTCTCGGAGTGAGGGATGGGTGTAAAGCAAGCATCCTCTCGCCGCCCACCCTTGAGAAAGTCCCCCTCCCCCAGGGTGTAGCCAGTCCAGAAAGGTAGGTCGGCCAAGCTTAGGCTCGGAGATCAAGATGGTCAAACTATGAAAAAGCGAGTTTTAGACTTGGAGCGGGACATCTCTGAAAGAAGTGACGTTAGTAAGATCTCAAGGGCTGCTTATCTGGATGCGCACGCTTTCGTAATTTGACATGGTTGCTTGATGAACTGTAGGACCAAAGGAGTGTGAATGTGTGCACATGCATTAGTTTCATTTGGGTGGGGGCCATAACTGAGCAAAGTTTTGGAGACCGCCCCAATTTTCCTCCCTCCACCCCCAATTTAGACGTGGGCTATTGGTGCCAAGAATTACGTTTCAGATGTGTGTTCTGCGAAATAACATTGAAAATTACAAAGTACCATGTTGAGGTCTGTTATAATTGTAACCCCACGCCCCCCTTATGCCTGAACAGGCAGATAATACTCACTTGTTTGTAAATTTTTCTTATAATTCTTTTAATTACCAGGTGTTCTTGAATGAGTAGCATGGAATGTGAAGGACATATAATTAACATGTATTTTGTTGTTCTTTCACTATACTTATTATACTGGTGCTCCTGTGGGAGTCTAATCAAATATATCTGGGAAAGTACATCTAGTTTTCTATTTGTTCATTCCCGTTACAAAGTAAATCAAAAAGTGGTACTTTTCACATTCATGGCTAACTTTGTAATACACTTAATCTAGAGATAAATGCATTGAAACTTTTTTTTGGTTAAAACCATCATTTTAGACAATTTATGAGGAAAGTTAAAATTTTTGCTTCTTAATTGTATTTTAATAGCATGGGCTTACAACAAAAAACACCAGATAATTTAATTCCTGTTTCTAGTTGTTCTAGTTAAGTATTCCCACCCCTGCCCCCAATAAAGTAATTGAGTTTAATGCACATTCTTCTTGAGTGAGACTTATTTGATAAGAAATAATAAAGCTCCATCACATCAGATAACTGCATCTTCAACCTATACTTAAAAGACTTTTGTGGTAAACTTTTGACATCGGAAAGCACTTGCTTCAGTCACTCTATCGTATGTAAGGAAAACCAGAATAAAGGTATTTTTCTTGGACGAAGAGTGTGGTGCTATTTGAAAGCTTCACAGTGTGCACATCTTTTGAAGATTGGTACAACACCAGACAGCCCAACCTATTGACTTGCCCTGGATTCCAACTGAGAGTGAGCCTGTCAACAGTGGAAGTGCCTCGCAGGGTCTGCAGTGTTTGTATTCTCAAGGAAGCAGAGTGCAGTCTCTTTCTCCTGATGGGTGGTCCGTGGGTTGGATCCCTAGACCTGGTTAGCAGCCAAGAGCTTAGTTACTGCACCCCAGGGGTCCCTAGATGTGGTTGCTGTTGGCATTTTATGTGCACTGATACCAGCATTTTGAGAGAACAAACAAAAATGTGATCTAAACTGTGATGCACATTTGTAGAGTAAAGGATTTTGTGCCCCAATCATGGTAAATTACAGTTTAGCTGTTTCCATTTTTATGTTTGTTAACATAGAAAAATGAATAATGCTATTTTGGGGAGCTGGAGAGAACTCACATGAGTGTTCAGGGGAAATTATTCTGGTGTATATAATGTAGTACAGAAGCAAAACAAGATTCTGGTTTTTAGAAGAAACACTGGAAAAATAATCAGCATAAATTGTCATTGGGAAAACTTGCTTATATTTTAACACTATTTACAGAACTAAGGTTTTGAAATATGAGTGACTTTAATGTAGGGTGTATTAATTATGCTATACAAATATGAAGCCTACACTGGAAATGTAAAATTTGCAACTGGGTTTTTTGTCTGTGATAAAAATGTCATTCACTACTTTTCGTCTTAGAAAAGAGTCCTTTTGACTCAACTGTTCTTTTTTTTATTTCTTGGGCATTACTGCTCTCTGGTGGTCATGGGAGCTACCCAGCCTTGCTCCTGGAGAGCTGCTGCTGGATTTGAACTGCCAAGCCCAGGGGCCACAGTCCTGCACTCAACCACTACGCCACCGGGTTCAGCCCCCTGTTCTTTTTAAAAACCAGACTTAGAAGATTTTCCTTATAAGAAACAAGTTCAGAATGTTTCTAGACTTTTTAATGTGAATACAATTAAATTTTCTTTCTTCATTAGTAAGAGCACACAATTTATGGTTATGAGTCTCCTGACTCTCAAATTGGAACTTTTTTTTTTTTTGGGGGGGGCATCACTGCTTCTGGTGGTCGTGGGCGCTACTCGGTGCTGCTCCTGAATTTGAACCGCCAAGCCCGCAGGTGCAGTCCTGCACTCAACCACTTATGCCACCAGAGTTCAGCCCTGGAACTTTTTTTGTTTTGTTTTAGTTGACAAAAGAGTTATGTAAAAAATTTATTTTTGTCTGAAAAATGTACCATATATATTCGAGTGTAAGTCGATCTGAATATCAGCTGAGGCACTTAATTTTTTTTGTGGGGGGGGGGCATCACTGCCCTTGGTGGTGGGAGAAGGAGGCCCAGTCTTGCTGCTGTATTTGACCTCCAACCCAGTGGGCCGCAGTCCTGCGCACAACCACTATGCCACCGGGCTCAGCCTGCACTTAATTTTTTTTAATGATTTTATTGGGGGCTGTTACAACTCTAATAACATTCAATACATTTGTATCAAACATTTGTACATGTTACCATATTCATTTCCAAATATTTTCTCCTTGGTATAAGCTCCTCTTTCATCTCCCCCCCCTTTTTTTTTAATAAATCATTTTATTGAGGGCTTGAGGCATCTAATTTTACCACAGAAACTCCATTAAAAAAAGGGGTGGAGGCTGAGCCCCCGTGGCGTAGTGGTTGTGCGCAGGACTGGGGCCCACTGGGATGGAGGTTCAGTTCCAGCAGCGGCTCCACAGGAGCAAAGGCTGGGTCTCCTATTTCCACTACCAGAGGGCAGTGATGCCCCCCAAAACAAAACAACAACAACAAAAAGGGGTGAAAAACCTGGCTTATACATGAGTATATATGGTATTACCTAGCAGTTCAAGTGTATGAACATTGATTTAGTCTCTGGAACCACTGACATAAAGGATGTGCCTGGTTGAATATATGTTTAGGTGTTTTGACAAATACTTAGTAATTGAAAGTGAAATGGTTGAGAGACATCCTTCAGTTTTAGTCCTTAAGAGTTTTAGGTGAGTAATTGGTGACTACATAATATATGTAATGAAATCTTTTCCAAATGAAGGGCTTGGGAAGGTACATATAGGTAACTAGTGGGCACCATATTATCAGCTTGTTTGTAATATATATACACACACACATATATATACCTACATATGTGTGTGTGTGTGTGTGTGGCCAGAAGATACATCAGTGTGATTATAGCATTCTAGAGCTTATAAACAAAACCAATTTACTGCCAATGAGTCCAGTTTGACACACAGGAAAGTGGTAGGACTGAGTATAATTGCCTTTGTGGGTTTCTAATGGGAGCAGAAAGCCTCATCTTTCTCTGTTGGGTTTGAACTGCTATGAAGAATTTCATTCCTTGTTCAGTTTTGAGATTAACTGACATTCCCAAAATCTCAGCAAAAACCACGTCAAGATCTCATGACAAGAATTACTTTGTTGGCCTGAGCCCTGGTGGCGTAGTGGTTGTGCACGGGACTGCGGCCCACTGGGACGGAGGTTCAATTCCAGCAGTGGGGCAGGGCCTCCCACTCCCACCACCGGAGAGCAGTGATGCCCAGAAAAAAAAAAAAAGAATTACTTTATTTTTCTCCTTTCCTTCTTAATACCATATAGAAACCCCCCAAAAGGCCATGTTACATTCTCACCACTATTTTGAGAGCCCTGATGGCATGATAGGTTAAGTGTTGGACTGCTAACTCCAAAATGGGCAGTTCGAACCAACCAGGCACTTCTTGGGAGAAGGATGAGGCTTTTTACTCCTATAAAGAGTTAGAGTCTTTAAAACATTGTGATAGCAATTGTACAAGACTGCTTGATGTGACTGAAGTATGGAATGATATATATGTATTAAGCTTCGCCCCAAAACAAACGAACAATATCATCTGGGAAGCCCACAGGGGCTATTCTACCCTGCCGGGGTAGGGTCAGTATAAGTGGGAATTGACTCAATGGCAGTAAGTTGGGAGTGTTTGAATTTGCGGTACTTTTAAGGAGCCATGGTGGTGTAGTGGGTTATGCAGTGGGACGCAACTGCAGGGTGGAAAGATGAGATTTTCTATTCCTGGAAAGAGTTACAGTCTTGGAAACACACAGGGACAATTCGACCATGTCCTGTTGGGGCTCTGAGTAGGGAATCAACTTGATGACAGGGAGTGTTTGTTTGATCAGCTATTCTGGCTGTCATCTCTGCATTCTGATCCCAAAGTGTATCTAGACTTTATACCCCCAGCCATTGAGCTGATTTTTAATTCATAGCGCCCCGAAGACTAACTCAACAGGAGCAGATTGTCTTGTTTTTGTCTGTAGAGTGGCTGGTGGCTTTGAATCAGGACCTTGCTGCCAGCAGTTCAACCCTTAACCCAGCAGTACCACCGAGTCTGTTGTGTTTACATCTTCCATCATTCCCCTTCTTTTCTCCAGAAGGATACAAGTCATATGTAGCATTGTACTGTTTATAATTTCTGGGACTCTCTCGCTCTGTACCACATTCAACCTGAATCGCTTTGCCTTGCCATGTCCACCTAAGTTCCTATCTTGCACAAATCAGACAAGCTGCTTACACTTCAACATTTACATTGCTTTTCTCCTGGTAGCTTTCCCTTAAGCACTCGGTCTGCCCGTAAACTATTGCTGCAGAACTCTTCTGGTGTTATTATGTGTTTAATGTCACTGTGTGCTTTTACTCGGCCCTGCAAACTAACCTCCAAAGGGGATCTGTCACTCAAGCATCTGGTCCAGAGGCGGGCATATGATACACACTAAAAATATGTGGCCAAAGTAAAAAAACTAATTAGCCCTTTTAAATCAAAATACTTTATTTCAAAAAGGACTGTTTACTTTAAAATCAATGTTTTCCGTAATTGTTTTGAAAGTGTGAAATACAGTGAAGTTGCTTGAGAGTGCTGGCTACATGTAAACATTTCTTTAGCACTAATTAAGGTCCAGTATATTTTTTCTAAGAAACGATGTTACTTCTCGTGGTTGATGCATTTCCTTTAATAAATATTGATAGGAAACAGCGGCAGGTTATTTTGAGATAGTAAGCATTGTATTTCTCTCCTAGGCCAGCTATTTTAGATTTGCCAGACTATTGTAATCTATTCATGTGCTTTTATTAGCTGTTTTACTAAATGCTTAGGAAATGTCAGTATTCATATTTTAGGAAGTGTTTTGCTACTATATATTTAAGCTAAAAATTATTCTTCGCACACAATAAGTAGACATTTATTTGTGTATTTTTTCTCCATTGCAAACATTTGAAAAATTTTGATTTCTAATGGAGGCCTACCAGCACATTGGTTAAGTCCTCAGCTGCAAATGGCGACCATTAGCACTTACGTGAAAAATGTGGAAGCCGGTTCTAGAAAAGAGTTACAACCTTTTGGAAGCCAGGTGGGTTAGTTTTAGTTAGTCTTACAGGGCCTCTGTGAGTCTGAATCGATTTGATGGCAATGGGTTTTTGAAGTCCAAGAGAAATAGGTGTCTTTTTACATGGAAGCAGTGTGTGCTGTAATCTGCAAACTTTCTGAAAAGAGGCAGTAAAGTTTTGAGTGTCTGTGAGCTATTTCTGTCCTGGTCACTCCACTCTGTTCCTATAATGCCAAAGAAGCTGTATAAATAACATATAAATTAGTCTGAGTGTGCATAGCTGCATTCCAAGAAAGCTTTAGTTACAAAAGCAGGTGGTAGGCTGGATCTTACCTACATCTGTTGGATGCTGGTCTTGAGCAGTGAGCTCCAGTAGCTCTTGCTGTGATGATGATGACCTGGTCTGCATTGTGCTGTTCAGTGTGTTGCCACAAACTGTATGTAGTTATTTGAGTGTGGGGGACCAGCTTTCACACAACTGAGTATGTGTCCAAGGGGCAGTCGTGTCATTGAGGGATAAATTAAAGAGACACCAGACACGATAAAGCATGCAATGATTGGAACCGAAAGGAGACAGACATTAATCTCGGCAAGCAAGCCATAGTAAGCTCATACATAACAGGAAGGGGTTGTACTAGTGGCACACCTGTTCTAGTCAAGATGGCAGCCTAACTTTGGTCTTTCCTGAGTTGACTTGACCTTAGGTGTTTTTGAGCTCTTCTCCAGAGGAACAATTTATGATCCTTATTAGCAGGGAGTGGGCAGTACTTAGAGTGGGACAGACAATAGGGTCTGATTGCTTTTGATGGCAGACAACTTTCAGGCAGATAGCCTTCAAGCAATTGACCTCAAAAGTATAGTAAGTGGCCACGTATTTGCCAACAGCATCTTACATTTGGCGTTGTTATGGAGGGGTATTAAGGGAAATAATTTATACTTAGAGCATGTGAGTGGGGCACATGTCCAATCTACTAAGCGAAGGTTCCCTTCATGGGAGCGCTGACCTCCCAGATTCCTTAACCTATAAATGTTGACTTTGCCTTGCATACCCCCTCTTCCCAGTTGTTTCCCACATTTGAGCAGTAACTACATGAGCATTTGAAATATGAATACTGTGATTGAGAAATGGAATCCTTAATTTTACTTAATCATAATTTTCTTAACAGAGTAACTTAAGTAGCCAAATGTGGTTGCTGTTAGTTCCCTTGGAGTCGGTTCCAGCTCTTTGTGACCTTATGTATAGCAGAAGGAAATTTTGTCTGCTCTTGTATGATTTTCAGGAGCTCAAGGTCCACAGTTTGAAGACCACTGGATGCTCTTTGGTAGAAAGACAAGGCTTTTAGCTCCCGTTACAGTGAATTATAGTCTTGAAAACTCACAGAGGCCATTCTACTCTATTATGGAAGGTCACAGTTAGCATAGACTCGATGGCAGTGACTTTGTTTTGGCGATAGTATTATGCTCTTGGGGACTCTTAAACCTTTTATTGTGACTTTTGGGTTAATCCATCTCATTGAAGACAGTTCTCAATTTTACTGACCTTCTACCAAGTATGTCCTTTTTTACAATTGGGGTGTGTGTGTGTGTTTGTTTTTTTTGTGGTATCACTGCGCTAGTGGGAGTAGGAAGTCCAGCCTTGCTCCTGGAGAGCTGCTGCTGGATTTGAACAGTCAACCCTGTGGGCTGCAGTCCCGCACATAACCACTAGGCCACCAGGGCTCAGCACAATTGGGGTTTAATGATGTGCAGTGAGGGTTAGACTTAACATATCAAAGACTTTTTTTGGGGGGGGCATCACTGCCCTCTGGTGGGAGTAGGAGGCCCAGCCTTGCTCCTGGAGAGCTGCTGCTGGATTTGAACCACCAACCCACTGGGCCGCAGTCCCGCACACAACCACTACATGACCGGGGCTCAGCCCTAAAGACTTTATAGGCAATATGTTGTAAGTTGAAGGTGCCCTGGTGGCATAATAGTTAAATCTTTGGCTGCTGACCAAAGGTAGTGGTTTGACTCCATCCAATGGCTTTATGGGAGAAAAGGCCTAAGGATCTGCCCCTACAAAGGTGATCACCCAGAAAGCCCTCCAGGGTAGTCTTTGTCAGATAGGGCTGCTGTGGTGACTTGGAATCTACTTGATAGCATACAACAAATAAGGAAAACAGTGTTTTGATGATTCAAAAACTCTTAAGAGGATTGGTTAATATAAGTAAAGATCAGTTTGTTCATTATCTTGTGATGTAACTATATGTTTGTTAGTGCTGCTTTTGGATTCCCAAACAAAGGGACAAGAAACATTTTTTCCCCACCCCATTTTAATGTCTATTGCTAACATGTCTATTTCTTTACAATAGGTATTTTTAGGTTTAGAACCAAAAAGAGGTAACAGACAAAGCTATTTAAAGATTTCTGTCCATTTATAAATAGCTGATAGTCCTACACTTCCTGTAATAGCTGTTTTGAGCCTGCGTTGTACAGGATAAAAGAGAATCTCAAGAGAGATGACAGGATGTAATTCAGGATATGAGTGTGCAGCACCAGTTTTTTATGGAGGATTTACATTCTTAGCCAGAAGTGAGTGGTAGATCAAAGAGACATAAAAACCTGTCAGCTTCTCAAATAACTGGTGTCCTTATAAAATATCTTTAATTTATAAAATAATATCATACACTCTGATTATATAGGGGCTTAAACCTGTGGTGTACATGCTATTTAAAAACACTATTTCTGGGAGCCTTTTAGGTTGCAGAGGAGTCTTGGTGGCACAGAAGGTTATGAATTAGGCTGTTAACAGCAAACTTTGTAGTTTAAAACTACCAGCCACACTGCTGGAGAAAGATGAGCCTGTTTGCTCTTGGAAAGCTTCACAGTTTCAAAAGCCCAAGGGAACACTTCTCTGCTCCATTCTGTCTGCTTGATGGCAGTGGGTGGGTTTTAAGAACCATATACATCTTAGGTTCTAAGTTTTAATGTGGTTAGGGAATAGATTTCACTAAATTTATTTTGTGACTACACACCCAACGCAGTTATAACAAACTCTATTGTAGATATTTAAAATTGTCTAGAAAGGTAATCAATTGCTGCTGGAAATGTAATGCATAACTTCTGCCTTCCTGGGTCAACTTTGTGCCCTTCTGAAGGAAAGTTTATTTTCCCTATGATTATTAAATACACATAAAGAGGCACCTAGTGTGTTGGTTTTCATAAAAGGTAGTTTACCCCTTTCCTCTTTAATAATGCAGTTATTTTAGCTGTGTTTAAAGAGTGATTTAAACAATGATTAAATCTTACTGATTTGTAAATTAAAAAAAATAGTGACAAGTTATTTCTTTCTGAAAGCTTTATGTAATATGCTCTTATGCAACCTAGTCAGCCAGTTATATTAACTTTAATTTCAGTCATTTGTTGACTTTTGTGGTATATTAGTATCACTTGTATTTTGAAAATTATTAAGTAATAGTTGCCCATGGTTAAAACACCTAAGCAGCACAGTTTATATGCAGTAAAAGTGGAAGCATTGCTTTTCCCCTTACTCCCACACTCCTCCTCTCATTACTTCTCAAAGGTAGCCAGTAGACCATTGCTAACCATTTCTTAAATTTCTTTATGGTGTTAGCATTAAAACTTTCACCGATATGCATATAATTCTGTTTCTTAATTTGCTAACTGGTATATTTTTGTTGCTTCCCATGATAAAAGCTAGTCACACTGTTTGTGTAAAGTCCCACTACCTCCTGCTTTCTCCAAACTTTACAATTATTGCCTTTTTAATGAATGTTTTTTTTGTGGTTGCTTCCTTTATGATACAAATTGTAAACTTAAATGTACTTTTCTTGGAAAATTCTTTTTTTTACTTGATTCATCAGCTTAGGCATTATCCTTGGTCATTCTGAGGTGAATGTTAAGAGCAATCTTTCTCTCCTACTTTTTACCCCATCTGATATAAGATGTAATTTTACAGCATCCTGGTTTGTCCTATGCTGCCATCACATTTTATTATGTGTGAGGTCATTGTTAGAGCCATTGTGTCAGCCCATCTTGCATTCCTCTCTTGATAACATGTCCAAAATATGTAGTCCAAGTCTGGCCATCCTTACCTCTAAGGAGCATTCTGCCTTCACATCTTTCAAGACAGATCTGCTTGTTCTTTTGGACAGTCCATGGTACTTTGAATATTTTAATTTTATTTATTTTTTTTGCCAACATCACAGATCCAGAGTGCATTCGTTTCTCTTTGGTTTTCTTTATCAGTGTCCAACTGAAAATACCATGGCCTAGGTCCTCAAAGTCACATCGCTTCCTTGCCTTTCAGCACTTTGAAGCGGTCTTGTGCAGCAGATTTACCCAGTGCAGTGCACAGTTTGATCTCTTCATTGCTGCTTCCATAAGCATTGATTATGGATCCAAGCAAGAGGAAATCTTGGTGGCTTCAATATTTTCTCCATTTATCATAATACTACCTACCGGTCCAATTGTGAAGATCGATTGTGGTTTTCTTTACAGAATTGTAATCCATACTGAAGGATGAAATCCTTGATCTCTCAACAATTTGTGCATGAAGTAAAAAAGCTTTGAGTCAGCAAGATTATGTCATCTGCATATCACAGGCTGTTAATTAGCCTTCCTGCAATCCTGATGCTCCATTCTCCATATAATCCAGTTTCTCTGATGATTTGCTCAGCATACGGATTGAATAAGTATGGTGAGTGGACACAGCTGTGATAGACACCTTTCCTGATTTTAAACCATATAGCATATCCTTGTTCCTTTTGCACAAGTGCCTCTTGATCCATGTACAAGTTCTGCATGTGCACAGTGCAGTGTTCTGTAATTCTCATTCTTCTCAAGGCAATCCATAGTTTGTAATGATCCACACAGTCCAATGCCTTGCATAATCAGTGAATCACAAGTAAATATTTTTCTGATATTCTCTACATTCAGCCAAGATCTGTTTGGTATCAGCAGTGATATCCCTCGTTCCATGTTCTCTTTTAGATCCAGCCTGATTTAATGGCAGTTCCCTGTCAATATTTTACTTGCATGTGATCTTCATGATACTGTTTTTATAATTTGTGTATTCTGTTGGGTGACATTTTTTGAAGGGTACATATGTGGATCTTTTTCAGTGAGTTGGTCAAGTAGTTTTCTTTGAAATTTCTTGGCACAGATGAGTGATTCTAGTACTTTATCAGTATGTTGAAACATTTCAATTGGTAGCCCATCAATTCCTGGATCCTTGTTTTTGGCTAATGTTTTCAGTGCAGCTTGGACTCTTCCATCAGTACCATTGATTCTTTGCCCATGTCTTGAAATGGTGGAATGTTGACTAGTTGTTTTTTTTTTGTGGATACAGTACCTCTGTATTTTTTCCATTTTTGTTTGGTGCTTTCTGCATCATTCAACATTTTGAATGCATCAAGGGTTACAGCCTTTGAATATTGTAATTCAGTGCTTGAATATTTTTCTTTAGTTCTTTCAGTTTAAGATATGGTGAGTATGTACCTTTTTTTTTTTTTTTTTTTGGTTTTCTAATTCTAGGCCTTTGTATCTTTCATTTATAATAATTCAACTTGTCTTCTTTTTTTTTTTCCAATCATTTTATTAGGGACTCATACATCATTTTTCACAATATATAAATAAGCATACTCGTCGAGCACCCTCACATGTCCACTTCTATTATTGTTCTCCAATCGTCTACCTTTTTCCAGTAAGCCCCCTCGTATTGGCTTTTCCATTCCTTCCCCTCTTCCCCTGGTCTCTCCTCCCCTCCAACCCTCAATACTTTATACATTGTTATTGTTTTGTCATATCGTACACTGCCCGACCTCTCCCCCAACCCACTCCCAACCCACTCCTTTGATGCCCGTCCTTCAAATAAGAGCTTGTGAATATATCCTTGCTGTTGGTTCCACAACCCCCCTTCTGTCCACCCTTCCAGTATCTCCATCAACTTGTCTTCTTGAACTGCCCTTTGAAATTTTTTCTTCAGTTCTTATGCTTCATTTCTTCCATTGCAAATGAAAGATTAAGAACAAGTTTCAGAGTATCTTCTGACATTCGTTTTTCATATTTTCTTTTTTCCTGTCTTTTAATGACTTTTTGCTTTCTTTGTGTATAATTTTCTTGATTTTATCCTACAGTTCACCAAGTCTTGTCACTAGCATTATGCATCCCGTATGTCCTTAAGATGGTCTCAGAGTTTGGTGGGATAAACACATGGTCTATTTTGGCTCTCATGAGCTTCTTTTCACTTTCAATTTCAGTGTGAATTTACATATGAACAATCGATAGTCTGTTCTGTAGCCAACCCCTGGTCTACCTTTAGCTGCTGATATTGAGTTTCTCCATTATTGCTTTTCTTAACAGTTTTCTTCCTCCACATATCATAAAATTCAATATTTCAGTCGTATCAAGAAGAGTTGTACAATCATTTCCTCAATAGAACATTTTCTCTTTCCTTGTACTCCTTGTGATTCATGTAATTATTATTTTTAATTGTGGCAGGAATACGCACAATAAAACATTGTCCCATTCAAGAACTTCTACAGGCATAATTCAGGGCCATTGTTGTACAACAGTGATTGAGATCTTCAAGTTGTTAAGCCCAATGCCTCCTAAACAAAAACTCTTCTTCCTTCACCCATTGCAACTATAGTTCAAGTTTGCTTTTTTTCTTTTTTCAGTAGTTTTCTTGATATAATATTTTCATACACTTAAATTGCTTTTAAAAAGAATTGTGATGTACATTATCACAATCCACTCTAATGCACTCCCTTCATTGTTTCTTCCCACAGATGTAGTCAATTTGAGTTTTGAGTATACCATCTGGAGAACTGTTGAAAAAAAGTTTGTGATGAAGTCAAAGATGTAGCAAAACTCTATTATGCGATCTCCAGCTTCATTTCTTTCTATCACCTAGACTATATTTTCAACTACTGTTCCTTCCTCTCTGTTTCTTTCCAACTTTCGCATTCCAATTGCCAATAACTATTAATGCATCTTGATTGCATGTTTGACCAACTTCATACTGAAGACTTCTAGAATTCTTCAATAAATTTGAATAATAGTTGTATTGATTGGATTTCCTTGTAGTGGACAGACGGTATCCTATCACACACAGCACTGTACATCAATACAGATCTTGAAATGTCTTTCTGATGATCAATGCAGTACCATTACTCTTGATTTGTCATTCCTGGTGTAGTAAACCATGTGATATTCTGATTTAAAATGGCCAATACCAGTACATTTCAGTTTACTAATCCCTAAAATAATCATATTTATGAAGTCTACTTCATTTTTAATGACTTTCAGTTTTCCTACAGTCCTAGTTTGTAAATCCTAAGTTTAATCATTAATTGATGTCTGCAGCTGTTTCTTATCATTTTGAATCTTTTGAGTTGTGCCCCATTAACAAATGTAGATTTTTTTTTTTTACTTTTTTTTTTTTGTTTGTTTTTTTTTGGGGGGGGGCATCACTGCTCTCCAGTGGTGGGAGTAGGAGGCCCAGCCCCACTGCTGGAATTGAACCTCCGTCCCAGTGGGCTGCAAACCCGCGCACAACCACTACGCCACCGGGGCTCAGCCCTTTTTGTTTTTTTTTTACTTTTTACAATCTGTGGAATGCACTATATATTCTCAAGTATAAACCGACCCAAAGATCAGTGGAGGTACCTACTTTTACCACAAGAACTGCATTAAAAATGTGCTGAGAAGCTCGAGTTGTACTTAGGTATATAGTCATTTGAATCATCAGTGCAAACGAAGATCTTGGAGGCTTTGCTCCTTCAAGGTTTTCTCCATTCTCATCATTACGGTTGACTCTCCTTTGAGAAATCAGCACTCAGTTGAATCCTTCATTGTTAGTATTTTTGCTGTTATTACCTGGCATCAGTTGGTTCAATGCATAATCTTGTGTGTAACAGAACGAAACTGCCAAATCAGCCACCAGCCTCACAATTGTTGCCGTATGTGTTTCATTGTACCCACTGTGTCAGTTCATCTCCTTGATCGTCTTCTTTATGACCGTTTATTTCACCATACATGAGGTCCTTTTCCAGTAATAAGTCCAAAGTATGTGAAACAAAGTCTTGCTTTTTTTTGGATTTTTTTTTTGGGGGGGCATCACTGCCCTCAGGCGGTGGGAGTAGGAGGCCCAGCCTTTGCTCCGTGGAGCTGGAATTGAACCTCCGTCCCAGTGGGCCGCAGTCCCGCGCACAACCACTACGCCACCGGGGCTCAGCCCCAAAGACTTGCTTTTTAAGGAGCATGACTGTACTTTTTCAAGGCAAGTTTACTCATTTTTCCGTCAATCCATGGTATAGTGTTATTTGCCAATACTATAATTCAAATACACTAATTTCTAATTTTTCTTCCTTAGTCATTGTCCCGCTTTCACATGTATATGAGGTAATTGAAAATACCTTGGTGGCCTTGACTTGGTGGCCAAGTGGTTGAGTGCGGGACTGCGACCCACTGGCTTGGCGGTTCAAATCCAGCGTTTTAACTCTCCAGGAGCAGCACTGGGTAGCTCCCACGACCACTAGAGGGCAGTGATGCCCACCCCCCCCAAAAAATAAGAAAGTACTATGACTTGGATCAGGTGTCCCTTGGTCATCAAATCGATATCTTTGCTTCTTAACACTTTTTTTTAATTTTATTTTTTATCTTTTCTATGATTTTATTGCGGGCTCTTACAGCTCTTATAACATTCAGTACATCATTTGTATCGTACACATGCTGCCATATTCATTTTCAAATATTTTCCACTTGAACCTTTGGTATAAACGCCTCTCCCCCCCCCCCC
>PVJH01000010.1:622344-867656 GCA_004026705.1 Nesogale talazaci | reverse complement strand
TCACTCTCTTTTACTGGTTCACCATTCCATGCTGTTAAGCTGCATTCACATCCTGGAACACCAGGTTTAAGTTGGTCCCTCTTACCCTGTGGAGATATAAAAAATATGCTCCCCTCGGTTGGGTTAGTTCCCCATTTCTTCTCTATACATCACTATCTGACCCCCATTCATCCACCTGAGTTGGCTACCATATGTAGCCCTGGATTTGATCTGGCCTCTGCCATACTACCTGGAACTCCTCCCAGGTTATTCTGTATACAGTAACTTTTTCCCGATGCCCATTTTGCATTTTTTTAAAATTATAAATGCATCTGTGTGTGAGACTTGGTAACCAACAGCAGTTCATTTTGATTCATTTTCTATGGATCATTTGATATTTTTAAAATATTATTTTGTTCTTACATTGGGATATTTTATATTTAAGTTACTGATCAAGATTATGGAGCTTTTCATTATTCAGTCATACACCTTCTTGTTCAACAGTATGGAAACTTTCCCATAGCAAAATCTCTTACCTTCTGATCAATATCCATCTCTACTAGTAAGTAAAGGTTAAAGTCTCCTTATAGTCCCTTTGCATCAATTATATGTGCACATTTGTGATACTCTGTTAAGGAAAAAAGTCTCACTCATTACTGAGAACACTCAAAACTGTGATTACTGTCACTATTATTGAGTTAAAACTCCATTATTATTAAGTATTATATTTTTAATTGGAAAATACTTATGGATAATGCACTTAAAATATGCAGAATCCTGATTCTGCTATGCATATAAGCATTATTCAATGAAGTTGAGCTCTCTGTTCTATAATATATTAAATGTATTAGACAGTTAACTGCTTTCTAGCATACCAGAAATCTTAACCATACCATACTTTTAAAACCTGCTTTTGCTCAATTAGGGATTTAGCATCCATTATAATCCAATATGAACACATTTTAGCTCATTTAATTTACAAAAACCCTATTTCCAAGTGAGACTCTAGAGTCTGTATTTTCCAAAAGTATGAATTACCCAATGAGCAAACTAAACACATCCTTAGGGCATCAATCAGGTAAGAATATGAGTTATCCAAAGCAAAGCACAATAGATGTCAAATAGTCACAAGGAAAATTAACACCATAGTGGAAGGAACTGATCGGTCACTAAATTATATTGATAGCAGCTTCACTGTCTGAGAATGTGATACCTAGAAATAATGTCCATGCAGTTGTTATAAGGGTGACCACATACAAGGCTGTTTAAGCTGTGAGATCCGTACCACTTCAACATCTTTATTGGCATCTGTCTCCTGTGAACTTCCCCTTCTGTAAAATTAAAATTCTTAACCTTGTTGGGGTTTAGATTGCACATAATTTATAATAAATAAGAAGCAGAGAAAGATTGCCTCTAAAGAAACTTAATACTCAGAGATGTTCAGTTAACTCTTGTTAGATCCACATCGAACAGCTACTGGGTAATTGTGAATTATATTAATAGATCCCAACATTCTGATTCATTTTGGAGAAACTGACTTATACATCTGAGAGTGGGGAACCAGCAATTCTAGCAATGCATTTTGCATTAAACACACCACACACAGCAGCATCATTGAAAAAAATTAAAATTTTCATGAAACTAAAGGCAAATGTGCATGATGCTCTTTCAAATTTTCCTTCTTAAACAATATGTATGTATAGGTGATGTGATAGTTACATAATTTCACGTAAACTTAATAAATAGAGTGTAACAGTAGAGTCTATCCTGTCAATCAGGTCACAGCTTGATGATGTTTTTGTGGGGGAGACCTTCTCATAAGGATATTCCTGCAGACCTTCTCCTCTCTCTGCCTTTGTCTCAGTGCTGTTGAGACACTTGGGGAACTGCCAGAGTCACACTGCACCCTATGTAAGCTGTGGAGGTACATCTACCACTATTAGGTCCACAAGATTTTGTACCCACTGGCCTCTGATCTTCCTGCATTTAGTATCATTTCATGTGGCTGCAGGAATATGAAAAGATTTATGGACTACTTTCAAACTCATGGAGTAGTACTGGACTTACAGACTTGATCTAAATTACGCTGGGATGTTTTCTTGATAGACAAGTGCTTCTTTATAGAAAGCTTTTTCATATATATATATGTATATATATATACACATATATCTGGGTTGGTTTTTCCAGTCAACCCGACCTAACACAGGTGATGAAAAATGTGTGAAACCATCCAAGAATTTTAACACTCAAATTCCAACTTATGGCTATTAGAATCAATTCCATCTCGTAGCAACTACATAGGAAAGAGTAAAACTGTTTCTGTGAGTTTCTGGCACACTAACCTTTTGTTGTTGTTTTAGGTGCCATCAAACCATTTCTGACCCACAGTGACCTTGTGCACAACAGAAGGAAACACTGTCAGATATGCACCATGCTCAACTGGTCCTACGCTTGAGCTCATTGTTGCAGCCTTATGTCACATCATCTCATTGAGGGCCTCCCTCTCTTTCATTGTCCCAATACTTCACCAAGCACGATATTCTTCTCTAGGCACTAGTCTCTCTTGACATGTCTAAAGTACGTGAGATGAAACTTACTCCAAAACAGTCTTGCTTGTTCTTTTGGACGTCCATGGTGCTTCCGAAATTCTTCACTAACGCCATACTTCAAGCTCTTTGTGATGCATAGAAATCACTGCCACTGTGCTGATGCTCACTGATACTGACCCTCTAGAACAGGTTAGAACTACCCATGAGTTTCTGAGACGGAGACTGTTCACAGGAGTCGAAAACCCAACTTTCTCTCCCTGGATCTGCTAGTGCTTTCAAACTGCTGACCTTTCTGACTACAGCCCAATGCATAACCATGACTCTGCCAGGATTCCTTTTATAGGCATATGCAGTGATTGAAAATATCATGGCTTCTGTCAGGCACACCTTTGTTCTCCAAGGAAAATCCTTGCTCTTCAACACTTGAGAGAAGACTTATGCAGTCGGTTCTCTTGACTGCTGCATACCTGAGAATTGATTGTGATGCTAGGCAAGATGAAATCCTTAACAGCTTCAAACTTTTCTCCATTCACATGACATTACCTATTGGTTCTGTGGCAGTCATGTACTTCTGTTAATTTTATGATTGAAATGTAGGGGTGGAGTCTGGCCTGTTAATCTGGAGATAGCCATTAAGTAGCCAATGAGGCTTCTGTGTGGGCATGGCTTTCACCTGAGACTCCTGGGAAATCTCATGATATTTCCCTCATGAAGATGAGAAGCTATCTTCCACAGTTGTTGGGAGTTAGTTTCAGAGATGATTAATCACAGGCAATACAGAATGGCGGCATCTGGGAGGCTGGAGTCGCTGGTGGAGAAACCACATGGCTTTGCCCTGATGGAGCCGGACCTCTGAGTCTGGGGCAGCCACATGGAGGCCTCTTCCAGCGATGAGTTGCTTCTGCCACCACAGGATGCTGTTGATGGTCCCTGAACCTTGGAAGCGGAGAGACATGGAGAGACCCCTGTCGGTGCCGGGACTTTGTAGCCACTGACCTTGACTTCATGAGTCAGAAGGAGACTTTATGGACTGATTTCGGGCATATGGGTTAATATCAGACTTGTGACTTTGAGCTGGACTGGACTGGGATGTTTTCTCAATGTCCTGTTCCCCTTGAATATAAACCCATTTCTTATATCCATATGCGTGACTTTGAAATTTGTTCCTCTAGTCTTTCCGGACTAACACATACAGTTATGAGGATTGTAGTCTCTTTACATTGAGTGGGAATCCATACTAAAGACTGCAATCCTTGATCATTGGCAAGTGCTGCCAGTCCTCCCTTATTTTCAGCAAGCAGGATTGTGTCATCTGTTGTGTGCAGAGTGCAGGTTGTTAATAAACTTTCCTCCAATCCTAATGCCTCATTTTTCCTTATATAATCCAGCTTGTCTGATGATTTGCTCAGCGTACAGATTGAACAAGAAAGCTAAGAAGACTGTACAGCACTGACGTACAGCATCCCTGATTTTACATGGTGCAGTAATCCTTTGTTGTGTTCCCACAGCGGCTTCTGGATCCATATACAAGTTCCTCTTGAGCAGAATGTAGGATTATTGCATTCCCATTCTTCTCAATCTATCCAGAGTTCATTATGATCCACGTAGTTAAATGCCTTGGCATAGTCAATATAACACAAGTACACACTTTTCTGGTATTATCTGCTTTGAATCAAGATCCACTTGGCATCAGTAATGATATCCTTTGTCCCACATCCTCTTCTTAACCTTTCCTGAAACTCTGACAGCTTTCTGTCGATGTTCTTCAGCAAACATTATTTGCATGTGTTATCCATTACATTGTTGTGTAGCTTGAGCATTCTGTTGGATCGCCTTTCTTTTGAATAAGTAAAATATGGATATTTTCCTGTCAGTGGGCCAAGTAGTTATTTTCCAAATTTCCTGGCATAGACCAGCAAGTGTTTCCAGTGCTTCATCTGTTTGTTGAAACATTTCAATTGGAATTCTATCAAATCATGAAGCCTCATTTTCAGTGCAGCTTGAATGTCTTCCTGAAGTAGGATTGGTTCTTAACCATACGCTACCTCCAGGATTGTTGAAGAGTTATTTTTGTACAGAGAATCTGTGCATTTTTTTCATGATGAATAAATATTTTAATTAAATATTTTCCCCATAACCTCTTTCATTAATCCAACTCAAAACTTAATTTGTTCTCAAGTTCTTTTTTTAAGATAGAATATTTTTTATTTATTTTATTACTTTTTTATAAATAATTTTATTGAGTGATACAATTCTTATCACAATCCATACAGACATCTACAATGTCAAGCACAGTTTTACATTTGTTGCCATCATCAGTCTCAAAACATTTTCTTTTTACTTGACCACTTGGTATCAACCTTCATTTTCCCCTCCCTCACAAACCCATTATAATTTATAAATTATTTTTTTTGTTCTTTGGTGCCTGATTATTATTTGATTTTTGGTTTTCTGATCCTTGATACCTAATCCTATCAACATTTCATGATCACACAGGTTGGTATGCTTCTTCCAGATGGACTTTGTTACTTCTCAGCTAGATGACCACTTGTTTATTTTCAAGTCTTTAAGATGCTAGATGCTATATCTTTTGATAGCTAGGCACCATCAACTTTCTTCACCACACCTGCTTATGCACCCACTTTGTCTTCACTTATCATGTTGGGAAGGTGAGCATCATGGAATACCAGGTTAATAAAACAAAATATTCTTGCATTAAGCGAGTACTTGAGTGGAGACCCAATGTCCATCAGCTACCTTAACACTAAACCTATAAGTAGATGCACATAGATTTATTCCTCTCTCAAGTTCTTTTAATTTCATATATGTTAAACCCGGTCTTCTTTGGGATTTTCTAACTCTTGTTCTTTGCACATTTCATTTTCTGTTCAGCTCTTTGACTTCTTTTTTTTTTTTTGGGGGGGGGGCATCACTGCTCTCTGGTGGTGGGAGTAGGAGGCCCAGTCCCACTGCTGGAATTGAGAGACTTCCTTTCTTTCATATGTCTCAGCTACTCTTTGGTAAGAGCAAGTTTCAGGGTCTTTTCTAACATCCACTTTGACCTTTCTTCCTCTTTTTAGTGGCCTTATGTTTTCTTCATGCATGGTATTATTGATATCCTCCCATAGCTCATCAGGTCAGTACTGATCAATGCAATATATATGTTCTTGACATTAAGGTGGATTATACTCATGTGTATAGTTTGGCTCTTGTGAACTTGTTTTCATTTTCTTCAGCTTCCACCTAAACTTACATATTCAGTTGCTGATTTTGAGATTCTCCATAGTCTTCTCCCTTAGATTTAATCAAATTGATTTCTGTGTATTTTATCTGGAGAAGCACATGTTTATATTCTCCTTTTGTGTTGTTGAAAAAAAGGTATTTGCTATGACCAAAACCCTCAACTTAAGGATTGCCTTTCCCTTGATTCAATGAAGAGTCTTACTGCTCTTCCAGGTAGAATCAACTGGCACTACAAGCCTTTGCCCCCTCTGTCCTTGTCTTGCAAAGAGCCTCACCCGGTTGATTAGATATGCAAACCTCTCAGACCTTAGGAGGGAAACCACAAAGAGCCTGGAGAAGGAAACTAGAGATTTCATTCAAAGTCTACTTGCAGCTGTGTCTTTTGGTTTCTGAATGGACTTTTATCTTCCTGCTTGAGACATTAAATCTTGGCATCGTGATTGAAGTATTGAAGCAAGAGTTCTTTCTGAACAAGCGTGAGGATCATTTATAGATTTGGCAAATAAAACTAATCTGCTTTTGTTGTTAATTACTATCTAGGTGATTCCAAATCATGGGAACCCTGTGTATGGAGGCTAGAACTACGTAAAGGAGCTTCAGTGACTGGGACCTTTCAGAAAAACTTTATCAGGCCTTTTATTTTGAAATTGGATCCTTGCTGTTGGAAATTATAATAAGTATAGTCTCTTGTATTTTGTCATGTGTTATTTGCCAACTCTCAACTACTGGGCATGTAATAGCTTGTTTAATGTTCACAACACAATGAAATAAGTAGGCTTATTCCTTTGACAGAGCAAAAACATCAAAGTCTTATGGATGCTGCACAACTTTTCTATGGTTGCTTAGAACATTATGTTTCTAGTACTACAGTTTTCTACATTTCAACAACTCAATGGACTTCCAAAAGTCTATTTAAATAGTTATGTTATACAAGCGCTGAATTTCCTTGATCCTAATGCTCAAATTTATATAAAATCTTTGTAGTAGTTTATATTCAAGTTCCTCTCTCAGACCCTACATGATAGCAAATCAAATGTTTTTCTTAGTAATGTGTCCTCCCATTCTGCTTTTATCATCCAAGAAGCCCTGTGAATACTAGCATGCACTACCACTAGGTGAAACATTTACATCTTTCATATTATCAAGGGTTTCTTAATGTCCTCATTGATCATTTTTGATAATCTGTCATTCTAGCTTTTAAAAATTTCTTTCTTTTCTATACTGTCTCTCCGTATCCTTAGTCTCATTTTTACTTCTATGTTTTATTGTACTTCTTTTGGTTAGCATGTATTTATTTCTACATATTTTTATTGCTGTATTTCCTGAAGTATTTCTCATGGTGGTATCAGAAAAAAAAATTGTTTTCAAAATTACTTGATAGTTCAATTGTCTATCACATAACCAAATTGAATGGCTTCCAATGAAAGATAAAAACACTAATTTGCAGTAACTAACATGAACATATGCATAAAACTAGTAGTTTTACTTTTTCTTTATTAGTGGGTATCAAAAGGTTCATAGAGAAAATGGAATTATAAGACAAAGGCAAAAAAGGGTATTTTTCCATGAATATTTTATATCCCTTCACATAATTATGTATCTCAAATGGAATACTTTAATTTTATGCATTTAAGAAATATTCTATGATAATTTCCTATGTCCCAGATCATATGCAGAATGAAAGAGGTAAAAGGAAGAAAATAAAATTAAAAAATTCTGCACTTGAAGAATTTGGTCAGTGGATATGTGTACTACCAAGAAATTAAGACTCAATGTGTTCTGTCAATTTGGGTTTTTTTATGGTCTAAATATTCATTTATTTTTTTATTAGTTGGGATTTGATACATTCAATATATCATCCCATATTTCAATCGCAAGTTGAATTGTACTATTTGGTATAGCTCTTCTACCTAGTCCTAGTTCTCAGGACTATTACAGATCTCATGTGGACAAATGTAGTGAAAATCCATGGGCTAGCTGTAATTTTCATCCACCCCTCTCCCCTCATCAACATCTCCCATACGATTCTAGATCTTTGCCTTGTATGTAGAGCAGCAACAGAGATGGATAGAAGGGTTGAGCATCATACTCAATTTATAGCCTGGAATTAAAAACAAACATGCATGTCTGAGCTTTCTCCAAACCCAGTTGTCCTCCATTAATTTACTGCCTTTACCAAACACAAGTTGTACTCTCCCACCTAAGTGACCTGACTTCGTTGTGTCTTTGTCACTCTCCCCCATGGTGACAACTATTGTTACTTTGCGTCCTAAAGCTTTGACCTTTCAAAAACACACATCAGTTTTTATTGATGGGTCAATTATGATTTCTCATTTTGCCCTTCCATTTCCAACCGCTTTAGAGGCTGATTAGTTGCTTGGCCATAGTGCTGCCCTTATAATTTCTATTTTATATATGAGAGCACAGTGTACACAAACCATGTCCCTCTTGAGCAATGGGTTTATACTGAGCCATTACCTCAGCAGTGTTGTGCTTTGTGGATAAAGACAAAAATGAGACGGGATTAGAAATGCCAGAAGTGGTCACAGATCCCAGTGGAACAAACAGCCTCCAATTCAGCCATACAAACAGGGTTGTGGGCAGTGACATAATCAGCTTTACACAGACCTAGAATAATAAAAAACCCAAACACAAGGCTATGTTGACCACAGAACTCATTCTTCTGTTTCCTTGAAAAACGGAGACTAAAATGATGTTGGAGGGAGCAGGGCACTAATCCATCCAGGGCGAGAATACTGATCTTGTCTCCAAAGAATCAGGAGTGGGCATGTAGACTCTACCATGATGCACCAAACCGTGAGGACAGCGTAAACCCTCCCTGGAAGTGGGTGTGGCAGTGAGCAGAATTGAACCTACAGGTTGAAGAGAGGGGCCATCATGCCACACCCACATGGAGGCAGGCTGGGATGGAGGAAGAGAAAGAGACAGCCAGACTGGACCCCACACTGGCACACCAAACCGAGAAGATGACATCCCTGTGGGGAGCTAATGGGACACAGAGGGGACTGGGCAACGGACAACAGCATGCATCATGCTGTCCCTTTACTACAGCAGACTGGGGTAGAGGACATTTCTGGGGTCACATGGAAAGGAGGCAGTGTGAGCTGAACCCCCCAAAACAGAGTGTACCAAGAAGGACACATACCAGATCAGCAGTTGGAGCAAGTTAGACCTATGAAGCCCCTGAGGAGCCCCCACGGAGCTCCAGGTCAGAAGGGGCAGCTCCTGCACAGTCTTGAAGGCCAGAGAACAGACCCAGGACTTTTTTATATTTCTTCTTTTTCCCTTTTTTAAAAAAAATTTTTTTCTTATTTATCTACTGTTCTCATTTTTAAAAAATCAGTTTGGGCTATGTCATACTTGGGGTACCTCCCCATATTGTATATTCTGGCATATTGCATATGCCAGAGGAAAGAGCAATGGGACCAACGGACCTCGCGAGACCTGGGAGGTCAGGGTGATGGGGAAAGGAAGAGGTCAGCAGGCTGCTCCATGGACAGGGGAACAATAGGAATGCTGGAGTCAATAATAAGGAGGAAATAGGGATCTGAGGTGGTATAGAGGTGGGGGTCAGAGCAATAGCAAACTAGCTAAGAGGAGGTACCAAGAGACAGAAGTAATGGGAAAGTGACAGTGGGGCAGGAGGAAGGGAAAAAAGAAATAGAGGAAGGACCAAGGAAGCAAGCAATGATAGAGGTATAAACATATTGGTGTACATATTTTACCCACAAAAATAGAGCTATTGGCCCATGTGCATATATTTATACAGCAATATGCTGAGGTAGGGGATGGATTTGGGGCCTCGCTCTTACCCTCCTTCAATCCAGCAACACTTTGTTCTAACAAATGGGGCAGTCTGAGATGTTCATCTTCAACGTAATCAATGAAGAAAAACTGAGTGCATAAGCAAATGGGGTGAAGAAGGTGGATGGTGCCCTGCTCTTAATAGCTAAAGCATATGGGTTCTTAAAGGCTTGAAGTTCCTACACAAGCTGTCACTCAGCAGTGAAGCAACACATCCACATGGAAGAAGCACAACACCAGTGTGATCAGGAGGAGTCATCGGGACCGGTAATAGGCAGCAGTAGACACATAACAAACTAACACATATTTATGAGAACAAGGCGGAGCTGAAGGAGAGATCCAAAGTCCATTTGCAGACAATGGAACCATCTCCCTGGAGAGGGGCCACAGGAAGGGTGAGTCACCAGTGTGCAGTAAAGCATTGATGAAACACACTCTATTTCTCTGGTTCCTTGAAGCTTCCTTACCCCCAATATCACGCCCCCAGCGCTGCCTCTCAATTCAGACTAGACCAGAACATGTACACAGGTATAGAAAGGGATAGGAGCTCACAATACACAGAACCCAAGAACAGGAGTGGTAATTGTGACACCAGAAGAGTAAGGGGAAGAGAGGGAGAAGAAGGGAGAAAAGGGGATGGCGTTGATGGACACATAAGCATACCCCTCTACAGGGGGAAGAACAACAGAAAAAATGGGGGCGGGGAGACTATAGTATGTGAGAGAGATCAAAATAATAACAATGCACAATCTGTCAGTGGGGTGAGGAGGGTGGTGGAGGTGAAGAAGAGCTGAAACCAAGGGCTCAATAGAAAATAAATGTCTAAAAAAAGAATGAGGAGTTGTCCAATAAAATCATTTTTTCCAAAAAGAAATAAAGAATGACGACTGTGTCAAGTGGGTAAAACAAATGAACAGAATTGTATACATATTAAATGGACACAAATATAATTTTAGTAGATCGAAGTTAAATAGCAATTAAAAGTGCTTTTAAATATAGTTCATTTATTTTTAAAACATAGTCTTAATTCTGATTTTACTAGAATGAAAAGGATCAAATATATAATGCACATGGAGCTGGGCTACTCCTGAGAGCCAATTCTGAGCTAAGAATTGTGGCAAAGAGTTTCTCAAAAAAATGAAGTCAACAGTGACTGACCTCTCTTCATCGTATCCATAGGAATATACAAAAGATCTGTCTAGATCTACAAAGGATTTTGGTTGTAGATCTGGGCTTTGAGGACCTAGGTGTGCTTCTTCAGGGTTTAGAGCCTGCCTGGGGCCCAGGTGCTGGCAGGAAAAGGACAGCACTTGGGTATTTTACTCCAAACTCAATAGCCAAGCTTCCAGTGGTCCGATGGAGGGTTGCTTCCAGCTCACAGCCATCTCAGAGTGGGTGGGTTTCAGTGACTGAGCTTGTGGTTAGTAACCTAATATACACAACAGTCTACTCTTCGAAGGCTCCTTCCTTACTCCAAATTAAACCACATCATCTAGCTACTGTCTGACTTTGTTCAGTCTTAGTCCCACAAATCCCTACACAGACTACATCTTAGAACTTAAACATTTGCTGAGGGTACCAAATGTGAGGTAGGAGGAGATGAGAGCTGTGGGATACGTTTTCCTTTCTCTCATTCACACTTTGACCTTTTCTCTAAGCCCTACCTCTGCGTCGGAAACTGGCAGCTCTCATAGTAGATATTGGGGAGATAACTGACTTTCTCCTTAGAATGTTTTTTCTTCCTCTATGATGTTTGTGTTTGCACTAAAACCACCAAAATCTCTTCTCCCACCATGCTCATACCACATTCAGAAAACAGAAAAACATTTCATTATCTCTAACCACAGCAGCACTTCTGAGTAAGACAGATGCCCAGGCAGGGAAATTAAAGGTTGGATGAGATCAAAACCTGAGCGAATACCAGAGCTAGTTATTGCGAAAGGATAAACCAGAACCCAGATTCCCAAAATCTCAGCCCAGCCATCAGAAGACTAGGGGAACATGTTTTAAAAGATAATCTCCCTTTTAGTGAATTCTGATAATTCATTAATAAATTCATCTTTGTATTGGGATCATTGGGATCATTGGGTCACAGGGATCCATGTCCCTGTGACAAGGAAATTGACCTACAAGCCCAAGTACTTTAGAGAAAACAAAGAGTGGACCTACATTTTCATAATCTCCAGGACACATTGAGAGGCCTACCTTTTGCAATGTAAGATGTGGTGGATAGCAGAGAAACGGGGATACAAGTCTATACTATGTGAGTTTATGAAGGTTGACTTTTTCTATGGATTTCATTTCCCTAACCTATAAAACATACATTGTATGTTTTATAGGCTAGCTACGAAGCAATGAAGTATCTAGGATCTTAAAGGCTTGAAGGTGAACAAGTGGCCATCTAGCCCTGAAGCAGCAAAGCCCACATGGAAGAAGCTGTGTGATCACGATCAGGGGTCAAAGGGAGCAGATTATCAAGAATCACATCACTATGAATGAGGGAGAGAGCAGGGTGGGAACCCAAGGCCCACTTGTGGACAATTGGACAACCTCTTACAGGGGAGTCGTGGGGAGGAGATAGGTCAGTCAAGGTGCAGTGAGATGACCATGAAGCATACAATTTTCCTCTAGTTCCTGAAGGCTTCCTCCCCCCAACTATCATGGTCCCAATTCCACCTTACAAATCCAGCTGAATTGGGGGAGGTACACTGGTAGAGATGGGGGGCTGGAGATACAGGGAACTCGGGACAGATGAACCCCTTGGGGTCAGTAGTGAGAGTGGAGCTACCACATGGGTAGAGGGAAGGTGGGGAGAGAGGGGGAGCCAACTACAAGGATCGACACATAACCTCCTATTAGGAGGACAGAGATTGGAGGAGTGGTAGGTGGACACGGGACAGTGTAAGATATGAAAACACAATAATAATTTATAAAGTTTTGAAGGTTGGTGGGCAAGAGGGGAGCACAGACGGAGGGGAAAGGATGAGTAGCTGATATCAGGGGCTCAAGTGGAAAAGTAGGTATTGGAGAATGATGACAGCAGCAGGCATGTGAAGGTGCTTGGCACAATATATGTATTTATGTATTTTAAAGGAGATGTATGAGCACCCAATAAAATGATTAAAAAATGCATTGTTCATGTTCCCTTCGGCATCACATACACTAAAAACCTACATTGTTATGACTCTTGTAGAGAGATATGTATGCAAACTTTGGAGAATGAAGGAAATAAGAGGAAAGCGGGAGTAATGGAGATGAAGAAAGAAACCGAATAACACAGGCAGGCAGAGGACAGGGGAGGCCCATAGAAAATGTATTTTATGTAGACTCTAAAATTGAAATTGGGTGTGTAGTTCTTGAAGTCCTGTTTTTTCGCCTTTTAGGGAGTGCGATTTCGTTTTGGCTAATAAACGTGGATTGAGGGAGTGGGTTAATAGTGTAAAACTGCAGAAGTTCAGACAGATGACCCCTCAGGACTAGTGGAGGGAGTGGTGATACTGAGAGGGTGAAGGGATGGTGGAATAGAAAGGGGGACACAATTTCAGGGATCTACATAGAACCTGGGGTAAGAACAACAGGGAAGTGAGTGAATTGCACATTGGACAGTGTATGATATGAATAAGTGGTAACAATTTGTAAATTTTTAAGGGTTCATGGGGGAAGGGGAGGGGGAGGGAAGGGAAATATGGGGAGGGGGACTGGGGGCGTAAGTGGAGGGAGGATGTTTTGAGAGTGATGATGGCAATAGGGTGGTCTGCATACAACTGATGTATGTATGGATCGTGATGGGAGTTGGATGAGCCCCCAACGAAATGGTTTAAAATAAAAAGTGGGGGTAGGGGGAATGAGGAGCTTACACCAAGGGCTCAAATAGAAAATATCTGGACATGAATATGGCAACATGTGTATAAATAAGCTGATATAAATGATGAATTAAATGTTATAGCTGTAAGAGGCCTCAATAAAATCATTGAAAAAAAAAAAAAACCTGCAGAAGGACGTCCAGGAGGGGCAAGGGCCGCAGCAGCCGCTCTGTAGCGCGGTTCCCGCCCGCCCCGCGGGCAGCCGGGCCCCAGCCACCCGGGACGCGGAGGCAGTCGGAGGGCGTGGGCGCGGCCGGGCCCGACGGGGCGGGGCTGCTTTAAAGCCAAGCGCCCGTGACCCGGCGGCTCAGTCCCAGAGTTGGCGCGCCCCGACCTCGTGCGTCCAGCACCGATCTGGGATCGCGCGAGCCCGGGCGGCCTCAGACCCGCACCGTCTCCCGCAGCGGAACCGAGAGCAGCCTGCGCTGTCCCAGCCGCTCCGAGGGCCGAGCCGAGCCGCACTCGGGAGGCGGGCGCCCGCGGACCCTCTCGGCTTCTGCACCTGCCCCCCTGGGAGGCTGCGCGGCGCAAGCGAGCTATGGCCAACGCGGGGCTGCAGCTGCTGGGCTTCATCCTGGCCTTCCTGGGCTGGATCGCCGCCATCGTCAGCATCGCGCTGCCCCAGTGGAAGATCTACTCGTACGCTGGCGACAACATCGTGACCGCTCAAGCCATGTACGAAGGGCTGTGGATGTCTTGCGTGTCCCAGAGCACTGGGCAGATCCAGTGCAAAGTCTTCGACTCCTTGCTGAACCTGCCCAGTAAGTGCACGCCCCACCCCAGCCCCACCGCCACAAACCGGGGACCCCCGCTGTATTGTACATGCTTGATTCCACTGTGCCCTGGGCCATTGACTGTGTCAGTGGATCAGCTATTCTGATCACACGCTTTGTGCTGTTTTGGAGAAGGGTGGCCCAGGCCTGAACTTCTAGTGTGATCTCACAGCCTCTGGGGACAGTTCTGCTCCCCAGGTGTGGTTTCCTCCTTTATTTCTAGATTGAGAGCGTGAAGCGCAAGCTCCAAGTGAAACTCTGCCAGGACCTGGTGCGCAGTGCGCAACCTTGTGTGTAAAATGAAGAGTAGTAGGAGGGGGGGGGGTGAGGGGGAGAGAGAGAGAGACAGAGACAGAGAGAGAAAGAGAGAGAGAGAGAGAGAATACCTTGAAATGTTGGGAGCTTCAAGTTTGTTTAAGTAGGTAATCCCAAAATATTCATTGTAATTAAAAAACTAATAGGTTCTAGACCATTTTCAAAAATTTTCTTCTATGATATTCGTAGTAAAAAGTCACATTCTACTTAGCCCATCTTAATTTCGCCCAGTTACTCTTGTGGTTTCTTAATGTGATTCTCCTCCTGATTTTGAAAATCCAGCAGGGGTGGATATACCCCTATGTTACCTCTTCCAAGACTTGAGGAAGCCTCGTTCCCCCCAAAGGTTTAGCTTTAAGCAAGGGGGTGGGGGATAATTTAGAAAGAGAAGGTTGATACAGGTGGAACCGTGTGACAAGAAAAGTTCCTTTCTCACTTCCCTGTGAAAGTCTGAGTGATGATGCTGAAGAACAATGAAGCACAGGAGACATAGTGGGGGAAGGCAAAGGTCAGCAGGAGGAGGAAGAGGGAAGGTGTTGAGAGAGGAGAGGAACTGCTGTGCAGTTTCTTCCCCCCATGAAGGAGTTTCCCTGTGATGGATTTTCTCTTCTAATCTCTGTCGATGTGGAAAAGGATACATAAAGTGCCGTTTCTGAGGGTGATGTGGAGAAGATTTACACATTTTAGATTGAAAACATTTCCCCCGTTTTTAAGACCAAATTTTTGTGTATGCCAGTTTTAGAAAGTCGTTGAATTCCTACTTAATTAGGTAATGGTTTTTCACGCACTGAGTCTCTGTTAGGCTCTTTAATTAACTTGAAAGGCGTCCTTGGTCTTTGCTTATGTAAACAAGCAGTGCACTCTTCTGCCTCTGGCAGCCTGGCCGCCCAGTGTGTGCACAGGGGGCGAAGTGTTCACAACACTGCCCTCCAAGGCTAGCCCGCAGGACAACTACTCTGTTTGCTTTGGTCATTTTGCACATCTCCTGCAGAGAAGCACCTTTCAATTGCACACGGGGTTGTGTAAAAAGCCGCGTAGTTTCAAGTCACAAAATAGATGCTCCTTTTCCAAAAGATATTAAGTGCTTTTTTAATAGATATTCTGCTGCTATCGAAACAACTGTGGAATTTGACCATTCTCTATGCAAGGTCCTGAGTGCTGATATTTATGCTTTTCAAAATATTCCATATTGGGACTCCATTGTACCAAAAAAAGCGTCTATGATTTTAGTCATTGCGTGTCACTTATTGCCAGTGTGTGTTGTGTTCACGCTAACAGGAACAACAATGAAATAATCAATTAATTCCTCCATGGATGATGTCAGAGACTGTACATTCCGGTATTTTGTTGCGGGATTGGCAGACAAAACGTTCTAAGGGAAATCCAGAAATGTCTCATAGTTTTATTTCCTTGGTTAAAATTATTTACTTTCATCATGTTTCATAGATCTCCTTTAGCTTTCTAGGGCTTTATGGGATCAGATTTATCTATTCACATATTGTCCCTACATGTGATAATGGGTTTAATGCTTTATTTTTTCCTAATGATTGTTATCAGTTTTCATGGCTTTAATGGTAGAACTACACCCCACCTCCTCCTACACATAAGGATACTTTTATAATTTATTCCGAATGGGTTTGATCACATCCCCTCCCACCCCCCCAGACACATACCTTTCTTTTCCTCCAGATCAGATTCCTGTATTTATTTTGGTTAAACCAAAATTTATCCATGATGGGCTAAAGGTTTTCTCGCAAATCTGATTCCCAGAAGTGGGAGGTTTGACTCACAGTATCTCTCCTTATACCAGTGACTCACTGGATGCCTTTCGATGAAGCTCAGAGAACCTGTTTCTATTTCCTCACCTGGTCTATGGTGTTCAAATTCATCAGATGTAGAGACCTGGGGTGTTGATTCATTGGATGTTTTTAGTATAATTCTGAGACATTTAGAGATGATAAAGATAAAAAGATATGGTTTAGATGAAATGCTAGACTGTAAACTTCCTGAATGTGGGTCTTTCTACTGTACGCCACTGGGTATTTTACAGGGGCATGATAAGTGGGAAAATTACAGATCCCTCTTCCCCTCTTTTAACTGCCATCAGTTGTGAAAAACATAGAACTTTCATAAAGTATCTGTGGGATAGACAATACTGAAGCAGCATGGGAAATAAGATAGAGTAGGATCTCTTTAGATGTGGCTTAAACAACAATTTATGAAAACATACTAGACACACATCTTAAAGAAATAAATATTGGAGTGAATATTGTAGCTGCAATATTGTTTCACCTGATGTATGTGATGTTTGCTGAGCATTCGTCATCTTTGTTTTTTTCATAGTGGGATACAAGAGTCGTTTGACATTTAGAAAACAATGTAAGTCACCACATAAAGCAAAATAAAGGAAACGAGCCATATGATGGCATGAATTGATACAGAAAAGGCATTTGATGAAATTTGACATCCTTTTCTGATATGATATTAAAGTATGAATAGAAGGGAAATTCCTCAATGTAATAAGGGTCAAACATGTGAAACTAATGACCAGTGTCTCACTTAATGAGGAGAAATTTAAAACATTCTCCCTTATGAATTGGAACCACAAGGGACTGCCCTTTACCACCATTCTTATTTTTGTTGTTTTTTGTCATTGTTTTTTTGTCCTGTGGAGCGTCTTTTGGTTTCTAACTGCCAACCATGTCGATCGCAGCCCATCATGTACATAATCACTTTACCACCAGTGCTCTTCCAGCCACCGTTCTTATTTAATATAATCCTGGAATCTTTTTTTTAATCATTTTATCAGGGACTCATACAACACTTATTACAATCCATGCATCTATCCATTGTGCTAAGTACATTTGTACATTTGTTACTCTCTTCATTCTCAACATTTGCTTTCCACTTGTGCCCTTGGTATCAGCTCATCATTTTTCCCCTCCCTTCCCACTACCCCCTCCCTCATGAACCCTTCATAATTTGTTATTATTTTGTCACATTGTACACTGTCCAACCTTCCCCTTCACCTCCTTTTCTGTTGTCCATCCCCCACGGAGGATGGTTATATGTTATATGTAGATCCTGGTGATCAGTTCCCCCTTTCATCTCCACCTTTCCTCCATCCTCCTGGTATTGCCACTCTCACCACTCGTCCTGAAGGGATCATCTATCCTGGATTCCCTGTGTTTCCAGTTCCTATCTGTACCAGTGTACATACTGATCTAGCCAAATTTGTAAAGGCAAAATTGGAATCATGATAGTTGGGAGGAGGAAGCATTAAAGAGCTAGAGGAAAGCATTGATAATCTTACCATGGAAAGTTAGAACACACAGTGGAGAGTGCCAGATGGACGTCCAGGTGAGGCTTACTTGGTTAACATATGTACCTTTCCTTATTGTGATCCAATCCTCAAACTTTTGAGAAGCTACTGTCTGCTCTGGGTGCTTAGTTAATTGCTTCTTGGGCTGGACTTTTATAGCTACAGTTGTCCAAAGATTAGACTCCTCTTATAGGCTACCTGGTGGGAGTTGTTCAAGCAGAGAATGAGTAACCATATTGTCGGAATGCTGTGGGGAAGATCCAAGCACCAGACAAATGGAAGGTTTGGCTAGACTCTCTCAAAGTCTCATCTACTTCTGAGATTCAGTAATTTGTTTATAAGCTCCCCAAGCCTGTTCAACTTGCTCTGCATGAATCCACATGTGTGTAGGTGTGCATAATGAGTATTGGTTGTCAGTGAGATTTCCCAGCACTCTCACCATGATGTCAGGCTCAATCAAGGAGACAAAAATCACCAACTTGGGCAGTCTTTGGATCATAAGCAAGTAGAGAGGAAGACACCCACTTATGCTATCCTAGAGGGCCTTCCTACTGCTGAATGGAGGGCAGTCAAGAGGCCATTGCTTAGTTCTGACACTTGGAATGATGGAAGTTGAAACAAATTAAGGATTGCGATCAGAAGACTTCTGCTCTTAACCTGTTTTGAACTTTCTAGTTGTACATGTAGAGATAAGCCACCTGGCCTCCCTGAGCTCTATTTTCCCCACTTATAAACTAGGGCAGAGTGGGAGGAATGGAGAGGTGAGTGCATGATTCATTCACTTGTTCATGACAGGTGAGCCAAGCTTGTTTTCAGGCCAAAAGTTACTTGCAAAGTCATTTTCATCCTAAATTACTAACTTTACAGTTTGAAGGAAAAGGGGAAAAGAAACAGAACTTAGGTTTCTTTAATTAGAGTTATGAACAAATGAGACAGAAGTAATAAAAAAAAGGCATATATTTAATCATGAGAGAAGGCCCTAAGGAAAAAAAAAAGGTATGAAGAACCAGATTGAATAACTGATTCATAATCTCTTAAGAAGTGTTGCCTCTTCCCACTTCAGTTATTGGTGTGGTGCTAGTCTTCTGGAGTCAGACCCAAGGACCACCAATACAAGTGAATAAAATGAAGATGCTGACACTGAGGACTGTTGAGAAACTTTTTATTTGGTTCAAGTGTAAAGTGTAAGGAGTTAAAAGGTCTTGGGAGTATAATTCTATGATTCTGGCAAGCTTATTTTATTGTGGGGAAGAGAGGATTTTTGTTCGAGTCAATCAATGTTTAATTCTTTTCCCTACGGTTTATTAAATAACTGCTGAGGCTGCACATATCATTGAATTTTCTTTTGTTCATGACATATAATATACAGAATTATAATATGGTCAGTAAAAGACAATAACCCTGACAAATATTTACAGAATATTTCCTGCTTAAGTATAAAGACTTTAAAGAAAAGAAAAAAGTCCTACCTATTGGCTCTGCTTGACTTTTGACACTAGTGTTGATTAATCCGGTATAGTTCAATAATGTCTAACATAGTTCTTGTTATATAAGTAAAGATCTTTGTAAGTTTGTGTGTATCTGTGTGTGTGTTTGGTTTTTAATTATACTTTTAGTTTGAAAGTATGAGAACTCCGTAGGGGGTCTTTAATCTCAAGATTATCAGTCTAGTTAAGTATAATTAAAAGACTGCCTTCTCTGTCTACTGCTGAATAGTAATGAAAAATAATAGTGTAGCATTTGGACTGTTTGCTAACCAGAGGCCCTGTAGATCGTGGTAGTTGTAGGGAGGATATCTGTCTATTGTAGAGACATCTGGGAATGAAAGCGTCATAGAAAGAGCACTGGTGTGTTCAGCTGCTAACAACAAACTCATCAGTTAAAATCTGGGAGCCCCTCTGAGTGAGAAAAAAATTATGCTTTCTGATCATATAATGATTTTCAGACTCGAAAATCCATGGTGCATTTCTGTTCTGCCCTATCTGGTCGCTATAAATCAAAATTGACTTGAAAGCTGTCATTTGGAGGGTTATTTGAGGGAACTTAATGAAATGAATATTCTTGCTCACAAATTATTTTCAAGCAGACCAGCACAGCATTAGCAGTATATAGTTAAACTCTATCTGTTTTTTAAAAACACTTTTAAAATATATCTCTCAAACAACTCTCTTGACTTCTCAGCTGTGGTGCCCATCATTCTAACTTCAGAAAAATTTCTTCTTGGGAATTCACTGAAGACATCATTCCAAAATTTGGGTCAGCCTAAGAAAGGCGTTTTTCCCCAACTAGTATGTTTGCTTGTTTTTTGTGGCTTTTCATGACCCAAGAGTCCCAGATAGTGCAATCAGGTGAGCATTGGATCACAGTTCAAGCCCAAAGAGTGCTCCAAGGTGAAAAGATGAGTCTCTCTGACCTCATAGAGATATGCAACCTTAGAGACACACACAGGCTTGCTGTGAGTTGGAAGGTGTTCAGTGGCAGTGGGTCTTCTGTGTGTAGCATCCAAACTCTAGCAAGGATTTTCTCTTGAATATTTTAATGACAGAGATGAACACTGAGGCGCAGGACTCTCTACCTCTTACATGAGTATAGTTTTTGAGGGGTAACAAAAAATGTACTGGTTCAGACTCATGGAATGCAGACACTGACCCGTGCACCTTACCAGATGCAGCTCTTTGGATGGAAACATGAATACATATCTGGTTCAAGTCATCAAGGAGTTCACAATTACATATTTTGAACCCCTGACTTGAAAGCCTTCCATAAAGACCTTAATTTGAAGGATCCATCTGGTTTCAGCTTAAAACTACAATTTAGATTCTATCTGCACATAAAGCTCTTACAACTTGCAGTGTAACACTTGCTTATTTACCATCATTATATAATCTTGGCTAATGAATTTCCATGCTCCCATGATTCTTGATCATTTTCCCCCTTACCCTTTCTCCATCCATCAATAAAGTTGATTTAGCCTCTTTAATGAAGCAAGGGGAAATTTTGTATTTGTCAACCTTGTATTGTGAAACACAAGGTAAGGTAAAAGTTCCAAGGGAGAAATGAACTACATTATTTTGCAATGTAACCATCTCACACTATTCCTTTCTCAGATACTTAAAAATGAATCCTGATATCATCCCCTATTTCACTATGGTTTATATATTTTCTAAATTTCTTTCTTTCTCCATTTTTGGCATTGTACAAGCATATACATTGTTTTATAAAACAATCAAGTATGATAGGGTAATTAGCAAATGCATACCAAAAGATCACCTCTTGCCCCACTTAGAGTAACTTTGTTTACAAAAAAAAGTAAGAAGAGTAAGAAGCTTCAAGGATGTAGCATGAAACACATAGATGTTCTTTGATAATCTGAGGAGGCAAATACTTAGGGATGAAAAATAAGTACATATAGGAGCCTCAAATGGGTGCTCTGGAGCTTTGGAATCATTCGCATGTGTGTATGGTGCCTGAGAAGGCTATGGCATTACGCAAGACTGATTCATGAGACTGATGCCCAGGAGACTCTTTTTGAAGAGTCCCCTATGATCCAAATACACAGACCTGCTTGACAGGTGGCTTGCCATTCCCACTGAAATTAAGATTGTGCTGATTATCAAATCCAGGTCAATTTTGGCACCTTACAAACAAACCCAGGTGGAAAACATAGAAGGAGATGAGGAGAAGACAACAAGGTAATGATACAGTTTGAAAACTAGATGCTTATGAAGCCAAGCAGAGATGGCTAAGGCCCTGTTGATAACCTGAAGGATGCATTTAGGAAGAGTATTTACTAATTGTGGACTCTATAGGATCCTGTGAGGTGCTATCTTGTCCATTCCTGTGCTGGTCACCCCCACGCCGTGTGTCAAAATAAAACTGCCCCTAGAGGATTTTCTTGCGTGAAATTGATGTGGAAGCAGATGACCAGTTTTCTCCCATGAAACTACCAGCTGGGTTCAAGCTGACAACCTCTTGGTCATCCCTGAGCACTTCGTCCTTTGAGTCTCCAGGGGTCCTGGCACTCTGAATTACATCCCTTTTTCCTTTAGACTTTTCAATTGCTTTGGATTACACTTTGTATAAACTCCAAGCCCCTTAACCTAGTGAACACAACCCTACCATACATATGCCTTCTGCCCATCTCATTAGCAGTTAACCTCGATTAGCTTTCCACATTCTCTCATCTTCCATGAGGATAGCCAGCCTTTCTAGTCTGTCCAGGACAGGTGGATTTCCCAGGATGCACATCTTCTAGATTTAAAACTAGTACACTCCCAGGCTGACTGGCACTGTTGGCCAGCCCTGTCTCCCATGCCCAAGGATAACATAGGTACTTTCAGCACCTCTCCTTTCAGTAATGTTTTGCATATAATGTTCTTCTGAGTAGAAGTTTGAGTAGATCATGTCTGAAAATGTGTAATGTATTAGAGCTTCAGAATTTAAAAATTTTTTCTAACTAATAGTTGCCTTAGTAAAAGAAACTAGGAAATCAAAAGGCAGGCCTGCCTTAACACGAGTGCTTAGTATGGTTCGTGATTCCAAGAGGTTTAATAATAGTTGTATAAATAACTTATCTTCCCAGTAGACCAGTGGTTCTCGAAACACATTTTGACCCAGTAGTATCTATCCCTCTCTGCCATTCTGACCTAAGCGTGTGGGTGGAAAGGGTGTTCCCTAGCACAATTAGGAAGAGTTGGGGTGGCTACTGTTCTTTATAGCTAATGGACACATCAGGGGAGACTATTTGGTGTCTTAATTAAAACAAGTAATTATTTTTGCTTCCAAAATATTTCTAAATCCCATTAAAGTGCCTTTTATAGTTCATATTTGTCCTTTTTGGAAAGAAACTAGTTTGATTTTGTCAGACCTACTCTGATGATAGCAAAGATGAAATATGAAGGAGGGCAGAACTTCAAAAGGTTAGCAGAAAAATGGAATTAAAAGTTAAGATATGAAATAACAATATATAATTGATCAAGGATACATGAGGGTGGGAGATGGGGGAGGGCAGGGAAAAAGAGAACTTAGACCAAGGGGCCAAGTAGAAAAAGTTTTGGAAATGATCATGGCAACATATGTACAAATATGCTTGCTACAATTGTGGTATGGGATGTTATAAAAGCTGTGATAGTCTTTAATAAATGATTTTTTAAGCTAATGAAATTCTGTGAAATTTTAAACTTACCTCCTTATCAGCACATTTGAATACAATGATATTTTGGAACCTTAAATTTCAATTGTTTAGTAATTTATGTTCCCAACTCTGAGGATACTAAAACTTAGTATCAGCATTAACTAGAAATTTCAATATAAACCTTCTCTCCATCTTCTCAGTCACTTTTGATGACCATTAAAGAATCAATTATTCCAACTCCCTGGTTCAAATAGCCCCACTCAAATTTTGCATGAAAGAAACTTAAGAGAATAGCTGGTAGTTTAGCCAAGGTAGCATGGCTTGTTACAATGTAGTTGCTATTTATATATGCTCAAATGGAGGTAACCTGCAAATACTATCATGGATATAAAGATTTTTATTTAAAAGGAGGAAATTAAGCTAGATTTAAATACGCACACATGCACGGACGCACACAAACTCTTCTATCCAGTATTAAATCCCAACAAAGCTTAGCTTCAGCTCATCTTTTTAGCTAGTCTTAGTCACAAATATAATGGCAGATTTGTAATATTTAAATTGGTATAATCTCTCAAACCCAGTGCTCTCTATTTGATTATGTCCAAAACACTGACAGAAAAATAGTGAAATCCTGGGAAATACTTAGGCTAAATAATTGTGTTTGCTGTTTATATGATAGTTCAAACATTTCTAAAAGTTTGCTGAAGTCTCTCAAAAGAATCAATTACCACCTTTCCAAGTAACATGTCAAAGATTTGTTGTTTTTATGTTTTGTTTAAAAAGTGGTTCACATATTTCACCTTAGTCACTGGAGATAGACTGTTATGATAATCTGTGAAAAATACATTTCTTCTGAATTCACTGTTTTTCAGAAGCACATGAATCAAGTCTAGAGCTGCTGACTAATACCAAGACATACTGTAAATCATTTTAATTATAAATGATTTAACATTAAGGATAATACATATGATTGTTATTTCTGAATTAGAAACCCTTATTAGTCAGGATTAAAGTGGTATTAGCTCAGCTAAACCTATTCAGCTGCAACATTAATTACATTTCTGGTTGATTTTGAATCTGTGTTGAAATAAAAATGTGAAGGCCCTTTATTCAGCATCCAGGCCAACAATTTGTTCTCCTAGAGAAGAAACTAGGTTCTAATGAATCTAAATCACTTGTGTGGTCTGTCTTGTCTTTAGTTATGGGCAGACCTGTAATTAGAACAGAGTTCTCCTGAATCCTAGTTCAGTTTTCTTTCTTGTACATAATAGTGATATGGACTTGACTGGTCATTTCTATTTATGTAGTCCTGGTGTTTTTTTTAATGTTCTCAAATGTTTTTTTCAGGCACTTTGCAAGCCACACGAGCATTAATGGTGATTGGCATCCTGTTGGGACTGATAGCCATCTTTGTGGCCACCGTGGGCATGAAGTGTATGAAATGCATGGAAGATGATGAGATGCAGAAGATGCGGATGGCTGTCATTGGTGGTGTGATATTTCTTTTTGCAGGTAAGAGAAATCCTGTCCCATTTTCATCTCACACCTCAGCCCTGGTGTGATTAGAGATCTGCCTTTTGATGTCCTTAGATTATTCTGGTTTTGTCATTTTGTGGGTTTTTTTTAAAACACATGAAATGATTTATTTCTGTCCCTTTATCACCATCTAACTAAAAACATGGATGCTAATCCAAGTTGATTTTCAATTCCTCAAACAGAAAAGATGATGGAAATTTGAGATCTATGTTTACAAAAGGTAAATAAATCCATTGAAATTTCAGGTTCCAACTCTTCTCTTAGAACCAGTCTCTCCCCAAGTGAAACCAGTTAATTTATAGCTGGCAGACACTAAGGAACAATTCTATGTAACTCAAAAACCAGCATCGATTTTAGTGGCGCAGAATCTGTATGAGAAGAGAAGATATGCTGAGGGAAAACATAAAGAACATGTGACTCACACAGTCCTTTGAGGGAAGTATGGGATTTGGATTATTGGAGAAAAAGTGAACACCATCCCAGGTGGACAGAACTGATTCCAGAATAGACATGAGGTACTTTGGTCTGTGAAGAAACAGGCATTTAGAATGGAGGTGGAACCTTGAAACTTTTGCTTGTCCAAAGAGTGAAGGAAGAAAATGGAAAATGGTCCAAAAAAATCAATTAGGTTATATTTCCTACATACAATGTGAAATTTTTGTTTTATTTAAATGTAGAATGATGAATCTAAGGAGATACAGAAGACTCGTACAACCCCATTTTGAAATCTTGTAACATCACTTATTTTTAATAAGAGACCCATAGTAACTTACTGCTTTTGAAAATACCAGCAATATAAATTTCACATTAGGAAAAGCTAGAATAGGTTAGCTTTTCTTTTCTATTTTCTCTTTGACAAAAGACTTTGCAAAAGATCCAAATGTTATGCAAAGTTGACTAGCTGATAATGGAAGAAGGATCCTTGTAGCTTGGTTGATGGTAAAAAAAAAACCAACCCACACAAGTACAAAAGACCCACATTCCCCCCCCCAAAACCATGGAAACTACATTAAATGCACTACCATTGGCTAACAGCTACCATGTAAGGAATTTCTGAGATAATAGATCTTTATGGAAGTATACAGCAACATCTTTTTCTATTGGAGAGGCTGATAGGTTTGAAACTCCAGTAGCAGCCCAATGCCTACTCCACAGTGCTACCAGGGCCCACTCTGGTTGGCTATGCTAAAGGAGTGGTTAAGAGCAGCCAGGGCCAGTCTTTCAGTTTAACCAAATACAAATTCCCACAATGCATCTACCTCTGCATGTCTAATGTTTACTTGTCCCACGTAACTTAAATCTCCCTCTGGCTTCAGAGCGATTTGCTGAGGAGGGAGGACTGCAACCCTGGAGCATTCTCATTGTAGTCATCTTTCTGACCAGTGTTGGAGCCATCTCTATGGAATCACTTTTTATGCAGCAGGAGGGAAGCATTGAAATAAAACAGACATTTGTTTCTGTTGATACATTCTACAACATCTATTTCATTTATTTTATTTTATTTTTTCCCTTCTTCTCGTTGAACAATAGACCCCTCAATATTTTATACTTTCTATGAATGATGAAAGCAGTAATTTGGCTGAAATACTGTCTCTGCTATTAATGAAATGGAAGATTCTATGTAAATGTGTAATTGTGCTGCACAAATTCTTGTGACACAACATCCTTAGCAAATATCAAGATAATGTCCAGAATACCTGGTTGAATGAATTCAGTTGTCTAGCCAGGTCTGAGCTAGCTCCTGCTCCAGGTCCTCTGCTATCCTGCTGTCAAGCTACTTGGTCTTCTTTTGCTGCTTCAGGAAATATGTGGAAAGATTTTTATCCTTTCCTTTTCAAGTAACACTGTATTTTTATTAGGAAGAACATCAATTGCACCACACAAGTACACTCATGTATAATTATGTATTTGAAGGAACTTTTTAATAATATGAATGGTACCAAAGGTTTAAAAGGGAATACAAGTGTGTAATTTATACCAAGTGACCTTGAATTCTAGATGGTGAATGAGATGCTATGAAGAGTACACAATCTGCTAACTCTGAGCTTGTTTTGGTCTGTCTTACCAGAAGGTTTGAAGGTTTTGAATAAGTCTTGTGTGAACCTCCATTTTCTCTACTTACTACTGAAATGAAAAAGATCCACTACTCCTGATGAGATTTAATTCTGATAAACCACTTTTGGGTTTAGTGGATGATTTATTTATGCTCAGTGTTCCAGAGATTAACTTTTTTGTTTTGTATTTCTATAGGTCTGGCCATTTTAGTTGCCACAGCATGGTATGGAAATAGAATTGTTCAAGAGTTTTATGACCCGCTGACCCCAGTCAATTCCAGGTATTGCTACTCATGCATAAAGTGATTTATTCATTGAGAAAATAGCCTTTTTATATTCTTAAAAGTCCAGCTATTGCTGTGGTTTCCCAGAATTGCTTTCAAGAATTATATGGCATTTTATGTCAAACTTGCAAACAATTTGAAAGGCCTGTGATTCATGTTAAAATGAGTTCAGTAATTGCTTTAACAGCCTGTATTGATGACAGTTTACTTCAAAGTAAATGTTCTAAGCTCTAATCTTTCCAACTATGTACTGAGCCTTTTTTATTTCTTAAAAAATATATATCTGAATTTTCTTCTTTGACATGTATTCTGACAAAACATCTAACTAATAATTTATAACTAACACACAATGTATGATTGGAGAAAAAACACTACTATATATGTTAGTGAAGAATTATTCTTTCTAAAATCTTAATTTTATATTGCAGACTGGTTTCATGGTTAGTAAGTGGGTATGCCTGCTCCTTTGAAATAGTATGCCATACAACTATAAAGTGGACTTTCTAAGTGCCATCCTTTTTAACATTGCAATTTGTATATTTGCAAAACCTGATTCTTGACTAACTAGTGACCACACTCTTTGATCAGAACCATGCTTGTTCACCTCACTGTCATCACATCTTTAAAGACTAATAGCTACATTTCAGTCAGGACTTTAATTATTGTTTTTAGGTGCTAGGGGGGAATAGATGTAAAATCCCAGTGCTTGGAGAGATAAGGTGTGTTTCTTTGTACATAATACCCCACATTGTTGGAGAACCCATACTACAGTGACTGTGTCGGAGTCACACTATGGGATGGAACTGGGGCAGAAACTGGACATCCATGGGCTGAAATTTTACTAGAGTGATAGTATCTGAAGTGCACGTGAAAGCACTTTGTAAATTGCTAGGCGGTGTACAATTATTATTTACATTATTTCATGGGATCCTGAAAGCTGTTCATTGAGACAAATGGAATTACCCTCCTTTGATAGCAGTGCAAGATGATGCTGAGAAGCAACAACAGAATAGCAACAGCAACAGAAGCCCTTGAATTTGCATTGGATTCTAGGCCTTGTATTCATGGGTATCTCACCCTAAATAGTCCCAGTTAATTCATTTATATTATTAATTCAGTATAGCCTGGGCTGACTACAGAGAAGTCATGTTTTAAAAAACACAAGAAATATAAGATTTCTTTTCTTTTTCTTTCTTTGTTTCTTTTTTTGAGATTTGGTTTCAATGGTTACCTGGAAGCAATTACTAAAATCTCTAGTAGCCTCATATGCAATTGTTGAAAATTTACTATAGAATATGGCTGTTGACACCTGAGGGTGGTATGACACGCTAAACTTTATGCTAGCATCCAGATACATCTTCCAAAGTATTTGAATTTACTTTACAAGTCTCGTACACATGAAAAAGTCCTAGAAATATTAGATGAAGTAGCCTGATATTGCGTGTTACACAAAGAGTCTCCAAAGATATTGAGCTAAAAGAGAGGGAAAGTTTTCCTCCTCATGTTGTCTGCTCTGCTGCTGCTGCAAATGATCAACAATCATAGCATAAACCTTCTTGTGTATGTCTGTTTTTCTCAAGGGATTTAGGGGGGTTATTTTCAAAGGAAATGAATATGAATATGATATCAACTTTCTTATTTCTGTTAGAAGAGCTGCCCACAATTAAACAGTTGCATTACATTTTTCTTTTAGGTATGAGTTTGGGCAGGCACTCTTCACAGGTTGGGCTGCGGCTTCCCTCTGCATACTGGGAGGTGCCCTACTCTGTTGCTCCTGTCCCCGAAAAACAACCTCTTACCCAACACCTCGTCCTTATCCAAAACCGACACCCTCCAGCGGGAAAGACTACGTGTGACCAAGGAAGACGACATACACCTGTTGGATCAGACAGAAAGTGGACACTGAAATGTGATCCTCAACCTTAAGACTATAACCTTGTGACTATTGCAGTCGGAACGGAGATATTGCAAAAACACAAGAAAACAAATGGCCTAGAATATTTTTTAATGCATTACTAAAAATGGTCTAGTCTTCCTTTAGCTCCTTCCCTTAATACAGGAAGGATGTACTGTCCATTTTTATTACAGCTTTTCATTGAGTAATCATACTCAAACAGGGGGAGGGATGCTCCTTAAATACATATGGATATGTATATATATATGTTTTTCTAGAAAAAATAGAGATGGCAAAAACTCTTATTCTCACTATGTTTGTACCAGTGTACTTAAACACCTCTTTAAAAAATGGGACAATGTATATTTGATGCCATACTGATTAAATAAGCAGTTGACCTTTTAATGTTTCTTCTTTCTATATATGGTGAAATGGGTCACTTCCCTTATCAGATTTTACTGCCTTTGACAAAAGTTTTAATTTACTCTAACCCACTCTACTACTGAGTCAATTCTAAGTCATAGTGAAGCTCTATGACTTCCTAGAATTTTCCGAGGCTGTAAATCTTTATTAGACTAGATGGCCTTATCTTTCACTGATGGAGCTGCTCTACCAAGTGTGCATTCTTAACATTTTAAAATTTTTCTCACGTGTGCCTTCTCCTAAGTGCCCTTTCCTTGGCCCATGATCTTGTAATTTTGTTTTACCATTAGCAGATTGTTCTCCAAGCCTTTTTTCATTTTACATTAGACTGGTTTCTAGCCCCCCAGACCTGCGAACACTTTTCATAGGCCTATATAAAGTCAGAGATAACCTCTTAGACACCAGAACTGTAGGGGCATATCTTTCACATTTTGAGGTTTTTTTTGCCTGGTAAGAACAACACATTCCTATTGACCTTCCCACAGGGTCCCTGTACTCTGACCTATAACAATGTTGTTTACTTTGAAAATATTTGTCCCATTGTGTAGCTTTGCCCTGCTTTCCTAGATGTTGTAACAGTTTTATCGATTAAAATGTTAAGCTGCATATTCACAGTTGTATATTCCCCTAACACCACCTTGTTCTTCCTCTTTCCTTAACTGTATTGGTTTTCCCATATGTAATTATCCTATCGTTTACCTCTGCTCCCAGAGAGGTCTGGTCTGTTTGTCAGAACAAAGTGGTAGACTTTCTGAAGTGGTAACCTGGTGACAAAGAGTGCTCTCTGTATCTATAAACAAGTCATTTAATCTTCTACCTCTTTTCCCATCTGTCAAATGGAGATGATAATACTTAACCAGCTAGTAAAGGTGATATATTATGTGATATTACTTTCATACTTTGAACATGATGTATTCCTAATTAGTGCTTTATTTGCTAAATTAGCTGTTTGAAAGTCAATGAACAAAACGTAACCAAATGCCTCTTACACCTTTCAGCACCTTATTTTTCCCTCACAGTCCATTTTCTGTTTTTCCAGCTGTGACTAGCATGTTATTAGAGTTCTTGTCAATTTAAACAATTGGTCTTAATTTTACAGTCTCTGGAAATGGCTATTTTGCTTGAACAAGGTGATATGATAGTCTCTAGAGACTAGAATTTGAGAATTGGTGCTATCAGATACTATCTGAATTTGGGCAAGACATTTAGCTGTCCTAAATCTACTGCTTAATCTATTCAACAACAACAACAAGAAATGAAAAGGACTGATGATTCCTGTCCTGTCTACCTCACAGAACTTTTTTAAACACCCAAATAGATAGGACCATAGTAAGTGTGGTTTTCTAAGATGGAAAGCACTATGCTCAGAAACACTGAGGAGCTTCCAGTGCATAAATTTTAAAGTTCATTTTCAAATAACTGAAAGGATTTAGTATATAAATTTCTTGGCTTGATCATAAATAATTGTTCTATAATATTAAGATTGAATGGGCACAGCAATAGTGTAAATGTTGGTGATACCATAATTAGAAAATCAAGGATATTTAAGGCCTTGTCTGCTAAGTGGGCCCCCCAAAGCTCCTGCTTTTAGAAGGGAGTTAACACTGCTAGAATAGTTAGTGTTAAAAACAGTATTTCATAGTACAGCCACATCTGGAAAATAATCCAAAAGTCTGTATCATTGGAACACATGACCTACCAGGTTTAGTGTTTTCCAAACCTGAGAGTTCATGCTGCTAGAAGAAACAATTCAAAGAGATATAAACAGACTAATGATGTATGAATATACATGCATTCTGGTGTCCATTGCAAAAGTATATATAAGAAAATTCTAGGACCCAAAATAATCAACACAATTGTTACACCAGAATTTATTCTGTTTGTTATTGTGTATATGAACCAAAAAAAAATGTTTTCAATTCTATCTGACTCATGGTGGCCTTATGTGGGTCAGATCAGGATAGAACTGCTCCATGGAATTCTCAATGGCACATGTTTCACTTCCTTTCTTTCTTTTCTTCTTTCTTTCTTGAATTCAATTCCAGGCTTTCCTTCCCCCCCCCCCCCTTCCTTTTTGTTTCTGGGTAGTACGGCCAACCTTTTGGATAACAGCCAACCACATTAGCTATAGCACCATCCGGGGACCTTTATTCTCTGCTAGCCAGCTGAAAACAGACCAATAAATCATTTTGTTTATTGTTGTTTTATAATAGGAATTTGTATAAAGCATTATTCTTTTTCAATAAAATTTTTTAATTAAAAAAATTCTTGGTTTGTTTCTAATCACTTATTTCACGATTGCCCTGAATAGAAAAGGAGATGGGTTAGGTTTAAATATGACTCACTATGAGTTCCTGGGGAAAAACAAACTTAAAATGGGTCAAAGGGAGATTGAAGGATATGGTGTTACATTTTAACCTAACTGTACATGCAAGATCTACCTTCCAGTGCACTCTGTGGCAGGCGGGCAGTCTTCATGCCTCCACTATGCTCCACTCGTCAGCAGAGGCTTAATCCACGTGCAAACCCTGCAAACGAATTTTGCACTCCATCCATAGCCATAATTTAAGTTCTCAAGCTATTGCCTTCATCAGGCTAGATTCTATTATTTACAATCCTTGGGTCACGCAGGCTGGAATACTGCTTCTGTGGGGACTGAGGACTGCCTCACGTAGATGGCTGCTTGTTTGAAGACAGACTTTAAGACCGCAATCACTATTTCTGAGCATCTGAGCACGCTTTTGCCATTGCGCCACCACATGTTGCTATTTCAGGAGGCAGTGATGAACCATAGTCAATGGTCTCGAAGGAAGAAACTTAAGCTTCCTTGAAAGCATTAGCCAAAATCGAGGCTCCAGCGATTGGTGTATTACCAGTTGAAATGTTTCAACAGCCCTGGGAACACTGGGATTGTGAACTGAATAAGATCCTCTCTGTGTCCAAGACGTGTGCAAAAATGCTAAGTGCAAAGCAACACCAAACGTATTATAGCTTCTCTCAATAACGAGTCAATGTGAACCTACACATCTCAACCCACTATTTCTTCTGTAAAATGAAGCTTATAATCTGGGCACGTTTTCTGATTCTTATCGACATACTAGAATCATTCAAAGAACTTTTGAATCAATGACTCCAAGGTTCTGTTTGAAATGTGGAGCCCTGGTGGCATAGTGATTACTCATTGGGCTGCTGGTCACAAGGTCAACAGTTCAAAGCCACCAGCCACTGTTCTAGAAAAAAGAAGGGCTGTCTGTCCCCGAAAAGAGTTACAATCCCAGAAACTCGCAGGGACACTGATACCCTGTTCTGTAGTTTCACTATGTGTCCAGATAACAAGTTGGTAATAAGTTTATCTGAGATGGGAGAAAGCAGGGTCTTTGAGAGTAGAGCCCTAAACTTGAGCAATCAGACTCATTCCACTGCATAATTCAGGTTGCAAATCACTGAGCTAAGACACATCTCAGGACCAATGCTGCTCTAGAAAATTTTGTGAGTAAACCCACATCTAAGCCTCATATACAAAGATTGCATTTGTGTCTGCTCACCTCTTTCCTCATGCTGCAGTTTGTTGTTAGTTTTTAACTTTTCTTTTTTAGCAGGTTAGAACGGTGATTTTAAAAAGATTTTTTCATATTCCCTTGGTCAATAATCCATTTCCTTGTTATTCTTTCTTAATTTTAAATTACCCTAAAAATAGTCTAATACAAAACAAATTTTGCTTGAAAGGACAGCCTTCTATTTAATAAAACCATTTAACAAAAGGATAAGTGCTTACACTTTATTATTAATTATTATTATTAAATACTTTTATTGTAAAGACTTTTACATGTCTAACCACAATCCATACATCCATCCGTTGTGTCAAGCACATTTGCACACATGCACCTGAGATTTTTTATATTTTATTGAACATTTTTTTTTGCTTTTAGCTCCCTACCCGCACAGAGTGATGGAACACACACACACACACACACACACACAAACAACATCATGGAACAATTTAGGTAGACATTGTCAAAATTGGAACTCAATTTGTTGCATCAAGTTTCACATCACATATAAAAAAATTTAAGTTAAAAAATCTAAAAAGTGATTTTTTTTCTGCCACAGTGAAAATCATGCCCCTATAGTTATGCAGCACAGCAGCCATGAGTAAAATAGATGCTCCTTTGTCTCCAGGAATATTGTAGCTGAGGAAATCAAACAAAAAAGGAAACAAATGTGCTAAATATGCTGCGTTTGTCCGGGTAGACTAGAGAAACAAATTCATAGACACTCATATATATATATAGAGAGAGGTTCATATACAAGAGCAATTGAACATTAAGAAAACATCCTAACCCAGTCCTGATCAAGTCCGTAAGTTCAATTTAGCCCGTGTGTCCAATACCAATCTATAAGTCCTCTTCAGACACAAAACACATGCACCATTGCTGAATGCAGGAGGATCACAGGCCAGTGTGTTGGGAGGCTTGTGGATGCAGCAGCACTGTGAGCATCTGTGGCAGCCACCTAATCCGGTGTCAATTTGAGGAATAAGAGTGCAGGTGTGGAGTCTGGCTTTCTGGAGATAGATTATGAGAACTCAGAGCCTTCCCCCTGGGAATTCTGGGAAATGTGGTAATACCTTCTTAGAGATGGAATTCTCTCTCAGTTCACTTCCTTGGAGATTTTTCTACTGTCTTGGAGACAGAGACGCTCTACTGACAAGACACAAGGCTGACTCCCTGTGAGACATCCCAGCGGAGAAGTCACTGGATCTACCCTGATGGAACCAGACCTCTGAAGCCGGAGGTGCCACTTGGAGACTCCTGCCAGCACTGAGATGTTTACAACGCCACTGGATCCAAATGCATTCTACCATCTGACTTGTGATCATCTTGCATTTGGTGTCATTGCATGTGTTTTGTGAGTTTCAAGAAGACTTTACAGACTGGTACAGGACTTGTGACCTTGGACTGGATTGGATTGGGATGTTTTTCTCTATGTTCAGTTACTCTTATATGCAAACCTCTCCCATATATATATATATATATATATATATATATACATACACACACACATATATATACACACACACATATATATATACATGTTTATGAATTTGGTTCTCTAGTCTACCTGGACTAACATAGCATCTCAGCAGTGGCAGGGGTCTCTGTGTGGCTACTCCAGCTCCAGGGTAGCTCCATGTGGTTTCTCCAGCTCCCGGGGCATAACCCCGTGTATCTTGTTAGCAGAGCATCTCCAAGGGAGTGAGCCAAGAGAGAGAAATGTCTCCCACTTCCAAGGAGGAAATATGGGAGTTCCCAGCATTCACAGGAGAAGGCTAGGCCCACACAGATTCTTCATTGGTTATATCTGGATTTGCAGGCCAGACTCCATTCCTTCATTCATAATTCTCTCAAATTGACATCAGATTATGTAACTACCATATAGGCAGTATCATAAGTTGCAGATAAGCCCTATAGATATAAAGACAAATCAGAGAAGAGATATAGGTATGCTGTGGGAGAAAAGGGTAAGAATCTAAAATCATGTAGCCAGAGAAGTTCTCAGTGAATTGATGACATTTGAGCAACAACATAAAGTTGACAAGCAAATTGGGTGATTATCTGGAAGAAGGCATATTCCTGAAAAATTAGACACAAATACCCTGCGATGTCATCATGTACACATGTTTGAGAAAAGAGGCCAGTGTGACTAGAATAAATAATGTTAAGACAGTGACAATAGATACAGGCATACTCTTCAGAGAGTTCTTAGCTTTGTTCTAATCTTGGTTCCTTTTTAAATGAAAAATTTTTTTCAGTGATTTTTAAGATCTTTTGTTTGTTTGTTTTTTCTGGTAGTTTTTTTTATTATTAAATACTTTTATCGGGGGCTCTTACATGTCTAATCACAATCCTTCACAATACGTTGTTCATCCATTGTGTCAAGCACATTTGCGCGTGTGAACCTATCATGAGATTTTTTTTTTATATCTTATTGAACTCACGGAGTGCGCTTCCCTGCCTTGGGGCATAGCCCTGGGCCCCAACGAGCAGCAGGGAGAGGCGACACAAGGAAAGCCAAGCGGCTGCAGGAGAGCGAATGGGAAAACCGGGGAGAAGACCAGAACACCGGTGTTCTTGTAGTCCAGCTTGAAGGACACCAGCAGCCCCAAGGGCACCTAGAGAGTAGGTATGCAGGATTGTGACCACTTGACGAATCATACTGCTCTTACCGACTCTGAGCTGGTTGCCATTTTTATTTATAAAAAGATTCTACTCATTTTCTTTGGTGTATGATGCTCTGTGAGCCTTCCATGGGCAGAAGATGTTAAAGAGCGTTAAGAAGCGATCACAGCGACGGACCTCGGTCAGCTAAGTGAAGCCCCTTTAGAAAATGAGCAGCAAAACCCAGAGCCAGCAGAGCTGATCTCCTCGTCCCGACAAAAGCAGTGAAAGCAATCGTGTTTGCTCTCTGCTGAACATCAGTGGCAGTATGCTCGAGCAAGATGCAAAGGCCGATGATTTTGTCATTGGAACTGGCTGGAAAGAAGTCGTGAGTATCTTCGTGAGCTCAGTGCCCCCCCCCCCGCCCCCCACCCCCCCGACGACGTCCATGGTCCAAGGCCATTCTCTTTACAAAAGTAGTCACTGTCTCAGAAAAACATGGAACCAGCCCAATCTAGAGACTCTCAGATCACAGGTACAATATTGATGCTGCTGCTGCTGCTGCTGCTAGCTGGACTTCCTATGGACGGAACACTTTGCCAGATGCTCAGTACCTGGATGCAGTCAGTCTCTCGCCAACCCTGTGAGGCAGGCTTGATCAATAGCTTCCGTGTTCTTATGAGGACATTGAGACACCCGGAAGGTGAGAGAATGGGCGGGATGTCAGAGCCAGTGAGTGGCTGAAGCAGAGCTCCTCATCAGGTTTCCTGGACCCCAAAAGTCAAGCTCCCTACCTCAGGGCTGAGAAAGGGCTGAGGCGTCTATGCCACTGGCCCTATTCAGAACCCTCAAGGTGTTCTTAGAATAAGGTGACGAGACATCCTGCTTTTTAACAGAGAGTGGCCTAGAGTTCTCCTCCCAGACCACCTCCAAGGAGGCCCTCACACCCTGGAAAAAGTCGTCTCTCCAGGCTACAGTGCACCTGCAGAGTCTGTGAGCGGCGAGCTAGGGCTTCCTAAACAGCCTGATCCCCAGCAGGCAGGAGCCCAGGTGGAAAAGGCCCAGTCTGCATCCCTGGAATCCATCCCTGAGGTACTAGAGGAGTGCACGTCCCCTGCTGACTACTCGGACTCTGCCTCTGCCCATGACACGGATTATGCCAATCCTCAGGGTATACATTTTACACAGTCCTCCCAGAAAGAAAGTACAGCTTTGGTACCCTATGGTCTGGCCTGAATCTGAGAACTCGTCCAGTTCCTCATCTCCCTTACCAACCCACACAGTCATCACAACTTGGAGGTTATGATCCACATGGGGCTGCATTTGTTGACAGTGACTCTTGAGCCAGCTCCCCTAGCCCAGGGCCAGACCCGCCTGGGCCTCATCCAGGATGAGATGTGCCGCCACTTATCCCAGCTGCTCAGCGTGGAACGGCTGAACTACTACGCTGCTTCCCTGTGAGTGTGCTGCCGGTTGTTTGAGAGCATGCGGGAGCACCTCCAGTTCCAGTTGGAGATGTACACCAAAAGCTCGTGGACATCATCACTGTGGAGAACCCCAAGATGGCTTATGAGATGAAGGAGATGGCACTGGAGGCCATTGTGCACCTCTGGCACATCCCTGGTTTAGTCACCGAGTTCTACATCAACTCTGATTGGGACTACTACTGTTCCAAACTGTGTGAGGAGCTCACCAAGTTGCTGTCCAAGAATGCCTTCCCCATCTCTGGGCAGCTCTGTAGGACACACCTACTGTCTCTCGATGACCTGTTGACACTGCTTGACAGCACTGAGGCCCACGGCCAGGCCAAAGAGTTTAACCTCACCCAACAGGAGGAGAAAGAGGCAGCCAGATCCAGCTATGAAGCAGTAGATAGTATCCGAGAAAGGCATAAAGGTAGCCTATTGGGGCATTATAAAACTTTGTCTCTTACTCAGAATAAAAAGGAGATTGTTAGGCTTTATGTAGAGGAGAGACAAAGTTTGCAATATAATAGAATTGTTCTTTCTGCTGTATTGAGAATTGACTATAAGAGAACAAGGAGCAAGGTGACCTAAGAAACCTGATTATCTGTATGTGTTTGTTTGGAATAAAGTAGGAAAAGAGATACCAAAGCTTCAAAGAGAAGACTAGTCTACAGGTGTAATATTCCACATGGGCACAGATTCATCTATTTTGAGATCAGGGGAAAAAAAACACAGCTAAATGACTTCTAGCCAGGGATACAATAGTAGTCTTGGATAAAATGGGGGGAAAGAGTACCAAAAAAAACCTCAAAATCATATAAAAGGACAGTTTCACTGTACCAGTGTAGACTAGAGAATACCGCTGAGATTATTGGCCTGGGATATGCTTTAAACTTAGAACTGAAGCTACTCCCATAGGTTAACTCTGAGACAAAAAAAAATAGATTGGCTTATAAAATAAATTAAACCCATGGAGTATTGTATACCATTAAATAATAATCTATATAAGACAAAGTACTCAATAAATACTGTAAAATAAGGTACAGTGAAGTGAAATTATTCAGTATGACTCTTATAGCCATAGATGTTAACTTCCAGCAGTAACAGAATAGGAATATCCAATAAGGTGTAGAGGACACTAACTTTTTGATTGGTCAGTTGTACCATTTCCTTGGGTATAAACATGAGCCATCTCAGAATCAGGAAGGGAAGAATCCCACAATCATCAAGAAAGTAGATACATCACTGAAGAATGAGATCCCTATCTGAAGTGGTTGAGTCAGAAGAGACACCAGAGGCAGCAGCACCAAGAACACAAGTTAGAACATTGGAGCAGTGCCAGCACTTCAAGTCAGAGCAGTGGGCAGGCTTTCTGTCCCATGATTAAAGCAGAGTGCCTTTGTGCTGACTTGCAGACTGGGGTGACACTGGGGCATTTATCACCACTAAGGAAGTTTTGTGACACTTTTCAAACAGGCAGAAACCAAGGGGTGATGTGTCTGAGAGGCCAAGGACTGAGAGACATGCCTGCCAATAGGGTTGAAAAGAATTGCTGCTATAGGTAAAGAAAGGTACTCTTAACCTTCTTTAACCAGTCAATTTCCTTAATAAACCACATTATCACGAGTTTGGTCTGTGAGTTCTATGTGGTCATTACAGCAGATTATCAAACTCAGGCAAGAAGTGGAGTGCTGTGGAAGATACGGTTGGTGTTGGAATAGCACAAAGAAATTCAGAGGATGCCTTCACTTCTGTCCTCCATCTCATAGAAATATCATTCCTGGGCAGATGTGCTAATATATTCTCCTTCCCCCTTATGTAGTAGAGGAGACAAAACAGGGCACCAAAACAATTTCCTCAGATGTGTTAGCACAGGTAGACTAGAGAAACAAATTCAGAAATATGCAAATGTGTATAACAGAGGGTTTTATATAAAGGGTAATTGTACGTTAAGAAAGCATCACAACGCAGTCTAATCTAAGCCCACAAGTCTGATATCAGCCCATTTGTCCAATACCAACCTATAAAGCCCTCTTTAGACTCACATGCAATGACGCTGGGTACGAACTATCACAGGCCAGTGGGTAGAAATTCTTTGGATCCAGTGGTGTTATAAGCATCTCAGTGCTGACTAGTGTCTCCACGTGACTTTTGAAGCACCAATGCAGCATCAAGGTAAGTCCATGTGCCTCCATCTCAGGGATGTTTCACAGGGAGTCAGCCTTGCCAGTAGAAAGTTTTCCTCCTCTCTCCCATGAAGAAATCCAGGAGTGCCCAGAATTCGTAGGAGAAGGCCAGGTCTACACAGAGCCTCAATGTCTTTGATCTGATTAACAGACTAGATTACCCCCTTCACTCTTAATCCCAAAATTCACTCAAGTCCCAAATTGACACCAGATTTTGTCATTACCACAAAACATAACAGTGGAAAGGAAAATAGACTGATCAAATCAGATCAGAAAATAATGAGTAAGCTAAAACGTTGTGAAGTATCTTACAGATGTCATGTAAGAAGACAAGTAGAAATCAAATAGACACGGAAAGCTTCTATTGATATACTGGTGCATAATTATTGTCATTTTGCTGTATTTTTATTTGGTTTCTTTTTCCTTTTTTTTTTTGTTTATTGGTGTCGTTGTACCTCCTCTACTTCTGTATTGTTGGTTACTCTTTGGGCTGTGATTTGCGTGGTGAGCAGTTAGAAACCAGGATTTTCTACACCTGTAAACAGTTAAAGTCTCAGAAATCACAGGGGTTTTCTATGAGGCATCTTTTACTCCATTACAAAGAGTTTGGTTTTGTTTAGCTTTCATCATATTGGTTTCTGGGTGGTGGTGTCTGGGCAGATGTGCTAATAGATTCTCCTTCCCTCTTATGTAGTAGAGGAGACTAAACAGGGCACCAAAACAACTTTCTCAGATGTGTCAGCACAGGTAGACTAGAGAAACAAATTCAGAAACATGCAAATGTGTATAACAGAGGGTTTTCTATAAAGGGTAATTGTACATTAAGAAAGTTCTGCCTGCTATTGTTGATTCTATCCAGCACATGATGTGATTAATATTTTTTGTACTGCTGCTCTTGTTTTTCTGAATTTCTTGAGTATTTCTTTGTCTGAAACTATCTTCATTCATGAGATTCTTGTTTACCAGGTATTTTCTCTTTCAGAAGTTTATATATTTCACTCTATTGTCTTTTTGCTATCGTAGTTTTGTCTGAGAAGTCTAAACTTATCCTTATCTGTTTTTCTGTTTAGGTAGCTGTGCTTTTTTTCTCTAAGTGTCTTCAAGCTTCTCTCCTTTTTCCTGAAATGAGGTTGGGTTATGTACCATCATGCTTTTATCTTTTGTGGTCTATCCTATTTGGACTCCTTGCAATGTCTTGAACAGTCATGTTCTTCTTCCTTGTGACGTCGTGACATGAGCTTTGCAGGATTTGACAAACTTTTCAATGAAAGTCCAAATATAAAGTTATATTCATCTTTGTAGACTTTGGTGATCCTGTTGCATAATGCATTCTGTTTTTGTTATTGTGGTTTATACACTTTTTTGAAATTTAAATGTTTAAAATATTTTCTTAAAGTCTCAAGTGATCACTTTTAAAAAATAATTCAATGGAAAAATAAGCAAAAAATAATTCAATAGCATTTCACAAAATATAAAATGGAGGCCATTTAAAAAGCGAAAGTATGCTCAAATTTTCATGATGAATTCAATTATGTCCTCCTACAATATATGTCAATGTGACTAGGCTATGAATTTACAATACTGTGTGACTGTCCTTTGTTTTATATTTTGTTACAAGTATCCTCCATTTTTGATGTGGAAACTTTGCTTTTACTAACCACTGTGTTAATAAGGCAAGATCAACTGGGGCTGAATCTTGACTTGTCATACTCAGGGTACATCCTCACTTGAACTGTACCTTTGATCTTGCAAGAGACAGAGAGATGCTAGCAGGAAGAGGAGGACCCCACACTATGAAGAAAGAAAGCACCTGCAAAGGAACACATCCTTTGGGCTCAGGGCTCAATTGCTGAGAATTGCTCAAATCTGAAGAGTGATTTCAAACATTTAGAGATTCTCAAGTAACCAGGAAGCAGAGGCAAAAGAGACAAAGACTTTCCTCCAGAGCCAAAGGTCAGAAGAGACAGCATCCTGCATACAGACATCTAACTTCCTAAACCATAAGAAAATGCATTTTTGCTTGTTAAAGTAATTTTTGAAATATCGTATCACTAGAAGGTAATATAAACTTTTTCATAATAAACTTATTAAAATGCAAAAGTAGATGAGATTCATTCTCACTAGATTGACCAAAAATAAGTGTCATGTAAAAATGAAGTATGAAAATGCAAGTTTTATAGGGATTATGGGTGTCTAAATTTAGAGAGCAATATTGGTTTCTGGTGTAAATTTGAACATCTAAATGCACATAAAAATAAATTACTAAAAATGCATTACTTTATATACACCAGAGTTCTTCTGTGGCACAAATGGCTAAATGTTCAATTACTAGCCAGAAGAGTGGCAGTTCAAATCCACCACAAGGGACATCGGAAAATGACTTGGCAATCTGCCCTTGTAAACCCAATGAAGAAGTTCGGCCCTGTATACATGAGGGCAGCATGAATCATAATCAAATTGATGGCAACTAACAATGATGACATACATATATTTGGAAAAACTCTTGGATATCAGCAGACATGTGCAAGGATGCCAACTATAGCAGTTTGTAAGAGCAAGAAGGTCAGGAAGACTCTAAATATCTAGTGGTAGGAGACTGTATGAACAAATTGTGGTAAGTTCACCACAATCAAATTTTGTAACTGAAGATGAAGATCTTTTAGAAACCTACATTTAACATGAATAACTTTCAGAATAAGGCAAGTCCCAGAGGAACAAACCTAGCATCATACCATAGCATAAAATCCTAAGCCAGCAAAACTAGATAATATATCATTAAGGAATATATAAAGGAGTTCATGGCACAATAATTGAATGCTTCACTGGTAAGTGATAGGCTGGATCATCTGATTCCATAAAGATTATTAGGGGAAATAAAAACCAAAACAGCAAAAATAATTTACTGCACTCGAGTTAATTTCGACTCATAACAACCCTAGGTGGCATTTCTAACATAAACTTTATAGGAACATCTTTTAAAAATCTTTATAGGGGCTGAGCCCCGGTGGCGTAGTGGTTGTGCGCGGGACTGCGGCCCACTGGGAGGGAGGTTCAATTCCGGCTCCCAGGAGCAAAGGCTGGGCCTCCTACTCCCACCACTTGAGGGCAGTGATGCCTAAAAAAAAAAAAAAAAAAAATCTTTATAGACTCATCTTTTTTTCCTGTGGAGGAGTGAGTGGGTTTGAACTGTTCACCTTGCTGCTGGTAGTCCAACATTTACCAGATAGCATCATAAAGATTACAGCCTTGAAAACTACATGAGAAAATTCTGCTCTGTTCTATCAGCTAGATTTCAATCAGAATAGCTTCAATGACCTTCCCTTCCTCCTTTCCTCATTTTTTCCCTCCCTTTCTTTCTATCTTCCTTTTCTCAAGGCATATGAATGTAGAAGATAAAAGGTAAGGAAATGAAAAATAATTGTATTAGCATTTTATTAAGGGAAAGATTGGACAGGGAATTTATAGCCATATGGAAGGTGGGCTGTAGGGTGTAATGAATTACACTACCTTAAAGTTAGCAGTTTGAAACCACCAGCTGCTCTGCAGGAAACAGATGAGTTAAAAGTTACGTGAAAAGTTACAGCATTGGAAAACCACGGAGGCAGTTCTACCCTGATCCAATGGGTCTCCATGAGTCAGAATTGACTCGAGGGAAGTGAGTTTGGTTTTTTGGTTTGAATAAATGGATATTTGTGATTATCTTCTAGTCCTTGGGTTAGGTAATAAATTTGAATATAGGAGTATATTGTTATTTATCAAATACAAGTAGTCCCCAAATTTTGACATGTCCAATGTATGATGAGTCATATTTATGATAGTCTTTTGTGTTTGTTTTTGTTAGATTTTATCATCAATATTATGTTCCAACAAGTAATCTGCTTATGTTCTCTTTATCAGAGATTCACTCACACATGCTCAATTTTATGATTTGTCATTCTAAATATTAAAGGATTTTTAAGGATACTGATAATAAAAGGAAATAAAAATGAAAACTATAAATAATAACAATAAAGTGTTAGAGTGAAGATTAATTCAAACTTACTTCAGAATTGGGACCCCATCATAAGTTTAGGGTTACCTTTTTCATATGAGAAAAAAATAAAAAATATTTTCAACCAAAATAATTTCCTGAAGACTTCAATTTTTATACCTCATTGGATAGAATATTTCCACAGACATATTCACCAGCAGTGAAGTTGGAAATTTTAGTTTTATATAATAGGGACATCGATGCTGATCAAAATAATTGTCAGAGTAAACCAGTTTCTAACATCCATGGGATCCATAACACAATTGTACCGAGATAATATATAAAAATTATAGTAAAGTAATAGAAAATAGGAGGGATGAAAGAGAGGCCAAAATAAAGAAGTTAGACACATTTTCTAATAGCATAATCACCTCCTGCATGGCATGATCTGAGCAGTCAGGTCCCTGCAGAGAAAAAATATGTATATAACCAAGACTTCTATATACTTAGGGAGCATGCACGCCCCCCCACCCCGCCCACCAGATTACATGTAATCATATATGTAACAGGAAGGGGCTGTGCAATAGGCATAAACGACAGGAAAGAATGAGCTAGGGGTGTACCTGTGACAGGAAGGAGAGGAGTTAGGGGTATACATGTGGCAAGATGGGCGGATCCTCACTTCAAGATGGCAGTCAAACTTTGGTTGTGCTTGAGTTGCCTTTACCTTGTTTCTGGACCTTCCTTCAGGGAAACAATTCACTTTCCTTATCGGCAGGGAATGAGCTCCAGCCATGGTCGGACAAACACTAGGTTCTGATTGCTCTAAAGGGTTGATGCCCTCAGGGAGAAAACTTCAAAGCAGCTGACCACTCACTTTGAGCTAGCAAGCAGCACCCTAGGTTTGGCAGATAGTTGGGGTACAACCTGGAGAAAAACCCTTTTGCATCCAACAAATAATATTTTGCTTGCTTCACACAAGCTGATTCCGTGTGTGAAGCTTAATCATTGGGGATTTATTTGAAGCTAATGTTATAATATATGTGAGTGTTCCTTGTGAAACCCAAACCACTGTGCAAATGTACAGTCAGATTCTCACTGCTACTGTGCTTAGTCATCATTCTTTTGCTAAAGTGAAAATCCTTGTCTTAAATTTTCAAGGATACGGCTTATTGGTCAGCTTCTTTCCCTGATACCATATATCACCCTGTTTTGGTGTCTGTCTGCCAGACACCATGGACTTGACATTGAGAGTTCCACAGTCAAAAATTAAGAAACCTGGATGAGTCCCCAATAAAATGATTCTAAAATAAATAAATGAACATAAAAATTAAGAAACCAAGTACTGCCATATAACATATATCTACAACACTGTTCCCGCTCATATACCTTAAAAGAAAGCTAAGACAAAAACCAAAAAAAGGGGATAATAAATACAATAAAAGTAATGTTTAAAAGGTCACTTTCCTTATAGTTCATGTCTTCATGAAGTATTGAAAGTAAAGCTGTTTTTTAAAATGCTTTTAATGAAACCACTTTCTGTTCAATTCAACATCGAACTATTGTTTACATATGTCAAATAACAATTAAAGCACAGTGGTAGCAACAATAATAGTCTCAAACAAAACAATGGTGTTTTGTTGTTGCTGTTGTTTGGTTTCTTTCTAATTTTTATTGCCAAGTAATTTACATATCATAAAATTCAATAGTTCAATAATTTAATCATATCAAGGAGAATGGGATAATCACCGCCACATAGTGCAGAATCATTTTTTTTATGTGGGAGTTGTTAAGAATCAGAACTGACTTGATAGTACAACACTCCTCCACAAAGTGTCATTACCATAATTTAATGTCACAGAGTATTATGGCACTGAACATCCAAGCCTTCTACACCAGCTCCCAAGAACTATCTTTTCATAGCAGACTGTGTTTATTTTCCAATAAAATGTGAAACAAGTAAAGAGTTTAGTTCAGTTCAAATCCAAAGCTCTCACGGGAGATCTATTTTTTGTGAAATACTTAGACTATGAGTAAAGTGAAGTTATAGATTTTCTAATTTGGAAATGCTTGCTGAAAGAGAGGAGAGCAAGAAGTGCTTGCCAATGAAAATTAAGGATTGCAGCATTCAGTAGATTGAACGCAGTGTAACAAAAACTAAAATCTTCATAAGTAGACCAATATGAAATATGAACATGCAGAAAAAGGTGAAGTTGTTAAGACTCTCATTTTTGTTCAATCCACAGTGTTCATGTAAGCAAGAGTTATGAGATCAAATTATTCATTTCATTGAATAAATTGCTGCCCAAGTCCCCTTGAAAGTAATAAAAACCACTGATATTACTTGGTATGTTAAATCGCTTCGTATACATGTGAAAGTTGGATATTGAATACAGAAGATCAAAGAAAATTGATGCTTTTGAATTATGCTGCTGACAAAGAATTGAAAGTATCAAGGAATGCCAAAAGTGCAAACAGATTTGTCTTTGCAGAAGTGCAGCATGAGTGCAGTTCAGAAGTGAGAATGATGAGACTTCAAACGCGTGCATTGGACATTCTATCCGGAGAGACCAATCCCTGGGAAAGCACTTCCACTTTACTTGATAAAGTCGAGGGGCAGTGAAAAAGGGGAAAGTCCTTCATAATATGTATTGACACAGTGACTGCCAGGATGGGCTAAAATGTAAGAACCATTGTGAAGATGGCACATGACTGGGCAGTGTTTCATTATGAGTCACTTGGCGGTACCTAACCACCACAACAAATTCAGGGCATGAACTAAACCTTGGTGTTTGTTTATACAGAGTCTCTGAGAGCTCTTCCAGTAAATAGAAGATGGCGCTGCTTCCTGGTGAGATGGACTTTCCAACAATCTAATTGTCAGTTCTGTCAGCCACCTACGTGAGGTGCCAGGAGAAGAAGCACATCCGCCTGGGTGATTGATAAAATAAGATAACATCCAATAACAGATTGATAGCATCAGACTGTGATTGATAAAAATCCAAATCCAAAAGACGGAATGGTTATCAGAGGTGATGCCATCAACACCTTCTTTGTGGAAGGTCAGGGTTTACAGTGGGAGCCCAAAATCGATTTGTATGATGCACACATGGATAAACCTCCCGGGAATCCCCTCTGATTGGAGACCTTAAATATGAATAGCCTTACTATCAATCAGAATGGAGCTGGACTTTTGTTTGTTTGTTTCATTTGTTTTCTGTATGCGAAATCCATCCTGGGTAGAGCTATAGAGACATAGATTGCATCGATTGTTTCTTGAGGGATATGGCAGGGAAGGCGGGGGCTCTGTGAGGAACTGACAGCAGTGAGTACAAAAAAGAATTGAATGTTCTAAATTTGATTGTGAAGATTATGATAGATCTCACTTAATATGATTGAAAATATAGTAAAAATATACACATTTGATAGAAATATTGAATTGTATGATATGCAAAATATATGCCACTAAATTTTTTTTAAGTTTCTGGAGTCACCTAAAGGAGTTGCTTTCTTACTGTCACAACAGCACTATAATTAAACAAAGGAAAGATCTAAGAGGTTGAGATGGATCCGCGGAATTGAAAAGTAAAGATATGTTTTATGGAGGTAGGGGAAAACTTTGGGGAAGGGAAGGGACAGCGCAGAAAGGGACAGGAACATCTTGAGCTTCTGAGCAAGTTCAGAGGTCTGAGGTTAGGTCACAGAGCCGCAGCTTGCTGATGAGGTTGTAGAACATAGACAGGGTAAGAGCCAAGACCATATGGGCCGATAAGGGGAAGGGAGGTCTTCTGTGCTGTGTGTTGCAGGTATCAGTCAGGAAATGTCTGGTTAACAAATCAACTTTTTTTTTTTCTCACAGACTTGCTGTCAGAATGCTGGAGAGAGGGGCTGTGTGGAACCTTCTCTGAAGCCTTGGGGCTAAAGGTTACTACGTCCAGCAGGTTATTTGTCTTCCTGAGGAGCGAGTGGATGGGGAGCTGCTTTGTTTGGACTAGCCCAATCAAGATCTATGTCCTGAACTGTGGGAGACAGAAAAATGCAATAATACAGGTTTGGTCAGATTGAATCTGAAAAGCATTTCAACAGTTGTTCAAAAGAAGGAATACACTAAAGCTAGATCATTCTGCACCTCTGAGATCCACTTTTAACTTGGATTGAACTAGACTAGTGTAAAGGGGACTTAGATAGCATTAATACTATAAAAGACAGGCTACCCTTTGAGTATCCATTTTATAGATCTCACACATGTGTATTCATAATGATTTCTTCAGTACCCATACATATAATGCCAGTGTATTATTTATTATAAAAGCTCCTTCCTTTTAGGGAAATTACAAATCAGAGAAAGAAACCATTCTCTATTTCATTAATGACTTATATGTCTAATTTTCTAATCATACAAGAATGTAGATTACGCTAACCATAACTGTACAAAAATACTCCAAATTTGTGGGGGTCCCAATTTGCACCTGATTTCTAGATATCCAGCAGACAGCAGCATTCCTGGAGGAGAGGGTGGTGAAGAAACCAGGTGGGATTAGAGGTATTGACACCAAAATGACCAAAATGCCTATAAAATTTTCATGCAGTATTTCAGCAGAATTTTTATGTTTTATAAAATACCATACAGTTAGTTTTAAAAGCAATAGCACTTTTTTGTAAACACAGCTTACATGTTTTAATATGCCCACAAAGCTAAAACTCTAGGCTCATTTACTTCCTGAACCTTCTAATGGGATCAGCCAGGACTGCCAAATCACATGGTTTACACTGTAATCACAAATGGGGAAGTGATCAATTAAATAGAATACATACAGAAAAGAACAGAACTAAAACTTAGTACCTTGGTTATATTTTAGAAACTTGATGTATAGCTATAGGAATGGGAGTTCAAAAGGAGAACCCTGTTGATATTGAATGATTTTTCTGTCAACTAGAATAAGGAAGACTGAAGAAAAGTCGATGCATATGAATTGCACTTCTGGGGAAGACTATGGAAAGAACCATGAACTTCTAAAAAGACAAGTCAATCTGTCTTGGAAAAAGTATGACCAGAGTGCTCCCTAGAGGTAAGGATGGCAAGACTTTTTCTTTCACACTTTGGACATATTCTCAGGAAATACAAGTTCCTGGAGAAGGACATCATGCTTGGTAAAGGGGAGTGGTAGCAAAAAACAGGAATTGTCACAATGGCTGCCACAATGGGCTAAGAAACAGGAACAATGTAAGGATGGAGCAAGACTATGCAGTGCTTCGTTCTGTGATGCAAAGAGTTACTCTGGGTCAGAATCAGCTTCATGCACCTAATAACAATCTTGGTAATGGGTGGAGTTAAACCTGTCAAGTAAGGGGTAACTTGATGACACTGCTTTGGTGAATTCACTTTTTATATGAAATCACTTTCTTGTTCACTGGAACTTTCCTGGGACCCTTTGCTTCCATGTGGGCCTGCACCCCATACAGTCGTTGGTGCCCTGTCATGTTTCCACCTACCTTGAATCCTTGCAACTCTGAACCCACCACCCCGTGATCCTCCTCCTTTGCCATTCTGTCTCACCAGGATGTGGCTACATGAGTCAGAAAACGGACTAATGGACTACCATCAGACTGACGGACTTGAGTTGAACTGGGCTGGGATACCTTCTTGATAAATTATTACTTCTTGATATAAGGCTTGCTTTTTTGCCAACATCATTTTATTGGAAACTAATGCAGATATAATATTATTCCATAATTCAATCACATCATGCTACCATAATCATTTTCAAAACTTTTTTTCTTCTTGAACTCCTTGACATCATCTTGCCTTTACCTCTTACCCCCAATTTATCATCCAGGAACCGTTACTCTACTTGCTGCCTCTATAGGTGGATAAATCCTAGTTTATGAAACATAGATGACTGACACTGGATTTATTTCTCTAGACAACCTAGGCCAATCCACTGTCTATAAATGGGGGGAAATCAGTCATTGTTTTCTTCATCAGCTACACCTGCAACGCTTCTTCCCATGACCATAACCACTTGGAATTAAGTCAGCTCTCAAAACATGAAGGGCACACTCTTTCAGATTGTTAATTCTGACCATGCCCTCCCATTTAATCACTAGCTTTAGAATACCTTTAATACCCTCATTTTTGACCCGCTATCCACAAATTTGAGTGGGTTCCCATTACTGATTCAAGATATCAGTCAGAATCTTGGGATCCTCCATGAATCCCCCTAATTCTGACCTGCTGGCTAAAATTTTGAGGGTTTCCTTTTGCGCTTCAGAGTATCAGTGGTAAACACAGGCATTTCAGCTATTCTTATTTCTGATCCACTTTACCACGTGTTTGATAATTTGTTGGGAGGAATCACAGCCTTTTTACCAATCAGTAAACTCATGCTTCCAATCACAGGGCTTTGTTGGGTATCTCGTTATATAAATCAAACTTTAGCGCCTCTCCCCTGAGGTCAATTAATAGTCTAAGGTAATCATAGAGTAATATCACAATTAATACCCAAGGTAATATTGTGTGGTTTAGCTTTCTGAATAGGTCAGCCTTCACTCAAAGTCTTCTTTTTTTGGGGGGGGGGGGGCGGGCATCACTGCTCTCCAGTGGTGGGAGTAGGAGGTCAAAGTCTTCTTAATAACATAAAAGTGTTAAGTCAGGTGTGGCCTGGAGTTCTAAACAAAAGCATTTATTATTACTGATAAAATAAGATACATATAGTACTTCTTGGGAACCAAGAAAAAAGACTAAATTATTGAGTAAAGTTAATATAAACCTTACATAGACAGAAGGAACATCCTGAGTCCATGCATTTAAATATGAATCACATAAAAATAAAGAGAATTGAAGATGATACAAGAAACTCTTAGTCACTGATTAAGATGATAATAAGAGAAAATAGATAAGTTACCTCACATCAAAAAGTGACTATTCATTTTTAGGCTGCAGTGCAATAATTTCATATACATTTTGACTAGCAGGGCTATTCCTCACTCAGTCAATCTGAAAATAGATTTTTCTAGACTTGTTTGTAAAACTTCAATTGAATTACTGACTTCATAACTTTGTAAGAAGCAAATCATTAAGGAACTCTAGAGCTGAAGAAAAGTTTAAGGGAATTTTATAGTTAACTTCTCTTGTGGGTTTGCTTGTTTTTATGCCCAGCATCCACTCCTCATTCCAGTAGCAGAACTATGTTCAGTTTAGCCACACCCTACTTTATTCCTAGTAGACATAACCTTGGAGTAGAAATATTCCCTAATGTGAACAGTCATTAATTTTTATGATTTTGTATATAGAATATAGACAGATGTCTCAAAAGATCTTCATTTTTTTTCATATGAACTAATGGATTTTCCCTATGATTACTGATCTTCCACTTGAAGGACAATATTTAATTCACCAGAAACCTGTTAACTCTATCTTCAAAATTAATCTCGAAACTGGACACTTCTTTCTTTCAATGCTTTAGGTTATGACACAACCATTTCTTCCTTAAACCTAAAGAACCACTTCCTAACTCATCTCTCTACTTAACATTCTTATGTTTGATAGTCTATTCTCCATAAGGCAGTAAAACGGATCCTTTGAAGACATATATTAGTTAATTCCCTTGCCAGTCTACTTTCCAGAATCTTCTTGAATTTACAGTTCACATAAAATAAAAGCAGACATCTACCTATCTACCCTCAGACTTTATGACTCTCTCTGAAATCATTTTTCTCGAGACACTGTAGTCGCCTTGCTATTTCTGAAAAAAGTATAAACAATTTACTGTTCTTTTTTTCAATACAAGTTTTCTCCCAGAAAAATTGAAGCTATATCACTTTATGGAAAAATACTTCTCTGATATCTTATATAATAGATCCCCCTCACATCTATCAATCATTCTTCTATCAATTTTTATAACATTACAACAATAACAAAATACTACAAGTATATCAGTGGCTAGCCCCTGATTTGTTTGTTTTTTTAAGATAAGGGGGATAGTGCATTTAGAATGTGTTCTACCAGGTGAGGCTGTTAGTCACGCTTTCTATTTAGAGGTTCTGAAAAGATTGCATATGAGTGTGAGACAAAAAAGGTTGAATTTGTGGCAGATGGAGGACTGGTTTTGCCAGCACAACAATGCACCTGCTCACATAGCCATCTCAGTGCACCAGTTTGGGGCAAAAAGCAGCATGCCACTTTTGCCCCACACACCTTACTCACCTGACCTTGCTCTGCGTGACTTCTTTTTGTTTCCACGAATGCAGAGGAACATGAAAGGACAATGATTTGATGAAGTAGAAGAGGTGATAAAAAGAGTAAAGGGAGGTTATGCCAAGCATCCAAACGTATGAGTTTGAAAAATGTTTCCAAGTATGGAATCATGATTTGACAATGTAATAAGTGTAGTGGAGAGTATTTTGAAGGGGATAAGGTTGTTTTGGGGAAAAAATTAACTTATAGCTTTGAATAAAAATTCCAAGGTTTTTTTGTGGGGGTACTTCTTCTTATATTTATTTATATACATATAGCTATTTTTTCATCAAAAATATATAACACAATAATCATCACTTAAACAAATTATACTAAAGTCAATAATCATTGAATCAATTCAGATTCATAACAGTCTATAGGACAGATTAAAAATGCCCCTTAAGGTTTTAAAGCTATAAATCTGTACAGAAACAAACAAATGAACCAAAAAACCCATTCCCATAAGTTCCAACTCATAGGCAATTCAACTTACAGAGATTTCCAAGGCTATAAATCATTACAACAGCAGAAAGTCTGACCTTTCTCTAATGAAGTGGTTGTTAGATTTGAACTGGTGACCTTGAAGACAGCAACCAAAAGCATAACTCACTACACAACCCAAACCAGACCAAACTCATGAACATCAAGTTGACTGTAACGCTTCATGGTAGCAGAGAGCTTCTATTTTCTTCTGTGGTGAGACTGAAGGTTTCAAACTGCTGACCAAAAAAAGGGGTGGGGGAGCACACTATAAGAAACTTAAAGCTGCAAGGTGGAGAGAGGAACAAAACCTGTTAACAAAATTTGAGCCCCTGAATCCTGGCACACCTCCAGCTACTTACAGCCCTAGACATTCAGCTATGTGTATTATTATGTTTCTTATTTTTATTAAAGAATTATGATTTGAGCTTCTCTCTTTTACATTAAAAAAATCCTATATAAAAATCCTATATAAATTATCAACCTCTTATATATATACAGGAAATTGAGAACTAGGAAGAAAAATTGTTTTGTGGAAAGAATTTCAAATTCTCATCAAATCAAACTATCTGGAACCATGAGGGTTGGCTGAAGTTCCAAAACTATTTACCTGAGATAATCTTCAAACCTGAAACCAAAATAACCCTTGAAGTCATCTTTAAATCAAATATGTTAGCTTTGTTGGTAGAGAACATCTGCTTTGAGCACTGTGTTCTATTAATGAACTATCCATATTGAATAAGATAGATGATGTGAACTTGAAATATTGGTTAGAAAGTCTGAGGGGCAGTGAATTCATGATTAGGATGAGAAACAATTTGGAAAAGGAGAGTAAGAATGATTACACAGCTTGAAGAATATTATAATTGCCCTCAATTGTATCTCTAGGAATTGTGGAATTTCTGTATTTTTGCTAGGTATAATCTCAGCAATGATAATAGTTTAAAAACATTTCTTTTAATAATTGGGAGACAAGTCTTAAGCTTGGGTTTTATGAGTTCAAGTACTGATATATATTTTTTGAATCATTTGTTACTAGCTGCACAAATAGATTAATTCAAACCATTCCATGATCCCATGTGGTTTGTAAAATTGCATAATAGCCAAATACTTGAGCCAAGAAGCCTAGGAGATTAAGTAGGTTGAGATGAAGTTTCCTTGTGTTATTTGGTTTTTCTAAATCTGAACTGCTCCCACAGCGTGAGGGAGCACAGCTCATGGAGAAAAAAAGCAACAACACGAAAAATCTCTTAAAAATATATCAGAGTTAATCCTCTCAGTCTAATTTAAACTATAGATTTTTTCCAGGGAAAGAAACACTCATTTATAAAGACTTACTTTTCTTCAGAAACTTGTAACACTCATGCTTTCCCCCTCCTTTGCATCTGTTGCAAGTCACAAATCTTTTCATCCTCTGCCTCCTCAAGCGTGTATGCCATTACTATTTCTCTGTATATGCAGTTGATAATCTTCTCAAGCCCAGTCTTTCAGGTGTTAGACAATTACAAGAAAGTACCTAGTCCAATACTTGAAACACAGTAGCTACTTGATGCTTTATAGCCCTTAAATATATATATAAATAAAGATTCTTTTCTTAATTTTTGAATTTTTATGTTTTGAGATCATCAACTCGAGTGGGTTTTTTTTTTTCAACATGTTAAAAACATTAGTAGAATATTACTATAAAAGTTTTTTATTTGAATAGATAAGAGAAAATATGGGGCTAGGGGTGTATTTTGTTTTTATATTGTTCATTTATTTATCATTGAATATTTTAGATATTTAAAAGGATCTAATCCATTTTTATCAATGTTAGCACACGTCGAATATTATATTCATCAAAATATTCAATTCTGAATCATAGGAACCCTTTAGACCAAGACAGAACTGCGCATGTGGATTTCTGAGATTGTGTATAACCGAGATAGTAAAAAGTCCCATGTTTTTCCCTTATAGAAGGTGGTAGTTTCAAACTTCTGATCTTGCAGATAACAACCCAATACCTGCGAGGGCTCCTTGAATCAATTTCTGAATGTCAATGGAATTAATAGGATAATGATGAGCCAGGGTACTTAGAGTATGTGTTTAAAATATTTATTTTAAATATTAGTGATAATGAATATTAAACATTTTAGTCTTGGGGGGAAAAAGCATAATTTAGATGTTCACTTTACCATTGAATGAGTGAAATGTAGACTTCAACATTTATATCCAATTCTAAAGACCTGAGGCTGGGTGTTAGTAATATTTAATAAATTATATTTAATATGCTCTATTTTTTAGGGATAATAAGGATATTCCATTTAAAAAATTTAGTAACAGATGAAACAATTAATATTGAATAATTTCTAATGGTAAGTGCTTGTGATATCTAAAGAGGGGCTTAGTAATATTTTCTCTTTTTGTCAATAACTTTTTCTTTAAATCCTATTATTGGGGGTGTCTACAACTCTTACCACAATCCATCCATAATTTGTACATCTCATAACATTTGCTTTCTGTTATAGCCCTTGGCATTGGCTCCTATTTTTCCCTGCCCTCCCTACCCTCCCCTCCTTCATAAACCCTTGATAATTTGTAAAAAATCATTACTTGACCATATCTAACACTAACAGATGTCTCCCTTTACCCACTTCCTCATTGTCCATTCCCCAGGGAAGAGGTTATATGCAGATCCTTATAATGATTTCCCCCTTTCTACCCCACTTTCCCTCCACCTTCCCAGTATTGCCATTCTCACCCCTGATCTTAAAGGAATCATCTGTCCTGTATTCCCTATGTTTCTGTTTCCTCACTATATCAGTGTACATCCTCTGGTCTAGCCATATTTGTAAAGTAGATTGGAATCATGATAATGGGGAGGAGGAAGCATTAAAGAACTAGAGGAAAGATGTATGCTTCATCATTGCTACAATGCACCCTAACGGATTCCTCTCATCCCTGCGACCCCTATCTAAGAAGTCTGTTACCAAGAGATGGACTTTGGGTCCCCAACCTATACTCACCCTTATTTACAATAATAAAAATTTTAGTTCTTTGATGCCTGATCCCTGATCCCTTAGTTATCTTGGGGTCACACAGGCTGGTGTGCTTCTATATGGATTTTTTTGCTTCTGAGCTAGAAGAATGCTTGTTTACCTTCAAGCCTTTAATACCCCCAATATTTGGGTAGCTGGGCACCAGCAGCATTATTCACCACATTTGCTTATGAATACATTTGTCTTCAGTAATTCCAATGCCAAAGTGGGCACACAATGATATGATTTTATGTTCTTTGATGCCTGATACCTGATCGTTTAGATATCTCATGGTCACACAGGTTGGTGTGTTTCTTCCTTGTTTGTGAGCTAAATGGCCTCTTATTTACCTTCAAATCTTTAAGACCCCAGATGCTATATCTTTTGATAGCTGAGCACCATCAGATTTTTTCACCACATTTGGTTAAGCACACATTTGTCTTCAGTGATAAGTGTCAGAAAGGTGAGCTTCATGGAATGCCCCCCCCCAAAAAAAATAGAACAAAATGTTCTTGCATTAAGGAAATATTTGAGTGGAGGCCCAATGTCCATCTGCTGCCTTAATACTGAACCTACAAATATGCGTATGTAAACCTATTCCCTCATCATCACATATTTACCTATGTACATAACTGTATTTAAAACTCTATAAATGCCCTTTGCCTCTAACTTTTCCTTTATTTCCTTTTACTTCATTCGTCTCCCACTATCATGCTCAGCCTTCTTTTGGGTTTCAACTATTTCTCTAATTTGCCCTACCCTTGATAAATCCCTACCAGGCCTCTCACACCTCCTTGCTGCTGACTTTGGATCACTTGTTGTTCCCCTGTGCCTGGATTGGTCAACACAACCTCCTTTCTCCCATCTCCCCCTCTCCCATACTCCCTGGAAACCATCAGTCCCATTGTTTTCTCCTCCAGAGTAATCATCTAGCCTATCTTATCTAGATAGACCTGCAGAGATAATAATATGTACCAAAAAAAGACACAGCAAAATGAAGAAACAAAAAAAAAAAAGAAGCACAAGAAAAAAAACAAGAATGCAACAAGAAAAGAACAATGCAAAAAAGAAAAGAAGAAAAGAAGACAATGCCCAGAAACATATATATATATATATATATATATATATATATATATATATATATGCAAAACCTGTAAATCGTTCAAGGTCTGTTTGTTGATCTTTAGGAGTTACCTATGGACATCACTCACATCCTGGCCCCAAAGTCTATCCTTGGCATTCCCTGAAGACCTCCATGCTCTGCTTCCCCTGCTGCTCTGCTGCATGCCCTTAGTGGTTTCCTCTGTGTGGTAGGGTTAGTCCATCTGCAATCCCCACTGTGTCTCCAGAATTGTCCCCTGTAGGGCCTTGGGTCAGCAAGGGACATTATGTCTCATAGTGTAGCTGGCCATCTGATCCTCTTTGTGCATTGGCTGTTCTGAGTGGGGAGGTAGTCTTCAAGGTTGGGTGGACCAGAATGTGCTTCACTATATTCCACCCACTTCATATGCTCCAGTGTGCTCTGGTCAGACATGTCCCTCTCCCCTGAACTTCAGTGTGGTTCTCTAAAGTAAATTATTCTTGGGGGAGGGGCAGCAGTTCACATATATGGCATTGGAGCTAGGCTCTCAGACCCTTCGACAAGCTCCCTGCTTTATGTCATCAGGCTGCATTCGCATCCTGGAAAGCTGGGTTTTAGTTTGGTACTTCTTTCCTTGTGGAGATATAAGCAATACCCCTGCTACACATTGCTATCTCCACACACACACACCCTCCTTTTAGTTGGCTACCATAGATAGCCCTGGACTTGGTCTGGCCCCTGCCAAATTATCTGGAACTCACCCCATTAATTTTCATATACAGTAGCCTTTTCCTTTGCCCCTTTTGAATTTTTTTAAAGCTTACTTCAGCAGACTCAGGTTGTACTTGTCCTTTTGCATTTTGCTTACATCACTTAGCTTGATTTCCTCCAGTTCTTCCCATGCGACAATATGCTTCATGCATTCATCACTGTTTTTCACTGATGCATAGCATTCCATTGTATGTATGTACCAGTTTTTTAATCCGTTCATCTTTTGATGGAAATTTGGGTTGTTTCCAGCCTCTTGCAATTGGAAATTGTGCCACAAAGAACATTGGAACACAGATGTCTGGCTGTAGCTTGTTTCTTGCCTCTTCTGGGTATATGTCCAGTAGAAGAATTGCTGGGTCATATGGTATCTCAATTTCTATCTGTTTTAGCAATTGCCAAATCAATTTCCATAGATGCTGTACATACCTACAGGTCCAACAATAGTGGATGAGAGTTCCTATCTCACCACAGCCCTTTCAACAGCTGTTGCTTCCTGATTTTTTGAATTGGGCTATCTTTGAGGGTGTTAGATGGTATCCCATAGTTGGTTTAGTTTGCATTTCTCTTATGGCTAATAATCAGGAACATTTTCTCATATGTTTTCTGGCCATTCGGATTTCAGCCCCTGTGGAATTTCTCTTCAGATCTTTAACCCACCTCCTCAGGGGGGCAGTTAGTTTTACGTAAGCTTGCAAAGTAATGTAGACTTCAGAAAGAAGGCCTCTGTCTGATGTGTCATTGATAAAGATGTTTTCCTAGTCTGTGGGCTCTCTAATTACTCTCTTGGTGAATTTTTTCAATATACACAGGTGTTCTATCTTCTGTATAACCCACTTGTCAATTTGTGCTTCCTCTGTGTCTGTATCCTTCCCTATTCCTAATAGTCTAGTATTCCCGGTGTTCTTAGGTTGCTCCAAATTTCCTCATTGACAGCCCTAATAGTTTGGGGTTTTACCTCAAGGTCTGTGATCCACCTTGAGATTATTCTTGTGCATGGAATGAGATAAGGGTCTTGCTTCATTTTTCTGCAGTTAGATATCCATTTTTTCCAGCACCACTTGTTAAAGAGGGCATCTGCTTCCCATTTGATATTCTGGGGCTTCTTATTCATTGGCTGTATGCAGGTGATATTACTTTTCAATTTCAGTTCTTTTCCATTGGTCTGAGTATCATTAGACCAACACCAGGTAGTTTTGACCACCCTGGCTATATAATATGTGCTAAAGTCAGGTAAAGCAAGCCCTCCCATGGTGTCCTTCTTCTTGAGGAGTTCTCTGCTAATTCTGGGCTTCTTCCCTCTCCATATGAAGTTGGTTATCATTTTTTCTATTCTTTTGAAGAAAGATGAGGGTAATTGTATTGGAATTGCATTAAACTTATATGGTGCCTTTGGTAGAACTGACATCTTTACTATTTTGAGTCTTCTGATTTATGAACATGGGATATTCTTCCATTTGTTGAGGTCACTCTTGGTTTCTTGTAATAGTGTTATGTAGTTTTCCTCATATAGGTCATTTGTTCTTGGTGAGCCCTGGTGGCGTAATGGTTGAGTGCAGGACTGCGACCCACTGGCTTGGCGGTTCAAATCCAGCAGCAGCAAGTCTGGGTAGCTCCCACAACCACGAGAGGGCAATGATGTCCAAAACAATAAAAATAATAATAATAAATAAATAGATCGTTTGTTCTTTAAGTCAGGTATATCCGTAAATATTTCAATTTGTGCTTGGCTATTGTGAAGGGTACCATATTTTGAATCTCCTCTTCTGTGGTCTTATCCGATGTGTATAGCAGTCTGATAGACTTCTATCAGACTGTTAATCTTGTATCCTGCCACTTTACCATCCCATTCTACTGCTGCCAGTACTTCCTTTGTGGAGGCTTTGGGATTTTCCATATTTAAAATCATATCACCTGTCAATAACAATAATTTCACCTCTTTATTCCCCAGGCAAATACATTTCATGTCTTTTCTCCCTCTTATGCTGTTAGCTAAAACATCCAATATGATATTAAGTAAGAGTGAAGACAAGGGACATCCTTGTCTGGTCCCCTTTTTCAGTGGGATTGTATTCGTCTTTTCTCCATTGACTATCACGTTGCCTGATGGTTTTTCATATAATAGCTTGTGTTGTCTTGAGGGATTTTCCTTCCACTCTTATCGTCTCAAGTGTCTTGAACAGGAATTGGTGTTGGATGTTGTTGGATGCTTTTCTCCCATCTAATGATATTATCATGTGGTTCTTATTGTATTTTTCATGTAAATGTGGCGAATGATACTAATGGTCTTTCATATGTTGAACCATCCCTACATCCCTGGTATGAATCCTACTTGGTCATAGTGAATTATTTGTTTAATATATTTTTGTATTCTGTTGACTAGTATTTTATAAAGAATTTTTACATTGATATTCATTAGGAAAATTGGTCTGTAATTCTCGACTAGCTTAATAGAATGAATTTGGGGGCTTGCCATCTTTTTCTGTGCTCTGGAAGAGTTTGTGTAGGATTGGTGTCAGTTCTTCCCTTAAATGATTGAAAGAATTCTCCAGTGAAACCATCTGGTCCTGGGAATTTTTTTGTTGGTAATCCTTTGATAAACTTGTCAATTTCTTCTATTGATATGGATTTGTTGAGGTACTTGACAGCCATTGGGGATAGTCTGTGGAGGGGCTGTTTTTTCAATAATTTGTTCATGTCTTCCAAGTTGTTGAATTCACTGGAGTACATTCCTTCATAGTACTATGTAATTTACCTTTCTTTTCACTAGGGTGTGTTGTAATGTCCCCTCTTTTATTCCTCATCCTTGCTATTGAAATATGTCCCTTCCTTTCTTTGGTCAAATTCATGATAGGGTTACCGATTTAATTTATCCTTTTGAAGAACCAATTTTTAGCTGCATTTTTTGCATCATTTTCTTATTCTTCCTCTCCTGGATCTCAGAACTAATTTCTATAATTCCATTTCTTTTGTTATCAGTTGGATTGTCTTGATGACTGTCATCTACTTGCTGCAGATTTTGTGTCTGGGCATCAGTCATAAGTCTCTCAATTTTTTATGTGTGCATGTAATTCTATGAAACTTCACCTGCCTTTGCAGTGTCCCATAAATTTTGATATGTTGTGTTCTCATTCTCATTAGTTTCTAGAAATTTCCTAATTTTGTCTCTGATCTGGACCAGGACACACTCTTTTTGCAATGGGGATTTGTTCATACTCTATTTGTTTATCCTTATTTTCCTTTTCTTCCTTTTGTTGATTTCTAATCTTATGGCAGAGTGGTCACAGAGTGGTCTGTATCATGTCAATGAGCTCAGATTCATGCAGATTCGACTGACACCCTAACATGTGCTCTAGCTTTGAATGTGTGCCACGTGGGCTTGAAATGATTGTGAGTTTTTTGTTTTGCTGGGGAGAGCTTTGTAGATATCTATCAGGTCAAATCATTTTATTGTAGTGTTCAAATCTTTAGCCTCCTTTTTGAGTTTCTTTCCCAGTGATCTTTCTTTCTCAGAGAGTGGTGTATAATTGTTGAGGCTGTGATTTTTTTTTTCATCTTTTGGAGCTTTTGATTGACATATTCCTCTGGATTCTTATTTGGAGCACAAATGTTTAGAATACTTAATGGTTCTTTTTCTATCATTCCCTTGAGCATTATATAGTGTCCTTCCTTATCTCTTTTTATGGTTTGCACTTTGAGATCAATTTTATCTGAGATTAGGATTACTACACCTACTTTATTGAAATTGCTATTTGCTTGGTATATTTTTCTCCAATCTTTGATTCTCAGCCTATTTTGTCTGTAATCTTGAGATGTGTCTCCGGTAGGCAGCAGATTGAGGGGTTGTGTTTTCTAAGCCAGTCTGTTTGTCTCTATCTCTTAAGGCCTGAGTTCATTCCATTAATATTCAGGGTTATTACATTTATCTCTGGACTCTGTGATGTCATTTTATCACTCTTGTGTAGGGTGTTTCCCTACCTCCATTTCTTTTCTGTGGGTTGTGCCTATGTGTGTTTTTGGTTCATTCTTGCCTTCTTTCCAGCACTGAGCCAGAGTTATCTTGGGGGCTATTTTCCCTTTATTGCTACTTTAAAAATTTTTTTTGAAGTTCATACTCTGACGCAGTTATATGGCAATTTTAAGATCATCAATTGAGATTTCCAGGTAGCACAGTTTTTCTGATTCTTAGTTAAGTAAGCTACTCTAATTGAAACATGCCTACTCTTTTGCATATGTTTTATTTGTCCTCAAGAATGTGCAGACCTGTTCCGATTTTTCCATTGCTCTATTTCCTGTTTCTAGAATTGTGGTTCATTCAAGTGTGACTACTTGAAAATAAGTAAATAGCAATTTAGGGTGTAAACATTACTTCTTCTCCTTTAGCACTTTCAGATTATTTTGTTTCATAGATACTTACTAAGCATAACTAACAATTTTTCCCTGATTTTTTTCAACATCTTCAATCTTGGTAGGTTGATGGAGGAGGATAAAACAAGAAATTTTCTATTTAGCTATCACCTTTTAGAAACAGAAGGATGATCTGACTGACAGGATAACAATGAATAGAACTAAGTCTGATAAGGGGAATAGGAACATTCATTCTTCTTCTGATCAAAATTCACTTCAACATAAGCCTTACAAGTGCTTAAAAGTTGAATGGTGTGATCTAGACCACAGTGCATCTGTTGATCATCACCTCAAACAAGTGCTCATTATTTATATTGACAAAGACAAAAAATTAGCTGAAATGAAAGGTAGTCCATTATATAAATCAGAAAATTCTCCCATGTAAGCTCTGATCTCTGCAGTATTTTTTGGAAAATTAATAAATAAAATTGCAACTATTACTAGCGGAATTTTTTATTAATCCCACTATTTCTGAAGTTACACATCAGGTGTCCTTTCTCCTTAAGATTTCAAGGCTCTGCAGGAAGCTTACAAATTTTTCTATAACCACGAATCATTCACAGCTTTCACCAAAAGGACACCTGTTTCTAAGAATATCCCAGGAGAGGCTCTTGTCTTGAAACTACACCAGGGCTAGATTTACACATGAAACCTGTCAGTACTGCTGCAGATTATCAGTCCCATTTACAGGTTTAAAAATGGAGAGTCACTTACTTTGACATGAGCCATCTCTATTTTTGCTCTAGTCAGTTTGGAATTCACAGTGACATTTGAAAATCCACTTGATTAAATTACCATGTGGCCTTTGTGACAACTGTAAAGTCTTTTACCCTTCTTAAACTTCCATTTCCTCATCTGTCTGTAAACTTGACATATGGTAGTTCCTCGTGTACTGTTCTAGTTCTGAAATTATACTACAACTTCAATACCAGTATGGTATTGAACTTCACATACCAGTATGGTAAGCTATGGTGGGCGGGGGGTGGGGGTGGGGGGAAGGGGTAAGCTTTAATGGCGCTTCCAGAGTGAAACATATGAGGAAGAAAGACCTGGTAACCAAATTTCAAAATAATTTTAGAACGAAAATGAAAATTCTATGCATCAGCACAGCACATCCTTGCATGCAATACTCTAGGTTACGCTCCCTGTGTTGGAAGATGAGCTTTCTAGTTTGGAAGGCTCAAAATTCACCAATGGCAACACCTATGCAGATGAGCATACCAACCATAAAGAACATGAGAAAGATGGTGCGGCAATTTTTTTTCTATCGTGCATGGAATTGATGCAAATGGAGTTCAGACTGGGGGTAACTAACAATAAGCAATAATTTGACATAATATAATAACTAATTCATAAACTTATTATTAGTATTAGGTAAGTAGCTGTCTTTCCTGGTCATCTCACTCATCACTAAGTCCACCCTCTAGCAGAGGCTAGCACTGGCCCTGTGTATTTCTGAAGCTGTAATTCTTTATGAGAGTAGAAAGCTTCAACTTTCTCCTGTGGAGGAGCTCATGGTTTCAAATGACTGCCGTTGCAGTTACTATGCAGTTAGCATAGTAACCCACTATGCTTTTCAGGATTTGTAGTAATTAGAAATCAAACATTACCTATTAATTATTATTATTACCTATTACTAATTACTACCTATTACTAATAACTTTTCTTTTCTTGTAAATGTTTGGAAGAGAATAAACTTTATCTTTTAGTACATTTTGCTATTAAATTCAGTGAAAAGTCTGACTCAGAAGTAATCCAACAGAAGATGTCTAGTCTGAATTATTGAAAAACTTTATTTATCATTCAAACAGAATAATCTATAAATTATTTGTAAAATACATCAAGCAAAGAACTCACTGGTTTTTCTGGAGTAGGGTGCTGATGCTGTCACTTATGTGGGCAATGGTACTTGGATTTTTTTTTGTCATCAGGGCAAAAATATCAAAGGGCAAAATTTCTGGCAGTTAAAAATGAATCAAGTTTGTGATGCTATATTCTCTTTGTTGTCATTGTAACTTCATGAACACATTTTACATTATATTTCTCATTAATAACAATTATTTATTTTGCATGAGTCACTTGTGCCACACACCTCAACTGCAATAGTTCTCTCAAAGAAAATTTCTTAAAGGCTGTCTGAGTTGCAAGCTGAAATTGAGTTGCTTTTCTTATGGAATGACATATTTTTTTACATAGAAAAGCAAAGAACGATGAACAAAATATTATTGTTATTTAAACCTAGGTATTAGGGAGATGTTTCTTGAAAATAAATGAAGTGAAACTACCACTTTAAGGAAAACAACTGACAACATATATTATCAATGATAAAATCCATATTTATAATGAAAATGAGTCACAGATGAATTAAGTCCACTAGTATAAGTCCAATGTTTTCCCAGAACACAAAGTCTTCTGATGAGTTTAATGATGTTATTACATAGTGGACTGTGGAAACTGTTGGAATATCTGCATAAGTCAGTTAAACCAGGTTTCTGTTTTGTTTTGGTTTTCACCAAGGCCATTGCATAATGTTATAAAGTCATGTGTGGGTAAAAATATATTTAAAATGGAAGATAAGCTACATTTTTAATGCAACAGAGTATGAAAATATTACTAACATCTTTTCACAATACATATTGTAATTGACCTTTAAGAAACAATTACTTATTGGTTTTGTTATAGCATCCAAAGGAAATATAATAATCTAAAATAGATATTGTAATACTCCTTCCTTTTCCAATTACATTTCTATAAAAAGTTAAATTGTTTTTCAGATACTTGAAACAAAACAAAAATTTCCAACAGATTGAACGCAGATGCACTTATGAAATTTCAGCTGACTTGTATCAAAGAAATTTACAAAAATTAAAAGCAATGCCTTATTTCTTTTTTAGTGAATTTCGTTTTCTAAAACAGTTATTTTTAACATGGTTGTATATCAACATTAAAAAGTTTGATTTTTTTATTATAACAGCTTAATTTTTTTCGAATTTTAGTTTCAAAAGCAATAAATATTGATAGATATGATACCCATAAGCAAAAACTGTTTAGACTTTTTGTTTTTTTTTATTTTGTTTTGTTTGTTTGTTTGGGGGGGCGTCACTGCCCTCTGGTGGTGGGAGTAGGAGGCCCACCCTTGCTGCTGGATTTGAACCTCCAACCCAGTGGACCGCTGTCCCGCGCACATCCCCTACACCACCGGGGCTCAGCCCAACTTTTTGTTTTTTAAGTATAAAAATCTAAAGAAAGATATTTAAACCCACATCCTTAATTCATCAAAGGACCAAAACGCTCGTCCTATTTTTTTCCACTGAGACCCACAGTATGATGGTGAAGAATGAAAGACAATTTTAGATGATTTTATGCCCATTTAAGGGAACTTAGAAGGTTCATAGAAAAAAAAGTTAACAGATAAAAATTTTAAATGCTCTATCAATGTTCATTAAGGATATTGATCTGTAGTTCTCAATTCTTGTGGCATCCTTACTCAATTTCAGTATCTGAGTTATAATAGCTTCATAGAAGGAGTTTGGAAGTATATTGTCTTTTTCTATGTTCTGGAAGAGTTGTGTAGGATTACTGTCAGTTCTTCCATGAATGCTTGTAGAATCCTCCTGTGAAGCCATCTGGTCCAGAGCATTTTGTTGTTGTTGTTGTTGTTGATAATCTCTTGATAACCTTGTCTATTTCTTCAATTCCATAGGTCTATTGAGATTCTTGATGTTCATCAGGGATAGTCTAGGGAGCAATGGTTTTCACAAGAATTTGTCCATGTTTTCCAACTTGTTGAATTCATTGGAGCACAGTCCTTCGTAGTACTATGTAATTATCCTTTTAATTTCATTAGGATGTATTGTAATGTTCCCTCTTTCATCCCTCATCCTTGCTAATGAAATTTGTTCCCTCCTTTCTTGGTAGGTTTGTCAGTGGTCTGTCAATTCTGTTTATCCTTTCAAAGAACCAACTTCTAGCTGCATTTTCCATAATTTTCTTATTTTCTCTTTCCTGAATATAAGCCCTGATTATTATTATTTCTTTTCATTTGCTATTAGTAGGATTGTCCTGCTGACTCTACTCTAGTTGTAAATTTTGTGCCAGCATATTAATCATGAGACTCTCTTCCTTTTTCAGGTGTGCATGTATTGCTATGAAACTTCCTCTGATGACTGCCTTTGCTGTGTCCCATAACTTTTGGTATGTCATGTTCTCATTCTCATTGGTTCCTAGAAATTTCCTAATTTAATCTTTGATTTGGGCCAATACACACTCCTTTTGCAATAGAGATTTCTTTATCCTCCAATTGTTTGCTCTTGTTTGCTTCATTTTCCTATTGTTGATTAACAGCCTTATGGCACAATGGTCTAAAAGGGAAGACTATATGATATCAATGTGCTTAATTTTATGCACATTCGCCTTATGCCCCAGCATGTGGCCTATCTTGTGTATCAACATGTGTATCCAATGCTATCCTGTTTTCTCTTAGTGTCTTCTGGGTGGGTTTTTGTGTGTGGCATTCTCTTATTTATGTTTGCTGAGTGCTGTTCTTCTGCCCATATGAGGTCAGCAAGGATCTTTTGTAGGCTTGAGTTTCTTTTAATGTATTCATTGAGATTTTCCTTGTCTGGGAAGACTATTACTTCTCTATCTATCTTGATAGAAAATTTGGCTGAGTAGAGTACCCCTGGGTTTGTGTTATTTTCCTTCCATTTTTCAAATATTTTACTCCACTCTCCCCTCTTCTTCATAAGGTCTGTTGATATGTTCTGAGCATGTTCTTATTTGGGAACCTTTATATGTTTGGGAACTTTTATATCTTTATTCATAGTGTCTGCTTATAGTTCTGAACATATTCTTATTTGGGAACCTGATATTGCCTTATTACAAAGATCTACAATCCCCTGATAGCTTCCAAAAAAAAAACAACTAACTGCCCACTGAGGAGGGGGACAAAGCACCTGAACAAATGTTTTACAAGAGCAGAAATACGAATGGTCAATAAACATATGAGAAAATGTTCCCGACCATTAGCCATAAGAGAAATGCAAATTAAAACAATAATGACATATCATGTAACACCCTCAAGGATAGTCCAATGCAATAAATCAGAAAGCAACAAGTGTTGGAGGGGCTGTAGTGAGATAAGAACTCCTGTCCACTGCTGGTGCTCCTGTGGGTATGTGCAATAATTATGGAAATCAATTTGGCAATATTTGAAATAGATGGAAATTGAGCTTCCAAACAATCCAGTCATACCCCTACAGTGTATATACCCAGGAGAGGCAAGGAACAAACCACGGCCAGACATCTGTGCTCCAATGTTCATCACAGCAGAGTTCACAATCGCAAGGAGTTGAAAACAGCCCAAATTTCCATCATCATACAAATGGATTAAAACCCTGTGATACATGCATGCAATGAAGTATTACACATCATCAAAAAAGCAGTGATGAATGCAGGAAGCACATTGCCACATGGGAAGAACTGGAGGAAATCATGTTACGTAAAGTAAGCCAAGCAACAAAAGACAAGTACAACATGAGTTTGCTGATATAGCTTTTTAAAAATAATAAAAAAAAGGGAATAGGGACAACACTACTGTATACAAACATTCCTGTGATGAGGTCCATGTAGTATGGCAGGGACCAGACCAAATGTGGCAGTCAACTGAAAAGGAAAGGGAGGAGGGAACGGAAAGAAATGGTGGTGGAGGAAGAGGGCACTAACCCGTCCAAGGAGAGGGCATTATTTACAGCTCCACTGGGAGGAAGGGACCAGACTCCAACCCAGTACTCTAAAATGTGAATGCAACGTACTAGCATGAGGCATGGAACCAGTAGAGAGTTCTGAGGGGCTGGGACCAATCTCCAATTCGTAGACATTCAGGCCTCCCCCTAGAAGAATTTGCTTCAGAGGTCAGTACTAAAGCTGCAGTTCTGGAAGATATATCTGATATATCCAGATATATCTGGAAGACACATCTGATCAGAGCACAGGGGAGCAGATGAAGGGGCAAGAAGAGAGAGTTGATTGTATCTTGCCCCACTAATCCCCACTAAGAAAAGTCAATCAACAGAGAGAACCATGTGGCCGACTCCACTACAAGATAAGCTGTCCCTCGCTGACCCATGACCTATAGAGGACTATGCTGGAAACACACTTTTGGGATTGCACCCGGTCTAAACCCACCACATTGAGGCAAAGCAGTGGAGAGAGTAGTGCAGGGAGATTAAGAGGGAATACCAAGAATAGACTTTGGGGACAGGGCATGGCACCCCATTCGACTCGATGGGAGAACAGTCCTCGAGATCAACAAACTGTCCCTGAACTATTTACAGATTTTTCTTTTTCTTTTTTTGTCATTGTTTTTGTTGTGGTTGTTGTCTTTTTTTTTTCTTTTGTTGCTTTGTTTTCCTGTGTTCTGTTTTTTTGTGCATATTATTATATCTGCAGGTCTATCTAGATAAGATAGGCTGGATGAACAGTTTCAAGGAGACAACAATGGGACAAATGGTCCAGGGAAACGTGGGAAAGGGAAAGTGGGGAAAAAGGAGGTGGCATGGACTAACCCAGGGATGGGGGGAAAACAAGTGATCCAAAGATGAGGGTGAGAAGGATGTAGGAGGCCTCTAGGGTTTGATCAAGGGCAAAGTAACCGAGAGAAACCACTGAAACCCACATGAAGGCTAAACATGATAGTGGGACTAGGGAAAAGGAAATAGAGGAAAGAACTAGGAGGCTAAGGCCATTTATAGAGGTCTAAATGCATACATATGTAAATATGTTAATATTTGATGATCAGGAAATAGACCTACATGCATATATCTATAGGTTTAATCTTAAGGTAGCAGATGGCCATTTGGGGCTCCACTCAAGTATTCCCTCAATCAAGAACTCTTTGTTCTATTAAATGGGTACTTCACGATGCTCATCTTCCTGACATGATCACTGAAGACCAATGTGTACATAAGTAAATGTGGTGAAGAAAACTGATGGTGCACCGACTCTCAAAAGATATAGCATCTGAGGTCTTAAAGACTTGAAGGCAAACAAGGTGCCTTCTAGCTCAGAAGCAACAAAGTCCACATTGAAGAAGCAAACCAGCCTGTGTGATCATAAAGTTAGGTATCAGAGATTAAAGCTCACTAAAAGTTGTATCATTGTGAAGGTGGGAGAGTACAGATTGGGAACCCAAAACCTATCTGTAGACAACTGGACATTCTCTTACAGAAGTCATGGGGAGGAGGCTAGCCAGTGAGGATGCAGTGTAGCAACAAGTTTTCTCTTGTTCTTAAATACTTCTTCCTCCCCCGTCTTCTATCATGATTCCTATTCTACCTTACAAATCCAGGTAGATCCAAGGATGTACACTGATACAAGTAGGAACCAGAAACACGGAATCCAGGACATATAATCACTTCATGGCCAGTGGTGAAAGTGATGATATCAGGAGAGTAGAGGAAAAATAAAACAAATTACAAGGATCTACATATAACACCCTCCCTGGGAGACAGACAACAGAAAAGTGGCTGAAAGGAGACAGCGTACAGTGTAATATATGGCAAAAGAATAATAATTTATAAATTATCAAGTGTTCAAGATGGAGGGGGGAGGGGGAGGGGGAAAATGAGTTGCTGGTATCAAGGGCTCAGGTAGAAAGCAAATGTTTTGAGAATGAGGGCAACAAAGGAGCAAATGTGCTTGAGCTTTAATGGATGTTCATAAGGATTATGTTAAGAATTGTATGAGTCACCAATTAAAAAAATAAATATAAGCATGTGTGTATGTAAAATATTTATGATAATGGGGAAATAGATCTATGTACATACATTTATAAGTTTACTAGTAAAGTATCAGTTGTACATTGGGCCTCCACTCAAGTATTCCCTCAACAAAAGAACACTTTGTTCTATTAAACTGACATTCCATGATGCTCACCTTCCTAACAGGATCACTGAAGACAAAGCAGGTCCATAAGGAAATGTGGTCAAGAAATCTGATGGGCCCCAGTTATCAAAAGATATAGTGTCTGGGGTCTTAAATGCTTGAAGCTAAACAAGTAGTCATTTAGCTGATAAGCAACAAAGTTTTTGTCAAAAAAGAACACCATTCTATATAATCTTGAGGTGTTGATGGGATCAGGTATCAGTCATCAAAAAACAAAAAAAAAATCTTATCATTGTGAATGAGGAGGAGTGTGGAGTGGAGACCCAAAGCCCATCTGTAGGCAACTGGATATCCCCTTACAGAAGGGTTGTGGGGAGGAGATGAGCCAGTCAGGGTGCAGTGTAGCACTAAATGAAACATATGACTTTCCTCTACTTCTTAATTGCTTCTTCCTCCCTCCATTCCCACTAGTATAATCCCAATTCCACCTTACAAATCAGGCTAGACCAGAGAATGTACACTGGTAGAGATATGAGCTGGAAACATAGGGAATTTAGGACAGATGAACCAGTGAGAACCAGTGGTGAGTATGGTGGTATCAGGAGGGTGAAGGGAAGATAGGGTAGAAAGGGGAAACTGATAACATGGATCTACATATAATCCCCTCCCTGGGGGATGGACAACAGAAAATTGGGTGAAGGGAGATGTCGGACAGTGTACAATATGAAAAAGTAATAATCTGTAAATTATTAAGGGTTCATGGGGGAGGGGGAGGGGGGAGAAAAGGGAAATATGGGAGCTGGTACTGGGGTCCTAAGTGGAGGGAGGATGTTTTGAAAGTGATGATGGCAACAAATGTGCAAATGTGGCCTGCATACAACTGGTGTGTGTATGGATTGTCATGGGAGTTATATGAGCCCCCAATAAAATGATTCTTAAAAAAGGGGGGGGAGGAGGAAAGAGGACCTTATACCAAGGGCTCAAGTAGGAAATATTTGGAAATGAATATGGCAATATGTGTACAAATATGTTTGGTACAAATGATGTATTGAATGTTATAATAGCTGTAAGAGCCCCCAATAAAATCATTGGGAAAAATAATATTAATTTATAAGTTATCAGGGGTTCATGAGGGAGGGGTCTAGAGAGGGAGGGGACTAACTAAGGAGCTGATACCACGGGCTCAAGTAGAAAGAAAATGTTTTGAGAATGATTATGCTTACAAATGTACAAAGGTGTTTGACACAATGGAGTTATGTATGTATTGTGATAAGAACTGTGTGAACCTCCAATAAAATTATTTTGAAAAGCACATTATCACAATAGACAGATGTTATTATTCTTTGGCCCACCAGAAAATCAATAGCAGCAGGCCTTAAGCATCCTAGACAACTGTTGCTAGCACCTTTCCATTTAGTTACTCTATTTGTAGCTTGACACAGCCATGCCCATCACTTGAAGCAATCGCTTCCATTGTGCTTGGTCTTTTGGATGGTTGTGGTAAAGCCAGGCTTCATCTTCTGTTCAAAATTTTGCGAAGAAACACTTCAAGATCTCGAGCCTGTTTATCATTTCTCTCGAACGCTCTGCTTTTGTCTACAGTCGATTTAGCTGTAACAATATTTACACCTAAGGGCTTAACCTTAATTTTTCCATCACAATTGTGCAAGCAGAAGCAATCGTTATGTCTTTAGTGTTGGCTATTGTTTCCGCTATTGATTTTTGGTAGTGTTACATGTTGAACAACTAACTGCAAGCTCAGCAGTTCGAAACCACTTCTCAGAAGAAAAGCGTGGCTTTGGGAAGGGTTACAGTCTAGGAAACTCATAGGGGCAGTTCTAGCCTGTCCTGTCCTAGCCTATCAGGTTGTTATGACTCAGCATCCACTTTCTGGCTATAAGTTTGTGGGTTGTTTTGTTGTGTTTTGTGTCAAGGTATAAACAAGTTTAAATTTTCTTCACAAAGTTGATGTGGATGACCTGACACTGCAGGTTTCATCTTCAACGTCATTTTGACCCTTCTTAAAACATAAACTTTTTTTTGGCATTGTCCACATGAACTTTCCATAAGGCACCAGCGATTTTAAAATCCTTTCACCCAAGTTTCAGTATGCATTTGATGTGTTCTCTTAGCAGTTTTAGCAGCATTCATTTAGCTCTTGATCTTTTCAAAGTCTCTTATCCTTAAGAGTGCTTCCAACTAGTTCTTGTTCATATACAACAAGTTTCATTATTTTTGTGCAAAAATGTTTGGAATCATGCATAGTTATTTCATAATATGCATGGTCTATGACTTCCTTTAAAGACCTATATAAATACATTTTGTTAGAAATAAACCCATGTCTCTATGACCTGGAACCCTGGTACCAATACTGTTTCCTGATCCTTAGATGGAGCAGAGTTGAGTAGCAGCAACAGAAATGACATGGCTCACAAGCCCATAAAAAACATTTACTATGTGACTCTTTACACCAGTTTGCTGGCCCCTGCCTGAGCACTTGTCACCTGCTCCTGAGGTCAGTCCTACAAGTCTTGTGAAACCAGTTGCTATTTCCAATGTTATAGTGAGGGCTCCATCTTCCCCAGAGAATACCTACCACTGGGAAAATCTGTTCAGAATCTAATCAATGTCCCTCCTTTTCCTCAACAAAGTTAGCACACCTCAAGACAATTCTGTTTCCTTTCACTCAAATTCCAAAGATATCTCATATGAGCTTTGTGATTTTGGGAAATTTATTCTCCCCAACTCTCAGATCTCCAGCTTTATAAGGAGGGAAATAGTATTTACCTTATGAGATTTCTGTCAGGATCATATAAAGTGATGCATGCACAGTGTCAGACTCATAGAAAATGTTTAATAAATATCAGTTATTAATTTAACTGTTATTAGTCAAGAGACCAAACAGAATGAAATAAGCACATGAATCATGAAACAGCAAAGTCCCTTGAGCCAAAGAATTTCAAACCACTTTCAAGAAATATATTTAAATAGATGTCAAAGAGTAGCACACACAGGTTGAGCCCCGGTGGCGTCGTGGTTGTGCGTGGGACTGCAGCCCACTGGGATGGAGGTTCAATTCCAGCAGCGGCTCCACAGGAGCAAAGGCTGGGCCTCCTACTCCTACCACCAGAAGGCAGTGATGCCAAAAAACAAACAAAAAATAAAGCAAAAAAAAAAGAATAGCACATACAGAACTCTCACAAACTAATAATGCTTAAATGACTTTTTGGAATAACTATTTTTTTGGAATAACTATTTTTGAAACTATTGGCAATCATCTATGGAGGTTGAATATGGATAAGGCCTAGCAAGTTGAGTCATTGATATTGCCCCACAGTCAAGCATAGCATGCCCATCAAAGACATATAATAGACTTCCCAAATTTGGAAACTACCTCAAGGTCATCGACTGTAAAATGAATAAATAAATGGTGATATTTTCACACATGGACTACTATTCCGTCATGAAAATGAAGTCTGTTGATGTTAATGTTATTACATAGCTTCAAGTCTGTTTTCAACTCTTGACACCCCCACCCACGTGACAGGGTAGACTGTCAAATAGGGTTTCTAGACTGTAATATTTACAGGAACAAGATGCCAGGTCTCCCTCTGGTCACTTGGTGGGTTACAACTGCCCCAAAGCAAACTGAATGACCTTCTACAAACATTTAGCAGAAGAACCCAGATATGATGGAGGACGTTCTAGTGGATTCTATTACCTAGAGCACCAAGCATGCAAAGGAAGCCAGGTCTTAAGTTGTGGTGGTGGTTCTGTTGACGATCAGTGGCTGGGTGGGAAGGGCCAAGAAAGGGTCTAAGACGCTATTAATTTTCACATGTTAACCTGGGTACTGGTTGCATGAAAAATTCAGCTCATGAAAAGAAAGGAAGGAATTATGAGGAACAGAGCAAGAAAAAGAAAGAGAGCCTTTTGAGCATACATTCAGGGCCATATTGCTTCTATTCATTATATTTGAGTATCTTGACCACTCCCGTATCCTACATAGTCTTGCTCCCTGATGTGAAAGTGGCTTGTAGGTCTATTGCTTTGAAAAGACCACACAGTGTCCACTTGGTGGAAAAGCACAGAACACATAAACCCTTGCTTTCTTCATGTCAGGTGTGGCAAAAGGAGGCAGATGTCACACTCAAGAGGATGTGGCCATTTATGAAACCTGAAGAGGTTTGACTTGCTACCACCTGCCCTATGCTTACACATCCAGTAACTGGTAACCCAAGTGCATTTTCATCCTTTTTAGTAGACTTTGCAAGACCCAAAGGCTTGCAGAGAGATTGTGTTTTGCTCCTTTAAGATTGGTTCCAGGTTTAGAAACTGAAAAAATTGTAGAGTAAATGCTGCCAGATTCCCAGACCACGTCGAAGCTAACTAGGGGGAAAGAGAGAGCGAGAACTGCATCCTGGCCGACCAAGACCCAAGGACGACTCTCCTGCTCAGAGTGTACATGGAACAGAGAAGACTGGAGGGCAGGCCCCACCATGAGACACGGCATCCCCTTGCTAACCAACAGCACTGCAGGAAACAGCACTGGACACAGTGCAGGAATTGTGCAGGGAGGGAGCACCGCAGAGCACCACAGGGAGTAAAACAAAAAAGCCTCCTCCAAAGAATCCAAAAATATAGACTTCACACGCAGAGAGCAGAGCTTTGCACCTCATCAGACTTGATCAGAAAATATTCATAAGGGTCAACAGACAGAAGTGGAACTATTTATAGTCCGCCTCCTTTCTCCCCATGTCCATCTATTCTGTATAAGAAAGGCAAGATAAATAATCCTGAGAAGAAAACAACAGGACAGATGTTTCTGGTGACAGTAGAGATGGGGAGGGAGGAGGGAGACAACAAGGAAACAGTGAGAGATGTGATAATGGTGAGTAGGGTGTTGAATGACTAGTGGGGTTTGATCAAGTGTAATGTAGACAAGAGGAATTATGGAGCTATTCATCTCCATGACATCTCAAAACGAGGTCATCAAGCGGAGGCCTGATTGACAGGCTAGATTTCACCCCTTTACAAGATAGCACCAGATTATGTAACTACCACAGGACCTTATTAGAAAGAAGTTTTAAGAAAACTGTTTTAAAAACGACATTGCTGAGAAAAAGGCCTGGAAAATTGTACCAAGAATTGTGTTTCCCATCACGACAACAAACGTGTTCCTTCTTTGAGAGTAACAAGAGATTTCCTGTAAGAAATTCATGAAGAAAATTTGCTCCATTTACCTAGAGGCCTGATCTTGCACGTTACGTTTTCTTTTTGTTCACCAAAGGCAATGAATATTTAAAGGAGCATCATTTCAGTCCAAGGAGAATACCAAAATTGACATTTTTATGTGGTATAAATCAGGGAAATGTTAGAGAGATGGAAATATTGCCTCTAAAAGTATAAAGACCTAGACAAAAGATATGTCAACATAAAAAGTTTCCTATAATTTTACAACAATTCTTTTGGTATTATCATATAACTTATCTCATTTAGTTCACTTAAATAAGGTGACATTTTTATTTTTCTTATATAGATATACAGCTGAAATAAAAATAATTTGATTTTTCAAAAATCATATTACTATTAGAGTGAGAAGTAAATATGGATTCAAATATTGCCTGTTTCAATATGCATGTACTATTCACTATCCTAAGCTGATTTGATTGATAACTGGCAATATATTGAATACTGAAAAAATATGAACCTCTAGGCTCTGAGTAGTATGGGAAATTTATTTTTTAAAGATGACTCCAGGAAATGTTGAACTCTATAGTCAGTAAGGATGACTGATTTTGCTTGGAAATAGCTAAGAAATTTCTTTCACACACAATTGAAGTATAAGACCTCTATTTGAAACTAATGTAGATACAAGTAAATGACTATGTATATAACTAAATTACTAAGACTATGTGTCTATCTATGGGATAGTAAAATGATACGTTGCTGGGAATAATTCTAAATATCGAAATGGTAATCCTAATAGATAATAATTCTTGAAAATGTACTATAGGCACTTGTGTTAGTCCGGGTAGACTAGAGGAACAAATTCATAGACATGCATATGGATAGAAGGAAAAGGTTTATATACAAGAGGAATGGGACATTGAGAAAGTATCCCATCCCAGTCTAGTTCAAAGTCATAAGTCTGATATTAGCCCATATGCCTGATACCAGTATATAACGTCTCCTTCTGACTCATGTAGTCACAGGCCAGTGGGTGCAGAGTTCCAGCGCCGGCAGGGGTCTCCTCAGGGCTTCTCGCTTCCAATGCTCAGGGTCCATCACCAGTGTCCAGTGGTGGTAGCAGCAACTCAGCACTGGCAGGGGTCTCCGCGTGGCTTCTCCAGCTTCAGAGGTCTGGTTCCATCAGGGTAAGGCCATGTGGTTTCTCCTCTGTCTCCTTCAGCTCCTCGGATGCTGCCATCTTATCTTGTCCATAGTTCATCATCTCTGAGACTAACTCCCAACAACTCAACTGGGGAGATAGCTTCTCATCTTCATGAGGGAAATATTGCGAGATTTCCCAGAAGTCTCAGGAGAAAGCCATGCCCACAAGGAGGCCTCATTGGCTACTCAATGGCTATCTCCAGATTAACAGGCTAGACTCCACTCCTATATCTCAATCATGAAATGAACATAAGCACATGACCACCACAGCACTGTTTTGATGTGTTTACTTTAATTATCTCATTTAACTCTCCCAAGATCTTATGTAGAACATTTCATAGGTAAAAAAACTAGGGCTTCTAATTAACTTTCCCAAGATCACAGTATGCCATGAGCCCAGGGCTAGAATCTGAAGGCTATTTATAAGTGAAAAACCTTACTTGCTTGACTATAGGAACTGTATTTATGACAATTGCCATAGTTTCAAACTATTGAAATAATAAAACCACTAGTCCTCAAATTTCTCAAATAGAACGCCAATGCAATAAGTGAAAACACTGGAGCTGTGCAGGTTGTGGGAGAACTGGAAAGCTAGTATTCATATTCCTTAGCATTTTCCCCAACTCTATGCAGCATCCTGAAGGAAATGATTGCAGTAGAATACAAAACAAATTCCAGAGAGCTGACCTTGTAAACCTCTCATTTAAAGTGTTCATGGGAGGTGGCACTCAGATGTATTTCATATTCTTTGACTCCAGACCTAGTGATTTCCCATGATTTATCTAATACATGTAATGAACTCCATAACGGGATCTGCTATGATCAGCTAATCACTTTCAAGATGATTGTGGTTGGATGCAATACTCTTAGGAAGTTCATAGTCCTGATGCAACTCAAGCAAGTTTCTTCTGGTGTGTTGCCTACTTCCAATATAAGAGGATGTTATGGAAAAGTCTGCTTGTGTTTTGCTGAGTCTGAAGCTTTCATGTGATCCATTGACCACAGATTCTTTAGACTTGTGCCAATGGCTTCTCATACTGCCTGCTGATCCTAGGAGTCATCAATCGCAGGCCATCTGGCCTACTGCCCTTGCCTCTGTAGTCACAGGCATGATCTGCTGACCTTGAATTCATTTGTTTCTACAGTCACAAAACTGCCACCTTCCTACAGATCTTGGCTTCATCAGCTCCAAAAGTTATGCTAATTAGGAGTCTAATATCTGACTTAGACATGCCTGGATATGCCTGCTTCTCCAGTTGTATGAACCATTTTCTTTTGTTTCTTTAGAAAATCAGCAATGTTTTTTTTTCCGTGTTACTGGCTGTTTTATTTTTAGAAATTAGCAATGGTTTTAAGTTTATTGTATTAATTTAATCAACTTAATTTTTCATTTAAAGCTATACATTTTCCTCTTAATCATTAATATTCTATCTGTCAAGCAAACTTTCCCATGTTTATCTCTGGAAAACATATGTGATTTTAAGAGTATGACATTTAACATTTTGTAAATTCATGATAAGCAATCTTTCCTTTCAGAATTCTGGATTTTCAGCCATTAAGCAGGTAGTATAAAGAGTAGAGCATGATAAATCACACTGTAAGACTCAGAGACCTTACAGTCTAATAAAAAAAGAGAAGACACACATATTGCATATAATGACGAGCTCTCTCAGGTCAATTAAGTCAGTTTTGTTCTTATGCTTTATGAGAGGTAAAGATACCACCCAATAGTCTGTAACTACAGTTTACTTTGAACTTGAGCAGAACCTTAATAACTACTGGGCATTCCAGGCTTTTACTTAAACACCAGAAGTTAAAAGGCTTCCAACTTTTAAAATAATGATGTTTAAATAATACAGATGTTTTGAGAGTCTCCTCCCCCTCTCTGTTTAGCAAGCCTACACTTCTCTTCTGCCGTCCTCTTTTTCCCCTCGACCAGCTTTCCACAGCTCTGGAAGAGATCACTTTCTTGGTAATTATGGAACTGAGAATCTGAGGACATAAGATGATAGCTTTTTCTCTGATTAAAAAAATTGATTTCTCCATAAGAAGGTAGATGGGTATTTAACTGTATGTGAGATATGCATTAGGAAGACACCTTTGTTTCAAAATCAGTGTTGTAAGAGTTAATAAACTGTGTTACTAAAATTTTAAATAAGAGAATCTTATTGGATCCACATTGAAGTGTGTCCTATATGTCATAGTAGTCCTCCTAGGAACTAACACAAGTACATACATGTAGGAGGAACATGATAAATGTCTCCTTTCTAGGCCCCAGAGTCTTGGGGACAGAGTGGTTTCGTGTTGGGCTGCAATCTTCAGGAGGACTAGGCTTTCTATTCCTCTATCTACCTGCCCTTTCAGAGTCCCACAGAGGCAGTTTTACCTGGCCCTACAGGGTCACTGTTAGTGAGCAACTCGATGGCAGTAAGTCTAGGGGTTTGGGGACCATAGAGATAGTTTGTTATTATATAGTTGGACTTATTAATAAGTTGATTTGTAACTTTTTGCTCACATTGTTCATAAAGGCTAAAACAAAAATGAAGGGAACATCTTGTGTGGAGTCTCAGCCCTGAGGACTTAACAGGAAACAGCTGTCCCTAGTAGCTACTAAACTCTTCTATCTAAGTCATTTCACCAAGACAGTGTAAACTGAACCAAATAGATCTGCAGTTAACTGTGTTGCAGCTCCTAACTTTCTTAATGCCACACCAGTTTCCACCTTTGTTCTATTGAGTTAACTTTAAAATCTTATTTTTGCACTGTCTACTTGGCTCTTTGTAGAAAACCTCAAGGCAGTTTGCAAGTATTTAGCACATTCATGCACTCACCCATGTAGGCCATAGCTGCCTGACTACCATTCCCATCTCTCTCGTAAATAAAACTTTCTAATCAGTAAAACAAGATGAATTTTTCAAAAGAAATATCTGGGAGATATATTATTCATAAAAGTCTCTGCTTTTGACTATGGATACTTTGGTATTTTCCCCTGTGCCTACAGGTAACAAGTGATATTGCCCAAAAAAGTGCCCAGTTTTTGTCTTTCTCTGAATCCTGTCTTCCAGCCAATTACTGAGTACTCCTTCTTATTAGTTCATGAAAGAAGTAATTTTATTTAACATGAATGGATTACTTTTGGTGATAATCATTTAGTTCTGCAGACCTACTAAACTAGTCCAAACAAAGAAAATTATGTCAGTCACAATCCTTTCCCTTTCTCATAATATTAAAATCAAATCACACTATTCTATTTTTACCTTAAATATGTCATACATTCTCTATTTCCAACTTCACTGTCAGTATCACTGCTTAGAGGAGCTATAGTGGATTGAGCATTACTGTTACTGTGGATGCAAGGTCAGCAGTTCTCAACCACCAGCCATTGTCTGGGAGAAAAACAATTTTTTCTCTCTCAAGAATTACAGTCATAAAAACTCACAGTTGTATTCTTTCCTATAGGATCAATATGAATCATAATAGACTGGAAGGCAGTGATTGTTTTTTGTTTTTGTTTTGGAGGTTCACAGTAGTTTAAGCCACTGTGCAACTTTAATAGACTCTATATAAGCAAGACCAACGAGGGGGTTCATTTGAATGATAGTGCTGGCAAAGAATATTGAAAATGTCACTGACTGCCAGAAAAACAAACAAATGTGTCTTGAAAGAAGTACAGCCAGGATAGAAAGATAGAGGCCAGGATAAGAAGGCTTCATCTCGCATTTTGGACATGTTGCCAGGAGAGAGACTAGACCATAGCTCAGTGACCTCATTTGGAGGCATGACCAAGATAAATAGCTCACTGGAGGCCAGCTATGGGCTCTGTGCTTCACATTGCTAAAGACGAGCCATACAGAGCTATGCTGAAGGAGACAGTGCCCTGGGGCTGGCGTAGTCATGTGGAAACCCACATCAGTGCTGAAATGCTTCCACTGCCACTAGATCCACAAGACTTTCAACCCACTGGTTTGTGATCTTTCTGTAATTAGCATCATTACATGTGTTGCCTGAGTCTAAAGAGGAATTTACTGATTGGTATTGGACTTATGAGAGGATATCGGACTCATGGACTTGATCTGGACTGACCTGGGGCGTTTTCCTAATATACAGTTACTCAATATATAAAACTCTTTCTTATACATACAAGTCTGGATTTTGTGTCTCTAGTCTAACTGCAGTAGTTACATAATCTGCTGCCAGTTTGGGACTTGAGAGGATTAAGACGGAAGGGGTGGAATCTAGTCTGTCAATCGGGGCATAGCCAAAGAGGCCTCTGGTGGGCATAGCCTTTCCTTGGAAATTCTGGGAACTCTGATTTCCTCTGTGGAGGCTGAAAAGACTTTCACTCACTGTTTACTTCCTTGGAGACTCCACTGACAAGACAAATGGCACTGTGCAGATAGACCTTGTGCCCTATGAACTGGAGAAGCCACATGGACACCTCTGATAGTGATGAGATGCTTACCACACCACTGAATCCAAAGACTTTCAACCCACTGGCCTATGACCTTCCTGTATTCGGCATCACTGCATGTGTTTCATGAGTCTGAGGAGGACGTTATAGATTGGTAAATCTACCCAGACTCACACACTAACAAAGCAGGGACCTCACTAGAAAGGGACCAGATCTCAACGTGGGGCAACCATACTTCAAGGGCAACATACTGGCGTGAAGCAACAAACTAACAGAAAAGTCTGTGGGGCCAGCCCCAGTCCCAGCTATGTCATCCCTCTCCCAGAAGACTGCACTAGAGAGGACACACGGAGGCACAGCTGGCGGGGAGTGGTGGGTCTGCTCATACCACACAGGAGCAAACTAAAAGAGATAGAGAAATAACCACATCCCGGCCCACCAAACCTCAAGGATGACATTCCTGCTTGGAGCGGGCAATATACAGGGAGGATTGTAGGACTGGCCCCACCATGAGACAACACACCTCCTCACTGACCCACAGTGCTATAGAAGACAGGTCTGAAGACACAGTGTGAGAACTGTGCCCCGGCTGCTGCCTGCCCCCCCCCCCCCCCCCCATGCCTCCATACCAGAACAAAATACAAAGGGAATGCAGCAGAACAGCAAGGGGAACAAAGCAATAAAGTCTCCAAGGAATACTGAAAATAAGCTACAGAATCAGGGAGCAGGGCTTAGCCCTTCACCAGACCTTATTGGAAAGCCTTCATAAAGGTCAGCAGGCAGATCTGGAACTATTTCTAGGCCTTTTTCCTTTTCTCATGTTTATCCATATAAGATAGGCAGGATAAATATTCCTGAGCAGAAAATAATGGGGCTGACTTCATGCTGGGGTATGGGGGTGGTGGACATGGGAGAGGAGGTGGTGGGAGAAAGGGAAGAGAGGGCCAATAAATCCAGGGACAAGGGAAAAACAAGTGATATAAAATTGATGGTGAGAGGGGAGTAGAATACCTGGAATTTGATCAAGTGCAGTATAGCCAAAAGAAAGTACTGACAACCAAATACTGTCCCAAATCAAACATGATAGTGGGACAGGAGGAAAGTAAAAAGAAATAGAGGAAATAGTTAGGAGGCAGAAGACATTTATACAAGTATAAATACAGCCATGTACATATGTAAATATGTTAATATAATGGTAGAAATACAATTCTATGTGTTTATATTTTAACGTTAACTATTAAGGTAAAAGACAGGCACTAGAAATCTTAACACTTGAAAATAAACAAGCAGTCATCTAGCAAGGAAGCAACAAAGCCCACGTGGAAAAAGCACACCAGCTTATGTGATCATGATGTGTCCACAGCATCAGGTGTCAGGCATCAGAAGCCCCCCCCCCAAACAACAAATATTCCAATGCAAATTATAGGAGTTGGAGGGGAGATCCAATGCCCATCTGTAGACAATTGGACATTCCCTCACAGAAGTATCAAAAGGAAGAAATGAGCTAGCCAAATAACCGGATGAAACACATAACATTCCTCTAGTTGTTTAATGCTTCCTATCACCCCACTATCATGTTCCCAGTTCTACCTTACCAATCCAGCTAGACCAGAGTATTTACACCAGTACAGATAAGAGCTCTCACCACACATAATCTAGGACAGATAAACTCCCCTCAGGAACAGTAATGGGAGTAGTCATACCATGAAGGAAGGGGCAAGGGGGAACCAATGGTAGTGTCAATATATCCCCCAAACCCACCCCACCTCCGGCAAACCTGAGGGATGAACAATGGAAGCATGGGAGGAGGGATACAGCAGACAGTTTAATATGTGAAAATAATAATTTATTATTTATCAGAGGTTCACAAGTGCAGGATGGTGGAGAAGGGCAGGGAAAAGGAGGAGCTATGACCAAGGGTTCAAACAGAAAACATTTCAAAAAAATGTTTTGAGAAAGATGGCAACATATGTATAAATGTGTATAAATAATGTATAAAATTGAAGTATGAGTTGTTATTAAGAGCTGCAAGAACCCCCCAAAAAATGACTTGTTAATAAAAAAGAAATAGTACAACAAATATACAAATGTGCTTGACACAATGGATGGGCATGTGATTGTGATTGTATGAGTCCTAATAAAATGATTTGAAAGTATAAAAGAAAAAGAAAAGCCTAAAAAAAGAAAGAATAAAAGTACAGAACTAGAATATATACATATATATATACTATATATAGAGAGAGAGCAAGAAAGATTAATTAAGAATAGAGTCTAAAAATGCTCTCCATTAAGCCAGGCAAGAGCTGGGAGAGGAGAACATTGATGTGTGCTTCCTGTGAGTATGGGACCTGAGGCACACAAACAGGCATTCCCAGTGTTTGGCCTCACTTCATAGCTACCTAGGACATGGTCCCTCAAATTTTAACATACCCACCACTCCAAGTCTGCTTATTTCTTCTGCTTCTAGCACCTCCTTACTGCTTCTATTTACAGAAAGAAAAAAAAGTTATTAGTTTCCCCACATCCTTCATGCCCATAGTGGAACTCAGACAACTGTTACTCCAGGACTTCAGAGTCCAGCATAGCTGACCGATTTCTAAACAACAGGACTAGCTCTAGGGGTACAAAACAACAAAGCTATTACCAGGGATTAGTCGATGAGAGTTCTTTGTAAAGTCTATAACTACAAGCTCACCACTGAATTTAATTATAGAGGCAGCAGTCCGAAGGAAAGTTCAGCATGCTCAAACAAACAAAAAAAAACCTAAACCTGACTATGAATTATTTACCACTGCCACTCAGCACATCATTGGCCACTAATGATTGTTTACTATATGGATCTTTTTCCTTTGGATGTTAAACTCTTTCTTTTTGAATAGGATGATTGGGACAAGGATCTGCATTGGGCTAGACAGACTAAGTCAGAATACATGCAGAATACACAAATAGTACTAAGATGAAAGCCTTCGGTAAGGAGGGTATATTTTTCCCCATTATATTTTACTGAGCAAAGGGTACCTATGTGCCTGATCTTTAATTGCCAGTTTTTTTCTGTAATACATACAATTCTTTTTCTGTAGTCGTAGCAGTTTCTTAGCAATGCAGGTGGCCAAAGAGCCAATTCCAGCCTAAACCCTTCGAATCACTCTATAATTGTATACAGTACTTGCTTTTATATTTGTAGGCTGTGGAACATGTAAGTAGAGTCATAGCTAAAAGTGTAAAGGGACTTAGGACTATTTTTTAGAACATATAGAACATCTGGATGAAAAGTGTACACCTGATTTGATAGGTGGTAAGGACACATTTAAGGCAGGAGAAAAGAGTTTCCTGTAGTGTGTTTGTCTAGTTGTCTTTTGCTGTGCAGGCTCAAATTCTAGAATGCTGAAAGTACTGAAATTACCAAGCATCAGATCCATTCAATTCTACTTAGGACACAGATATTAGAGTTACTGCTATAATAATCCAGTCACCAGTATCTTTATGTTTTAAATTCTTCAGGCATTACAGTAAATATATATGCAGCTGTGCATTTGCATATTTTCTCCATATCATTACAAGCCATAAGAAGAGTGATTTGAATGACCTCAGCTCACCAAACGTGACAGGGAAGCCTGCCCCTAACATAGCATCACAGGTCTGCTAGGCACAACTGTACAGCGATAAAAAGTAAAAATTAGTAAATTAGTAAAGTCATCAAGAATAAATAGATAGAAGATAGATTGAAATAAAGGAGTCAGACACATTTCATGGGAGCATGCTCACCTCTGCCTCACTTGGTGGTCCATGTGGAGAGAGAGAATGAGTTTATTGCTAACCAAGGCTTCTATCTCTTTAGGAGGTGTGGTTACTGGTAACCACGCAAGTCACAGGAAGGGGATATACAGTGGGCATGAGCATAAGAGGAAGGAGCTGAGCTAGGGGTGTACATGTAATAGAAACGGGAGGAACTAGGGTTATGCATGTGACAAGAAGGGTGAACCCTAGATCCAAGATGGCACTCTAACCTTGGTCACCCTTGAGTGGGCTTGACCTCACATTCTCCTTCAGAGAGACAATCTACTAGCCTTATCAGAAGGGAGTGGGCCCTACTTAGGTTGGGACAGTCTATACAGTCTGATTTCTCTAGATGGTTGATAACTCTTTGGGAGAATAGCCCCTGACCCACTTCTGTTGACCTCCAAGTGTATAGTCATTTTCCACAGTAGCAAGCAGCTAAGTTTGGCTTATGTTTGGAGGAAACAACTTGGGAAAAATTTTTATGTTTCCCACATGAAGGGACAAGATCATGCCTATAGGGTAAGGTTTCTAAAAGATATTCTCCTAGAACAGCCCTTGCTACCTTTGAAGCATACACAGAACCATTGTCATGATGGAAGAAACTCCCCTGCACAAGTTTTCATGTATGAAAAACTTCTTCATAATTTTATGTGATCATCCTGGGTCCTTTAAGATAGCATGTAATAATTATTCCTTTGAGATAATGTTGCCATTACCTTCTGAATTGACCTCTCTGCCCTGTACGTCTGGCAGATCGTCGTGCTTATACGCTGGGCCACAAGCTGCAAGGTCAGTAGTTCATAAACCACCAGTCGATCCATGGGAGAAAGACAGGACTTTCTACTCCCTTTAAGAGTGACTGTGGTGGAAACTCACAGGGGCAGTTTTACAAGAGGTAAATTGCGACAGCGTTCAGACAGAGACGAGAAGCAAAGGGTGGCTTTATCATAGGAAGAGACCTTTTGGAAGTGTAAGGCATAGCAGAGAGGGAGGCGGAAACATCTTGGGCTTCTGGGCGGGTCCCACAACAGGGTAGGTTAGGGGAGTCGCACCTGGTGCTGGGACAGTGGGATATATATATGATTTGGGCTGAAGGCTGGTGGATTGTAAAGGGGCAGAGAAATTCTAGTGCTGCTGTTGCTAGGAAACAGTGCTGGGAGAGTAAGACTGGGTCCCACTCAGGTGGGGGTCATCTTGTCCCTGGGAAAGAATACCTGGAGGTATGTTCCCCGAGTGAGGCAAGTTCTGGGGAGTGCTGAAGGCAGGTGCTTTAAAGTTCAGGTACTTAGCGGACCATCCGTCTTCTTGAGAGGCTGGAACAGAGAGGGTGCCTGGCCCTGCACTTGGCCCACACATTTTACCCTGTTTTTTAGTGTCACTATAAGTCAGCATTAACTCAATGGTAGTGAATTTGGTACTGGTTTTCAAACAATTTTGTGTTTATTGATTTTGTGACATTTTCTCATGTTTTAGCTACAATATTGTGGCAATTGGCCTCCATGGATGCCTACCACTAGTTTTTTTGGAGAATGAAGTAATAATTAAAGAAAGAAGGAGAAAACTCAAAAAAGACTTCCCCTCAACTACTAGAAATGTTGTAAGTCACTGTAAAAAATTTTTACAAAACACTTCTCTTGTTTGTGTTCATATGATCCAAGAAAGATTACACCTAAGCAACTTGAACTACATATATATTATTACTGTACTTTTTTATTAAAACTGATATTAAACATTGACAAGGATTCTTTATGATCTGGGGAAGGAGGAAGTTATGGCAGATAGAAGTGATAATATGAGTTATCTCACTGACACAAGCCCCAGGGACACCACTTGCCAATTCTCCGAATTTCAGGTGCATTTCTTTTACCTGAGACAAGTCTCAAATTTATATTTTCTCATTTGCATAAAAAATGCATTCTTTCTCATCTAGATTTAATTATATGGTAACAGTAATGTCTCATTCAAAGAGAAACAAGAAATATCTATTGTAAAAACATGTACTAACTATACAGAGGCCTAGGTAAAGCTCCTCTTGCCTTTCAAGCCTCTGTAAAGACAGATAAATGTATGCCACACTCCGCTTTAGTTCTTATACCCTTAGGTTGAATGATTCCCCCCTAGCTCAACCCGTTTTCAGAAGTAGTAGTGAGTTATAAACTCTTGCTGTTTAGGTTTTTAAAATTAGGACATCTTTTCAAAGTATAGGATATTCCTGAACTGTAGCCTCTAACACACGTTTTAGCAAGGTGGCTGTAATCTGTCAGGTTCACAGGATTGCCCAGGGGCTGGCCTGGACTTGTCTTCAAAGACAAGATGGCAAGTTTTACTAAATTGTAGAAATGCTTCCATAATACCGTGCCCTATAATTTTTTCAGATGAAACCGGTACACATTTATTTTCCAAAAGTGATGAGTCAATGAACCAGAAGAAAACTCTGAGTGATGAAAACATCAGCTGCTAACCTCGCTACTATGATATGCTTAAAATATAAACAAGCAGGTGGTTGAGTTGGAATATTTAAAGATATTGGGAGCCTATTTCTTTTCAGCTTAGGACTATTTTTGAAAGCCAGTTTCACTGTCACAATTGGTTGAATATATGGAGAAATTTTACCTATAAAAAGGAGTGCCTACATTGAGAAAAATGAACACATCCTAGATATTGGTAATGCTGAGTATGTGGTGACTGTGCTCTAGTAGAATAAGATATCCTAAAAAAATTTTTCCAGGAAACATTAATAGATGTTCTTTTTAAAAAAAATAAAATAATATCCCTTTACAATTTTAATAGCAAATTAAGAGAACAACAAACATATTTTGTTTCTCTTAATGCTTTTTTAAAATGTAATGTCCTATACAACATTATATATTGATTTTAAAAACAGTTATATAAAAATGGAATAGTCTTCTCAAATTCATGTCTCCTAAAACATAAATATGGCATCATTAAGTAATCTGAGAAGTGCACTTTTAATAAACTGGTGTTTTATATAAAAAGAGTTCAGTTAAAATAAGTTAATTTGAAGAAAGTGTAATACCAAAAGGTCTATTTAAAAAGGTATGAGTGTCCCCAAACCTCGAAACTCATTGCCATCAAGTTGATGTGGATTTATAATGATCCCTTAGGACAAGGTCAAACTGTCCTTGTGAGTTTCTGATACTGTAACTCTTTAAGTGGCTAGCAATTTTGAATTGCTGACCTTACGGTGAGCAGCCCAACAGGTACCCCTACACCTCCAAGGCACCAAGGTATGCGGGTAGAGGAGCTAAAAAATAGAGTGACTATGTGGCAGTCATGTGCTTATGTTAATTTCACGATTGAGATGTAGGGGTGGAGTCTAGCCTGTGAATCTGGAGATAGCCATTGAGGAGCCAATGAGGCCTCTGTGTGGGCATGGCTTTCTCCTGAGACTTCTGGGAAATCTTTCGATATTTCCCTCGTGAAGATGAGAAGCTATCTTCCCCAGTTGTTGGGAGTTAGTTCTCAGAGACGATGAATCATGGAGAAGACAAGATGGAAGCGTCCGAGAAACTGGAGGAGCCGGCGGAGAGACCACACGGTTTTGCCTTGATGGAGCCAGACCTCTGAAGCTGGAGCGGCCACATGGAGACCTCTGCCAGTGATGAGTTGCTTCTGCTGTTGATGGACCCTGAGCCCTGGAAGCAAGGAGCCATGGGGAGACCCCTGCCAGCGCTGGGATTCTGCACTCACTGACCTGTGACTTCGTGAGTCGGAAGGAGACTTTATGGACTGATTTTGGGCATATGGCTTTATATCGGACTCATGACTTTGAACTGAACTGGGCTTAATGTCCTGTTCCTCTTGTACATAAACCTTTTCCTTCTATCTATATTCCTGTCAATGAATTTGTTCTTCTAGTCTACCTGGACTAACACAAACTGTAGACTAGAGCTTGAGAGTAGACGACTCTTTCCCACTGTTCAACCTTGTGTTGTGTTGGAAATAGCTAATACAAACTAGAAAAGGCCAATTGTTAATTTTTCAGGAATTTTCAACCAGTTGTGGACTATGGGGAGCTAGAATCAACCATGCTAGCAGTACACCATGAAAATTGGTAAATAGAGTAAATTAGCTATTATCTTTTTGTACTTTTCCCAGCTTGTTAAACAGTAACTATCACACCAAGGAGACGAAGGATAAGATCAGAACTTGAATGAGAATGGTCCCATAAATTTGATTTCTATTTTCCTATAGCTGCTGTAACAAAATTTCATACATTTTGTGAGTGACCTAAAAGAACAAATATTTACTATTTCACATATCTGTCAGCTAGGAATACAAATCAGGCAATCAGCCATAATGCTTCCTTCAGAGGACTCTAAATCAGAAACTGTTTCATACCTGTCTCCTAGTTTCAGAGACTCCTAGAAGTCTTTGGCCTTCTTTGGATTTCAGCTGCATCTGAGTCTTGTCACATGGGTCTTCCTGTCTACATTGTACCGCTTGGACAGAATTTGAGCCTGATCTACTTTTTAAATGGCTTATTTGCAAAGAAGGCCAGGGTCACTGGTACCAAGGGTCAGGATTTCAGCATGGTTCTCAGAAAACCATTCAATCTACCTCCTACCAAAAACAAAGAAAGCAGGAACCAATAATGGAGGCTGAATAGTGAGGATAAAAAAATAAACTTCAAAGAAAATGAAGGGAAATCTTACCTCAGCTTTGCTCCTCTTTTCTCATCCTGTCCTCTTTCTCCATATTGCAATTAAACAACCCCAGTGGGAAGCCAGTGAGCAAAGGAAGGGATTCCTTGACTTAATGCCATTAGATCAAAATGCTATCAACAACAGGAGCCAGAATTTTCAAATAATACTTACTGTAGTGTACATCTAATCTTAGTCCTAGTTAAAAATCCCCCCCCTCCATTTTCTTCACTCTAAACATCTCTGTGTAGTTGTTCATTTATTTTGCAAATGTCTGCATTTGCTAAAATAGAACTCAAAAGCTCCAAAATCAGAAGCTCTTTGGAGAAGCTCTTTGAAGTTATCATAGAATTTTTGCTCTTCAAGTAGAAATGCTTGAAAACAAATTAGATATTGTTGGGCAGTAATCGCTAAAAATTGTTCATTGTTGCTATACATATTCTTTGTCCTATATGTATTAACAATGCATACATATACATATATTAGTATTCAGTGTGTTAGCATCTTCTAAACATATTCTCTATAGATCTGTGACTAAGAGGAAAAGAACAATTTGAAGTTTCTCACCTATGACTGAATGAAATGAACAAAAATTCAGAATCACTCAAAATAAAATTAACCAGTAATATTTTTCAAGATGTAAGCATTAATAATTATTGGGCTTCCATTATTTGAATATTATTATTCTATTTACTTCATTTCCTTCTCTTTATTATAATGAATATACATACAGTAATATTAAATATTTAGCATAATTTGATTAAATGTAAAAAAGTAATTCAGTTATTTATTTCTTCTTATCTGTCATAATGTTAGGAACAATGTTTTAGAAACCAACTATTAATAATTTTTTATTGGGCCTATCAGGTTCAACCAGCTCCTGCATTATAGTCATTTCTTTCTTTGCCTGTTTTGCTGCTTTAAGAGACAAAAGTCATGACCATTTTAATTTACCCTTAAAACTTACTGCTCCCCAAACTAGAAGCATTTCATGTCTGGGGCACCAGGAACTCCATAGGGCTTTAACCCGCACACCAATGTTGGCACCAGTCACTGGAAACTAAGAAAGTGTCCCATGGAAAAAATCCTTAAGGTCAAGATCATGTTTTTGCTTTCAGTTTCTAGAACTGTGAAACAATAAATTTGTATTCATTAAATCATTCACTTGCAGTGTGTTTTGTTCCTATAGCATTAGATAAATAAGACGTAACAAGTTGAGTGAATTTGATTTACATAATGTTGAGCAAAAGAAGTAAGGTAATAATGATATATATATATATATATATATATATATAGTTTTATTCAATATTTTTAAAGTTTCATAACAAGTAGCCATAAATTCTACTTTAAGGGCATAGAAACTACAAAGAAAAGCAAAGAGGTGATTATGAAGCAAATAAGGTTAAAATTACTTTTGGGAGAGGGATATTTGTGATCATTGTAGCTGAGCCCTGCGGGACTGCAGACCACTGGGATGGAGGTTCAATTCCAGCTTCACGGAGCAAAGGCTTGGCCTCCTACTCTCACCACCAGGGGCAGTGATGCCCACCCCCCCCCCCCACCAAAAAAAAAAAAACAGAAAAAGGAAATGTATGCAGGAGCTTTGAACATGTTACTATGTGATATTTAGTAATGTTGTTGAAAGTATCAGGGATTTTTCCCGATTCTAAACACAAACTCTTTGTTATCATATGCTCCTTCCCTGAATAAAAGTCATAATGGTTTAACTTGAACTTTTTGCTCAAAAAGCATGGGACACTTGTAAGTATTTTTTTTCCTGCCTGGAAACTAGCTCTAAAAATTTTTCCTAAATATCTGTTATGATTCAGGTTGTTTATCTCCTATAGATACTGCCAGATCCCACTCCACAGCTGCTGGCTAACCATGGCTGCTCTTCCAATTAATTAGCAATAGCAATAGCAACTTGCTTTTCCAACAGATGTGAAGGGAGAAGTCAGCCTTAGACCTGTCCAATTTTGTTTGTCCCATCTGGCCAATCTCTTAATCTATCCTATGAGCCATCTAGAAATGTCCCAGTCACTTTTCTCATCCCCAAAAAGGTTTGGAAAATGCATCATAGAAATTAAACCCTCTTTTGAAGGAAATGTGAGGGAATTGATAAAGGTGTCCTAAAGGCATTACACTTTACTTGGGTCTTGAAGTTTTGTTCATTTGTTTAACATGCCATATGAATCTTTGTAGTTTTTGTTTTTAACATTTTATATTCACCTCTAGACCTACAGAAAAGTTCAACAATAATATGGAAATATCCCATACAATAGATCTTTTGAAGTTTATGGGAAAAGTTCCATTATCTTTTATTACATTTTGCACACACTTTTTGAAGTCCTCTTGTATACCTTCCACCAAACATCTCTTAATCTCGAAAATAAATGTATGTTTGGTAAGTTGCAAGTCCTGTGGGTGCTGTAGGACTGCTGGCAACAAGCTGGGTGAGTCAAACCCACCTTCTGCTCTCCATGAGTTAAATCAGGTTGTCTGTTTTCATAAAGATTTACAATCTCAGAAATATCATAGAAATTAGGCTATCTATGAGTCAGAGTTAATTCTGGCAGTGGGACTTGAATTAAAATATAGATGAATACAGATAGACATATTTATATTCTGTATCTATCTATAGGTATGTATGTCCAAATCCAGAAGTGATGACTGATAGTTCTGATTATCATCTGATGCCTTAACAAACAACAAATAAACACTCACTGAAATCAAGTCACCTCTCACCCTTAGTGACCCTTGAGAACAGGGTAGAACTGGAACTCTCTACGGGGACAGAAAGCCTCATCTTTCTCTTATGGAGTAGCCAGTGGTTTCAAACGACTGACCTTGGGGTTAGGTGCTGAACATGTAACCACTTTGCCATCAGGACTCCTAATCTGATGCCACAGGTACATTTTATTCTTCCTGTAGAATGATAAGCTTTTAATGATAAAAATCCTCTTAATTAAAAAAAAATCCTTAACAAAAAACACAGAAGCTCAAATGCCTTGCGTCTATGAAAAGAAGTAGTTCTTGCTTGTATAAGTTAAAAGAACTTATACCTAACCAATGCATGGCCTATGAAATAAACTGCAGAGTAAGGCCAGCAATTAGAAAAAGGAAGACCTAAAGCTGAGAATGTAGAACTGAATCATATTGTTAAATTATAGAAAATATTTTGCTTGATTTACTATCAGACTTAAAACTGTTTTCTAATGATGGATTCCCATTGCCTTATGTTAAATTCAGCATCAATCATCAACACAGTTTCTCTTCCTCACTCATTGTCCTTACCTCTCAATTTTACATTCTCTGATTATTCAGAAATATACAGTTTTAAAAGTCGGAATTGGCAGGGCTAAGAATTCATTTCTGTCTCATGATCTTGGCAGCATCTCGAATGTCCTCTACCAACATTCTGGGCAGCTGTGTAAAATCTGGTGCTTGGAATTAGTAAAGATGCATACATATTGGGTGTGTAGTTTATATTATCTGATGAATATTTATAGGTTTCCCCTTTGAACTTCAGATTTAAAAGCAGTAGGACTAATGTCATGCTGTTGTTTTCAAGATTGTAATTTTTTTCACTAATGTAGATACATGAATCTATAACACCAAGATATTATTATAATTTTGCCTTATATAAGTCCCTTCTATAGTGTAATAATAATCTCAAAACAAAACGTAATAATAAAATGTAACAATATCAAAACAAAAAACAACACTGCCATTGTGTTGATTCTGACTCAGGGTGACCCTATATGACAGAGTAGGCTTGCCCTCTCCAGTGTGCCAAGGCTGTAAATCTTTATGGAAGGAGGCTGCATGTTTTTCTCTTCATGGAGCAACTCGTGGTTTTGTTAGGCATCTTACTTTGGGGACTGGGACATCCCTTATGCATGCTCAGAGGTATAAGCTGTTGGTCAAGAAGGATGGTAATATTATGCATGCTCAGAGGTTCAATCTTCATGCCAGGAGGGGGAGGTGCACCTGGGTGGGCGCTGCACCTGGATTGGCCCACCTAGGCCAGGTGAGTTCAATTCAGTCAATGGGGTCGACCAGGGTCATTGACCAAGCCTGCCTGCGGAGGAATTGAAAAGGTCAGAGGTTTTTCCCTGCGCTCTCTTTCCTCATGTAGCACAGGCGGCCTGCGATCCTCCAGGGAGAGGCCAGGCTGCAGTCCCGCCACTGTCTCGGACTCTGGTTTGTATTCCATTTACTATAGAACCTGCAATTGTTTCTATCCTCTACAAACGCACTCGGATCATGACCCAGGCTTCAGCGTGAATTCTTTCTCACACGGAGCCAAGGATTGAGGTCTATCTCTCCCCTGAGAGATCTAACAGGTGCATAATGTAGAACTTTTCACTAGCAAACGAGTGATATAAACACTGCGGTACCAATGCTCTCAAAGCTTACATTTGTGAATATTTGCTGATGCTTCTGATTAAGTGTCAGTGTACCTGCTTCCTGCTGTGTGGGTTCTGTGTCCTATTCTGTTGAATGAACACTGCTAAATGATTTTTAATTTACAATGTGCTATGGCTCAGTCTATCCTAATAGGTATAAAGCTGAATGCAAAGTTGAGGAAAGCGCGCTGGATAGCATTGGGTTTGTACATTCTATTTCTGGTTCTATCAGTCTACAGAGAAACTGGAGTTCTTCTTCCAGGTTAGACGTGTCAAAAAGTCTCCCTCCTGTCCTTCAAAGAAGAAAAAACCGAACAGCTGAAAAGCAATGGCTTTTTAAAAACTCAACAGAGACCTGAAGTTACAAAACAAACTACCATTTCAATGGAAAAGAGAAAAGTGAATTCAAAGATCCAGCCATTATCTGTTTATTGGGAGTAGAAGATACCGAAGCCACACATGGAAAAGAATACAGAATTTTCACTTTTGACTATTCACCGGATGAGCATGAAAATTAAAAAAATCCAGAGTGTTCACTCTTAGGGGAACACCACAACTGTGTAAATGTTATCTGCAGAAACTCAACAGGTTCTCAGATTGAAGATTCGAGAAAAAAAATTTCTCCTTGCTTCTGTGAGGCCAGAGCCCAGGGAGACTAGTGCTTACATGTTGGGCTGTTAGCCACAAGGTCAGCAGTTCAAAGTCACCAGCTGGTCTGAAGGGAATGACTACAAGCCAACAAGGGCAGTTGTACTCTGCCCTAGAGATTCTCTATACACGCTGCCACCTAGTGTATGTTAACAACGTCCTCTTTCTAGCCAAAGTGGCATAAATTCATTCTTGCAAAAAGCTCAGAGAAAACGTAATTAAAAGATTATGAAATTTTTTCTACATACTGTTTGAAGCCCCCCTTGTATCATAACAGACCTTCCACAAAATATTACAATCATATGTGGAGGCTCCCTCTGACCTCTGACTACAGAAGGAAGGGGAGTCCATTGCCACAGCCACCCAAGGCAAATCGTCTGAAGGCAGAGGCCAGACTTGTCTCCACCCTCTGTCCATCTTTTACCATATCTCCATGATTCTCAACCTTCCTAATGCCTTGACCCTTTAATATAGTTCCTCATGTTGGGTAACCCCCCAACATTATTTTCCCTGCTACTTCATAACTGTAATTTTGCTTCTGTTATGAATCGGGCAACCCCTGTAAAAGGGTCCCCCAGAGGTGTCAGGACCCACCAAGTGAGAACTGCTTCACCAGCTATTCTTCCCACAACACTCTACTTGGTTTGATGATTCATGAAAATGGCAACACAGAACTTACAGACAATACTCATAATTAGGGAACTTTCTTAGGAAAGTAAATATGTTGCTATAAGACAGGATCAGAAAACATAAAGAGGATCAGGAAACAGTAAGGTTATAAACATTGATCCATAGCAACAGCAGTCCTTAGCCTGTAGCCAAGTCCTTCTTATCTTCAGCTTTTCATTCATGTCGTCCCTTGACTTCTGCCTCCATAGGCCAAAAGGTCCCTGTTGTCTTACAGTCTCGTTGCTGTGGCCTCAGGTACCAGAGTGCCTCTTTTGCTCTGTTCCTTGGTCTTCATGCCACTGCCTTGATGTCTCTTGTCTTGGCCTCTTCCACTTTAGGCAGAGAGGGATATCAAACATGCTCCTCTAATGGCTCTTCTTTAATGGACCAGAAAATTCTCTTGTTCCTGATTCTGAGATAGCTCCCTTATGGCTAAGGAAATAGCAACTAAAATGGACAAATACCCTATCTTAGTGTTTGATTTGCCCTATTTGCCTAGTTTCACCCTGTCCTTTGGTGGGAGTTACATAGATCTGTATAGATAGGTCATATTAAAAGATTTCACTTTAGCATACATGCCAGAAGGGAATAAAGAACACAATCAGATTAGACAAACCAACATCACAGCCATCACATCTCAAATACTAGAATTATCTCAGAGAATTATGAATTGGGGCTAAGCCCCGGTGGTGTAGTGGTTGTGCGCCGGACTGCGGCCCACTGGGATGGAGGTTCAATTCCAGCTCCATAGGAGCAAAGGCTGGGCCTCCTACTCCCACCACCAGAGGGCAGTAATGCCCCCCAAAAACAAAACTAAACAAAAAGAATTATGAATTATCAGAGCATTCAAAATAAATGTGAGTATATTAAGGGAGCTCTGGCGGAGTCCTAGTCGCACTTTCAGCTGTGATCCCCATGGCCGGCAATTCAAAACGAACAGCAGCTCCTTAGAAGAAAGACAAGGTTTCTACTGTAAATAGTTGCAGTCTCAGAAGCCCACAGGGAGGCTGCTTCGAGTCAGCCTTGACTCAATGATAGTATGTGAATAAGTGGCTATTACACTGTGAATCCTAACAGAATGAATTCCCAACATAAAATCATAGACCAATAATATTAGGTGAGGATAAGAGAGAAAAGAAACACCAAAAAAGAATGAAGCAGAAGTGTTTGCAATAAAAATATTTCAAAAGAAATGATAACTACCTTTCCTTGACTTATCAACCCATGAGCATAGAGATATGCCAGTAAAAATGTTCTTAGTTGGTACGCAAAGAGAAAAAGAAATAAGGCAAATAGATAGACCAGAACAGCCAAGAACTATGTAGTATATTTAAAAGATATATCTGTGAAAGGAATACTGAAGAAGCACTGGTGGCACTGCCTGGAAATGTTGATCTGCTAACCACAAGGTAGGCAGATCAAACCCAGTAGGTATTATGTGAATGAAAGACAAAGCTATCTGCTCCTGTAAAGATATAGCCTTAGAAACTCTAAGGGTCACTATGAATTGAAATTGATTGAATGATAGTGGGTTTGGATTTTTTTAACAGAATTACTGAATGCAAAGGAAAGAGTGAATGAGGTGATCATTTAGACTGTTACCTAGCAGAGATGATATGAGTGGTATATATCTGAAAAAGCAGGTCCAGATCCCTTGTGGAGAAGTAGGAAACTGGGCTGGGGACTTAGTGAAAAAGAAACAGAACTTATCATCAGAAATCAGATCAACACACTTAATCAGATGTCTTCATTTTCTAACCATTCCAGATTCTGTGTTTCTTGAAGACAGGTGACCCTAAGTCTTTCTACAGTAAGTGTCAGGAACAGTCACCATGTTGTTCAGAGCTAAACCCAGATAGAGTGGGACTGTAGCTTGGCACTTCTTTGGGGCCACCACTCTCTTGACTATGGCATTCTCAGCTTTTCTACATCATACCTGCTCCTCCAAAGTCATCGGATGGGAAATAAGGAAGTTGGAGCTTCAAATGCCATGTTTGCTATTTTCTTGAGACTCTGTTACTTGTGATACATATCTGTGTCATATATTCTGTAAGGCAGAATGTCATATAATCTCTAAGAGAGCAGGTTTGTGTTTTTTCAATGCTATTACATCTTATATAATTTTTTCTGTACACAAATTCCAATTCCAGCATTCAAGACACACTGTGGTGATTTTTTTTCACTTTCTCTAGAAAACTAGTCTAAATAAAAGGCTTGTGGAAAGACATTGTATAAAGTAGTTTGAAGAGGGATATGAATGGAGGTATAGTGATTAGGATATATGGAAATCATTTCCATGAGGATAATAGTATGAACTGAAGTTAATGGAGCAGAACGAATAATGAGTCATTTGAGATATGCATGGGATCAAAATTATATGTTGGAAGTAGAAGAGGGGGAAAGCCTATACCTGAGTGTTTGTAAAGCAAACCTATTCCAATGTGAGAAAGCATTCATGCTTATGTTAATAAGGAAATAGGCTCAAAAATATATGAGTGAAACAATTGTGAGATAAACCTGAAAGTAATATTAATATAGACTCCCTCATAAAGTTTGAAAAATATGACATGGAGGCATGTTATGGAGAAACATATGTGTTGAACATATGTATATAAGAGGTTTTACACAAGAAGGAGCTGGTGCAGATTCTTGAACAAATTATACAGCTATGTGGGGATGAGTGTCAGTGGAAAATTGGGGTTGGAGATAAGTTTTATAGAATGTAGGCAAGGAGTGTGGAGAAACAGAACTAGTATGAAGAGAATAGAGTCATTGAACATAGTCCACATTTATCAGTAGCCCTCTATAAAAATAGAAGCTATAGAAAATCTATCCTCCTCTTCAAGAAGGGGAGAAGTGCCATGAGCATCAACCCAAGACTGATTCCGAAGAAGTAGATCACTTATACTTCCCCTCTCAAACCATTTCTTAAACCAATTTTTAAAATCAATCCCATGACTGAAGATTCAGTTATGCATATATAATGAAGCTCAAGTGAATTTCTCTGATTAGACACATTCATTGTATATTGATGTGCTAGGATGAGATGTGCCCTGACGCCATGGGAAGCTTAGCTAACCCCTCCTAGACCTTACCTTATATGACTCACCCTTTGGCTAGTTTAGATTGATTTCTTCCTGCCATAGTGAAAGTGTAATCCTATATATAGCACTTTGCTGAGTTCTGTATGTCAGTGAATGTTTGAACTTCAGGACATGGTGGGACGCTCCTGATTTGGAACCAGCTGATTACAAGTTAGAGTACATTCATGACCTCTATGTTTATTAATTATTCGATTATTGGGCAGATTTGCTATTCATAGGACTGTGATATAGCATGTAAAGTTCAATGAAGGTAGTTGTTGGTTGCAACTACTTCACTGAAGGTTACAATAAATTCTGCATATGCAGGCACCATTATAGAGCAGAATTTTGACTACCCAATGCATAAAAATGATGAGTATAGTTACTGTAATTGATTAAGTGTGCAATCACTCTCTGAAAAAAATTGAACTATTGCAAGGAATGTCAACACCTGGCACAGAAAAACAATGCAAGCACACACAGGAGGCGGGTTGGGCGGAGGAGAATGACACAAGTAGACTTATATAATGCAGGGTCATCACAACCTTCAAATTGCTAACAATATTTTATTGTACTTTGATCATATTATGTATGCTTGTGTTAACACACATACATAATATGAGCAAAGTTCAATATGCATGTATATACAAAACAAAGAACACTTCAGTAATATTAAGTGCTGTGTAGTAATTGGGTATCATTGCAGAGACAAGAGGTCACAAAAATTCATAGAGAAATCTTACTCTAATTTTTTAAGAGAAAGAAAAACCACTTTAGCTTTTTGAACAGTTCTGTTGACAAAATTCACATATCATGCATGTTAAAAATATTCAAAAAGTTGTGTAATCATCACCACAATCAAATTTAGGACATTTTCTTTCTTGTACTCAGTGTTATAAGTTCTCCATTGCCCAAGAACCTTGCCTGATTTGCCCCTAGGAAACTATTAATCCATTTTCTGTATAGGTAAATCTTTTGAGACAGTAACTGAATTGATGGTCTTCTAGGGGTATGGCATGGGAGATTAGGAGAAAATGGGGTGCTAATAACAATGAAACGTGTTTGAGGAGAAGCTGATTTCTTGGAGGAGCATCAGCCATGGGGACTGATGCAAATCGGATAAAATCTGGGAGTGGAGGCTTCAGTGGTTGTAGCCCTGTTGTCTTGAGTATTGGACTTATGATGTCTCTATCCCCTAGAGACTTATTTCCCCTAGAGATTTAGTATAACATTTCTCTTTCCTTTTTCTTGCTTAAGGAGCCATGGTGGCACTGTGGATTAAGTGCAGAGCAGCTATTGCAAGGATACTGGTTTAATCCGCTAGCTTCTCTGCAGGGAAAAAATATAAGCCTATCTAATCCTGGAAAAAATAGCATATGGAATCCAAAAGAGTGGATCTACTCTGTCTTATATTTGTCATTATGGGTCAGAAAAACTCTTAAGCAATGGGCTTTTTATCTCCCCTAATACTCATCTCTGGAACACTGTTTTTGATCTTCACATCTAGTCACAAACCCATGAAAACTACAAATTTTCATACTTTAGATTAAGCAATTTCTAGGTGGAATAATTAGGGAGAAGGCATGTAAAAATAACATGACTGAAATAACCCAATCTATATTTAGGGAGCATATATAAAGTATCAGACACTGAGATAGTTCAGTTTTATTTTGCCAACCTGGCCAATAAACACATGTGGGATTAATTGAAAGGCAGAGAGAGAAATAACTCGGTGAACCTCGCCTTTCTAGTTCTTCAGTCTCTTGCTTTCTGATTGTCAGACCAGGGTTAGCCAGTTCCCTGCTTCCTGTGAGGCATCCCTGAGGAGAAGCCACATGGACCTACCCTAATGCAGGTGTGGGTGCTGAAGCAGCCGTGTGGAGACCTCTGTCAGTGCTGAGACGCTTACATGCTCATTGATTTGTCTTGTCTCTGGCAGTCAACATCATTGCATGTATTTTCTGAGCTTGAGGAGTACTTTGTACATATGGACTAATGTTGGACTTATGGGCGTGGACACTGGATTGCAATACTTCCTTAATGTTCACTTACCCTTTATATAAAATGTTCTCTGATACATATGAGTTTCTATGGATTTGTTTCCCTAGTTTACTACCCTAAAACAGGCACTGATAAGAAAGGAGGCAAGAAATTAATCAAATAGTAATTTTCCCTAGTAGGATCCAAAATTAAGTGGGAGAAGACAGTTCTACATAAATAAATAAAATTTAAGATACGAGGTCAAACATATTCCAATAATAATAGACTAAAGGTGTTCCCTTCTGAGGCCACAGACCTTTATTTCTTTTAGTCTGTCTCATCAGTGGCCATTCAAATCCTGAAATAGGCAAAGAAACAGGATTTGTTTGAGGATCTGAATACTGGGAATATCCAAGTGTTTTTTTTAATTTTGGACATTGAAATGCTATTAAAAATGTATAGTTGCCAAACACAAGACAAGTCATGGGTTTAGTTCAAAAAAGTCTTTTATTCTCAATATGAAATTTTCATTGACTTCCATAATATCATTTACCTCCTAATTCTTGCCTGTAAATCAAGTCAGAGCCTAAAGATTCCTCCTTAGTGTGGCCGCTAAGAATCCATGAGGATTCTGGGAACTTCCTTTCTCTCTGTCTTCTCCTTCCTATTGAAAAACCAGACTCAGAGAGCTGGAGGAGCCATGTGGAGACCCGTACAAGTCCTGAGATGCATGTACTGCTTTTGGGTCCACAAGGCTTTGCACCCACAGGCCTGTGATCTTCCTGCGTCATTCATGTGACTTTGTGAGTTTCAAGAGGAATTTACTAGTATCAAACTCATGGAGTAGAATCAGATTATGGATTTGATCTGGACTAAGCAGGATGTTTTCTCAATATACAATTGCTTATTGATAGAAAGCTCTCTCTTACACATATGAATGTCCCTGGATTTGTTTCTTTAGTCAACCTGGATTAACACAGGGTAATTGTTTAGGTATATGAGATGAGGGTTAAGGGCCAAATCACATCATAAAGAATCATGGGTTGGTAAAAGAAGAAAAAGAAATTTGTAAAATAGACGGGAAAATCCACCTGTAAAGGTGAAGAAAAATCCACTTGTAAATGAGAGAATTTTATCATAGAATATGCAAAGTGAGAGAATTTCAAAAAACTGTTATGTGGCTAATAAATTCCAATCACGCTGATAATACAGAGATTGCTCACCAAGTATCAGCCACAGGAGAGTCCTGACTGCCAAAACGGGAATAGAAGTTTTCTTTACTAACACCTACGTCTTCGGGCAGGTAGAACTGTGAAGACTGAGGTTTTTTCCTTGGCCTGCTGCCAGCATTTGATGACTCCTCTTTGGCTCAGGGGAGAGCTTCGGGGTTTATAGAGCTTGATGTGCTCTGAGATCTGCCAACTAACTTGTCTGACTCTTTCATTTCTAAAATGATCCTTGAAGATTGTGTTTAAAGTAAACTTGTGTTTTTTCTCTGAGAGATTGCAAACAAGGTATGTATTGTTCTACTACTACTGGAAGTCAGAGTCCCTATGAGTCAGAACTGACTTCATGGTACCAAACAATAACCACTGGCAGTATTGCCTGCACTCTGGAGTACTTCCTAATCCTGGTGACCATATTCAGTTAATAATCATATGCAGAATTCTCTATGGTAGGTGCACTGCCATTGCTGACTACTAAAATATAGCAATAATTGTAGCAACCTAATGCCTTGCAACATGCTCAAAAGCAATGCCATTTCCCTTCAGCACAGCTCCAAGTCCTGGGACTCTCACCTTTCCTCCTCTTTCCTACCCAATCAAACTTAAGTAGTTTGTTAGTGGGTGGCCAGTGCTGTAAAGATGCCATGGGCACAATGTATTCCTGACTCTCCTGACTAACTGGTTAATGTTCTATCTGACTCATGGTGCCACAAGTATTGCTCAACAAGCCAGGTATGATAGTGCTGGGAGATCCAAATCGCACAGCCACAAAGAAGCTTAGAATATTCATTTAGTAAACAACTCAGTCTATAATTTTGGTTTGTTTTCTCATTTATTGAGCTGTTGCCTGAAAACATGTGAGCTTTTAAAAAAGATACACATTATTTTCAGTTTGTTTCTGCAAAGTATTCTAGTTTAACTGAAAAACTTGGAATAATTTTCCCTTCTCTATTTTCTTGAATGTCTGGTTAGATATGGTGTTGTGTAGAACCTTCAAAATATCTGTAGATTAGAAATGTTGCAAAAATAGGACTACCTTTCTAATTCTTAAATCAAATCCTTTTGATTCCTGTCATGTGGGTATCTAGACTTCAGTGAGTGCCATGAGACTATTCTTATGATTAGCCTTATCCTTGCTTGCTCTAGGAAATTGCCAACTGCCTTTTAATGTATAGTTGATGCTTTTTCCTGGCTTCCAGAGCAGAGGTTTTATCAAAGTGGTCCTACTTTCTTTATAGTATTATAAAGTTTTCACATTGCTTTTGATTAAAATTTTCCATTTGATTCTTCCATGCCAGTGAATTGGGCAGAAGTGTTATCATCTCCCTAAGAAAACTGTCACTCAGCTCTAGTACTGTACGATGCTCCCTATATAATCCCATGATGACTGTCAAAATCTTAAATATCAAGGCATAGGAATTCTATGTCTGAAGGAATTCTATTTATACCCAATTTAGGAAATTTACAAAAAATACATTTTTGAAGATCAAAACCACTCTGCCCCAACTTTAAAATTAAAAAAAAAAAAGAAAGAATTTAAATGTGGGTTTTAGAAGGGGGCTGAAAAAAATTTAAAATAATTTTTTAGTTAGTATGCTTCATTTTATATTTCATTTTTATAATTTATTTTCCTTTTGAGAAAAATGAATGCTTATATAAGTTGAATAACTAAGCAAATGCTGTACTTCTTCCAAGATAGGGTTTTTAGTGCTTTTAGAATCTTTGAGAGAGTGGCCATAATTCAAAAAACTTTTTTTTCTTCTTCCTTTTCCATTGTCCACCTTTAACATCCATAGGAAACAATTAAAAGTATCTTAACTTGGTCAAGCGTACCTTAATCTTCAAAGTGATAGTTGCTTTTGAACACTTTGGACAAGCCTTTTGCAGCAGACTTGTCTGGAAAAATACATAATTTAATTTCTTGAGCACTGCTTCTGTGGACTTTGATCATGGATCTGAAAAAATAAAATCTTTGCTAATTTCAATATTGTCTCCATTTATTATAATGTTATTTGAGGGACCACTTGTGAGGATTCTCATTTCATGTTGAATCATGTTGTCTTTAATTTTAATCAAAAAGAGTTTCAAATGCTTCAATTTTAGCAAAAAGATTACATCATCTGAATATCCCAGGTTGCCAGTCTTTTCCAATCTTCATGTGATATACTTGTTCATAAAATCCAGTTTCTAGATTTTTTTACATGACAGTCAAAAAATCACAAGTAGCCACTGAGAGGAGATGATGAAGCACAGCTGGGAAGAGATGGAGCTCCAACCTGAAGGAGATAGTGTATGTGGCAGTCACCTAACCTGGTGTCAATTTGAGGACGAAGAGTAGAGGGGTAGCCGGTCAATCTGGAGATAGCCAATGAGACCTCTGTGTGGGCATGGCCTTCTCCTCTGAGAATTCTGAGAAATATGGTACTTCCTTCTTGGAAGAAGGAGACATTCTCTCACTCCCCCGGAGACACTTGACTAACAAGGCTGACTCCCTAAAAGATGTCCCCGAGGAGAAGCCACATGAACCTAGCCTGAGGGGGCCAGAAATCTGGACCTAGAGAAGCCAAGTGGAGACTTACACCAGTGCTGAGATACTTACAACACCACAGGATCCAAAGATTTCCTACTCACTGGTCATTCTGCATTTGGCATCATTACATGTGTTTCATGAGTCTGAGGACTTACAGATTGGTATCAGACATATGGGCTAATTTTGGACTTAAGACCTTGGACTGGAGTGGGTTGGAATGTTTTTCTCAACGTTCAATTGCTCTTGTATAGAAACCTCATATATATATGTAATTTTATTAATTTTGTTTCTCTAGTCAACCCAGACTAACACAGGGTGGCAGTGGATGAGAGCATCTGCAGAGAAGGAAGGCCACTAACACACCTCCACAGAGAATAGTGCAATGGAGTCACTGAAAGGGATATCTCAAAGACTTCTAGGAAGATGGTGTCAATGTAGGATCATCCATGTGAAAAGCTCACTGGTGATCACCAGATTTACAGGTAAGAAGCCAAAGTTGGGCAACCGGGATGTGAGACCAGGTCTGCCAGCACCCCAGGATTTCTTCGTTTGTTCTCCCGTGGACACTGTCTCTGTGCTCATCATGCTTATATTCACTTTTCACAGATTCTTCCCTGCTTTGCCTCCCTTGTCAGTGGGGTAGCAATTCCTGGTCTCTTCCACTTCCCCACCTCCTTTGCTGGCTCACCAGTATGGGGAAGTGGCTCAGGACAATCTACCCTCAAGGATATTCCAAAGACACTGGTGCTGACTCTTGCAGGCTTTGGAGGCTAGAACTTGTGATGCCCAAAGAGGAGAGTTCTGATTGAAGATAATCCCTAATTGAAGCTGAGCTCCCTTCCTTGATGGGTGGAGCCCAACTAGACTCTGCAGTTAAATAGCCCCAGCTATTCAGAGAGGGATCCAACACTGAGGAGACAGAGGCATAGCTGGAACACACAGGACAGCCACAGGACAGGATGTGGTTAGATCTATTCCTGTTTTCTTTTGAAAAAGGAAACAAAAAACTTTACCCTGCCAGAGGAACCAGAACCTGGTAGTGATAGGTTTTTCCATGTCTTTCTTGCCTCAGGCTAGGTAGTCTATAGAACTGGGACTGACAATCCTTAACTGGATTGCCTGCTTTCTTGGGGAATCCACTATATTAACCCATTTCCACCGTAGGATGACCTATAAGGAGTGGATATTCTGAGTTGTGCAGAAATTTGCTGTTATAAGCAAAATAATGGAAGGACTGCACTCTCCCTATGTAATACACTAGATTATTGTAAATTCAATGCACTCTCCCTTACCACAACAAATATAACATCTGGAACCTTAATAACACACTCTCCTTTGACTTACCAAGCAAAATCACATCTCCCATAACTATCTTCTACAACCCATTAAAAGTAACTATAATTGAAAGGCTTCCAATGATTAATATCACCACTTAAAACCTACACCTGAGCACCTATACCCTAATTCTCCTACGCAACCAAATAACTCACCTGATTCACACACACTATGTTTTCCAGTGCCTATCTGATCCTCCCCTAACCTAAAAAGCAACCTCTTATCCACAACACATCCAGAAGACTACTCACTGCCTTCAGCTCAACAAAGATTTGACACAAACAACAGTCAACACCAGCATCTACCAAAAGATATAGAGAAATAAAAGTTAATTCGTGAAGATGACACAAAACTCAATGTTTAACACAGAAGAGCCTTCCAGAGAAAGAATGTATGACAATGTTCTTTAGAGCCATACAAGAAATTAAGGAAACAATCCTGAAAACTGATTAAAAGACAGAGATAATTGAATCCTCACACTGAAGAGAATTGCAGGAGTTTAATGATAGAGCAGAAATAGAGGAAAATGTGGATGATCTCAATTACAGAATGGAGGAAATGGAAACTTGAATCCTTGATCTCAAAGATAACTATGCAGAAATCAGCCAATGAGATAAACAAACAAAAAGGCAAAAGAATCTGAAGAAAGCCTGAGGATAATGTGGCATTCCGTGAAGTAAGACAATATTCGAATTATTGGGGTTCCTGAAGAAGAATAAAAAAATAAGCCACCAGCTAAAATAGCAAGAGAATACTTGGAAGAAATTTTTCACAATGTGACAAAGGAGAAAATAATAACCATTCAGGAAACAGAGAGATCACCAATTAGAATAGCCCCCCCCCCAACTCCCCAAAACACATCAAGACATCCTAATAAAGGAAAAAGGAGAGAGTAATAAGAGCAGCAAGAAAGATAAATCAGTCACATAAGAAGGTAAACAAAAGAGAATAAGCTGAGACCTCTTTACAGAAAACATGTAAGAAAATGGAGCAAAATCTTCCAAAAACTATAGCACAACAGCTGCAATCCAAGAATCCTTAATCCAGAAGAGCTCTCCATCAAATTTGAAGGATAAGTAAAAGTATTTTCAAATACAGAATCATTTTGAGAATTCAGAAAACAAAACCAATATTACAAAAATTACTTTCCAGTACTTTATGGGCAGAAAACCAACAACAGCACAGAAATCTGAAAGCACCAAAGGGTTTAACAAGACCCCAAACCAACACATTAAAAACAGTACCAAAGACATCACAGATGGAAGGGAGAATCGAAAGCAAGAAGAACCCCGCACAAACACACTTATAACCCTCTAGCGAACATAGGACAATAACACACACAAATAGTAAGAGATGACAGCAACTAATTCTATTTAAATTTAATTGCACTGAATGTTAATGGTTTAATTGTAGTTATTAAAAGATAAAGAGTAGCAGACTAATTAGCAAAAATAAAATCTATCACTCTGCTGTCTTCAAGAGACACATTTAAAACTAAAGACAAAAATAGACTGAGAATCAAATGTAGGTGTGTTGGTCTGAGTAAACTAGAGAAACAAAATTCATAGACACACATATGTATATAAAGGAGAAGTTTATATACAAGAGGAATGGAACATTGACAAATTATCTCAACCCAGTCCAGTCCAAGTCCACAAGTCTGATATTAGCCCATATGTCCAATACCAATCTATATGTCCTCTTCAGACTCATGAAACACATGTAGTGATGCCAGGACAATCACAGGCCAGTGGGTGCAGTCTTGTTTATCAAGTGGTGGTAGAAGCATCTCAGCACTGGAAGGAGCCTCACTGTGGCTTCTCAAGCGTCTCAGCACTGGTAGGGATCTCTACATGGCTTTTCTGGCTTCAGAAGTATAGTTGCATTAGAGTAAGCCCATGTGACTTCCCATCAGGGATGTCAGCCATGCATCTTGTCAGTAGAACAAATCCAAGGGACTGAGTAAGTAAGTCTTTCACCTCCAATTGGGAAATGCAGTGAGATTGTCCAGAATTCTCAGGAGAAAGCCATGCCCACACTGAGGTCTCATTGGCAATCTCAAGTTGACAGGCTAAGCTCCACCCCTACACTTCCAATCCTGAAATTTACATAAGAGCATATGATTGTTACAGTAAGTGAACAATTTCCCAAACTAATAGCTTCAAAATATTTTTTAAAAGTAGGGGTGGTGGACTTCCAGAAAAATGGCTACTAAGCAATACAGACCAAAGGAACTCAGCAGAAATCAACCAAGGAAAGTTACTGAGAGAGAAATTCAATGCTGATGGAACACAGTAAGGGCATAATGAAGACAAGTAGGCATATAGCCACAAGGTTTTGAGAGCCTGGGGCCTTTTGGCTTACCACAATGAAGGCTGACTAGGGTTTGAACCTAGCCCTGCCACTGTCTGCAACTCTTTCCACCAGAGCCAGAGTCGGGATCAATCTAAAACAACACAGGGCTTTATCTCAACAGAGTCACATCTTGCCATCAGCACAGTGCAGCCCCACAATCAGACTGACTTAGAAAACATAATCCATAAATCTGCTCAAGACTACAGACAAAGAGAGGCTGACAATCAAAGGCTGGAGAAAGATATACCAAGAAAACAAAAGTTCATAAAAAAGCAGGGATAGCAATCCTAATCTCAGTTAAAATTGACCTTAAAGGGAAAACCATAAAAAAGAGATGAGGAACACTATATAACGCACAATGGAATAAAAGACAATGAACCAATAAGCTTATAAACACATATTTCTCAAATGAGAGACTGGCTGAATATGTAAATCAAATTCTCCAAATGAAGGAAAAATAAACCACAGCCTCAACAATTGTAGTGTGTGACTTCAATACACCACACACTGGAAAAGACAGATCACAGGGAAATAAATTCAACAAGGAGTCTAGAGATTTAAACATGACAATTAGACAGTTTGACTTGATAGATATCAATACAGCTTTTCATCCAAATACAAAAAAATTAACATTCTCTTCATTCCCACATGGTACATATTCAAAGAATGACTGCATGCGGGGGTATAAGGTGAAGCTACATAAATTTAAGCACATTGCTATCACACAGATCTCTCTCTCTGGCAACTGTACCATAAGATTGGAAATCAACAAAAGGAATATGAAGAAAACAAGAGCACATAATTGGAGAATGAATAACTCTCTATTGTAAAAGGAGTGCATACTGGCACATATCAGAGGTGAAATTAGAAAATTTCTAGAAGCCAACGAGAATAAAAACAAATAACAAAACTTATGGGACACAGCAAATGGAGTTATCAAAGGAAGTTTCATACCAATACATGCACACCTGAATTAGGAAAAATGTCTCATAACTGATACGCTGGCACAAAATTTACAACAACGAGAGCAGAGTCAGCAGGACAATCCTACTATTAGCAAAAGAAAATAAATAATAAAAATCAGGGCTGAGATTCAGGAGAGGGAAAATAAGAAAACAATTGAAAAAATAATGCTGCTAAAAGTTGATTCTTTGAAAGCATTAACAAAAATTGACAAACCGCTGGGAGATGTAACCAAAGAAAGGAGGGAACACATTTCAATAGCAGGAATGACGGGGGAATGAGGGGACTTTAATTACAACTGACTCTATTGAAATCAAAAGGATGTTTGCACAGTCCTATGAAAGACTGTGCTTCAATGAATTCAGCAACTTGAAAGACATGGACAAATTCTTGGAAAAACAACCCCTTCAAAGGCTATCCCCAATGGTTGTCAAGAACCTCAACAAATCCATATCAATAGAAGAAATAGACAAGATAATCAAGGAATTACCAACAAAAAAAAAAAACCCTGGACCAGATGAGCTCACTGGAGAATTCTATCAGTCATTTAGGGAAGAATTGACACCAAATTACACTAAATCTTCCAAAAGAAGGCAAATCCCAAATTCATTCTATAAAGCTAGTATAACTCTGACACTTAAATAAGGTCAGGATCTCTCAAGAATTCAGAACAACAGATGAATTATCCTAATGAATATCAATGCAAAAATCCTTAACAAAATCCTACCCAATAGAATACAAAGGTATATAAAACAAAATTCACTATGACCAAGTAGGATTCATACCAGTGATGGAGGGATGATTCAGCATACAAAAGATCATTTGAATCATTCACCACATTGACCTGAAAAACTATTAAAAAAATTCCGTGGACCGGATGAGTTCACTGGACAATTCTATCAATCATTTAGGGAAGAATCATTTAGGGACAGCAAATAATTTCACTACATGCGGGAAAAGCATTCGACATCATCGAACACCAATTTCTGTTTAAGACACTCGAGAAGATAGGAATAGAAGGAAAATTTCTCAAGACGATACAGGCTATATATGAAAAACCAACAGCCAACATGGTAGTCAATGGAGAAAAACAAGCACAATTCCACTGAAAAAGGGGGCCAGACAAGGATGCCCCCTTGTCTCCACTCTTACTTAATATCAATCATACTGGAGGTTTTAGCTAACAGCATAAGAGGAAGAAAAGACATCAATATATTCACCTGGAGGAGGAAGCGGTGAAGCTATTATTTACAGATGATATGATTTTGCATATGGAAAACCCCAAAAACTCCACAAGGGAAGTATTGGCAGCAATAGAGGAGGATTGCAAAGTGGCAGGATACAAGATCAACAAACAGAAGTCAGACTGCTATACACATTGGATAAGACCACAGAAGAGGAGATTAAAAAAAAGTGGTACCCTTCACAATAGCCAAGCACAAATTAAAATATTTAGGGATATACCTGACTAAAAGATCAAAATATATGAGGAAAATTACATAACATTATTACAAGAAATCAACCATGACCTCAATAAATAGAAGAATATCCCATGCTCATGGATCAGAAGACTCAATATATTAAAGACATCAGTTCTATTCAACACACTAGAGGCAGAAATTTTTAATACAATTCTGATATAATTGCCTTCATCTTTCTTCAAAGAAATGGAAAACATGATTACCAGCTTCATATGAAGATCGAAGAAACCTAGAATTAGCAGAGAACTCCTCAAGATGGACACTGTGGGAGGACTTCTTTTACCTGACTTTAGCACATATTATATAATCACAGTGATAAAAACAGAAAGGTACTGGCATGATGATAGATACATAGCACAATGGAAAAAACTGAAACCCCCCAAATGAAATTGTCAGCGTACAGACAGCTGATGCTTGGCAAGAGCCCCAGAAATATCAAATGGGAAGCAGATGTCCTCTTCAAAAAGTGGTGCTGGATAAAATGGATATCTACCTGTAGAAAAAAGAAGTAAGACCCTTATCTTACTCCATGCACAAGAATAAACTCAAGGTGGATCATAGACCTCAAAGTAAAACCACAAATTATTAGGACCATCAAAGGGAATTGGGACAAACCGAGAACTTTGACACAGGTAATACCTAGCTATCAGAAATAGGGAAGGACACAAACACACAAGAGGCACAAATTGACAAGTGGAATATACTGAAGATAAAACACCTGTGTACATCAAAAGTATCCACAGAGAGTAATAAGAGAACCCATGGACTGGGCAAACATCTTAACAATATCACACCAGACAAAGGCCTTAAAACTAAAATCTATAATATCCTCAATCTTCCAAGAAGACCAAAACTAATTACCCACTGAAGATGTGGGCAAAGGACCTGAACAGAAGTTTCACAGAGGCAGAAATCCTAATGGCCAATAAACATATGAGAAAATGTTCCCAATCATTAGCTATAAGAGAAATGCAAATCAAAACTACAATGATATATTACCCAACACCCACAAAGATAGCTCAATTCAAGAAATCAGAAAGCAACGAGTGTTAGAGAGTCTGTGGGGTGACAGGAACTCTTATTCACTGCTGGTGTCACTGTAGGTATGTACAGCCACTATGGAAATCGATTTGGCGATATCTAAAATAGATGAAAATTGAGCTACCAAATGACTCAGCTATACTGGGCATATACCCAGAAGAGGCAAGCAGCAAACCACGACCAGCTATCTGTGCTCCAATATTCATGTCAACAAGTTTCACAATTAAAAGAATTTGGAAACAACCCAAATTTCCATCACCTGATGAATGGATTAAAAAGCTGTGTTACATACATACAATGGTGTATTATGCCTTGCTGAAAAGCAGTGATGAATTCGTGAAGCACATCACCGCATGGGAGAACTGAAGAAAATTATGCTAAGTGAAGCAAACCAAGTGCAAAAGGACAAGTACAACATGAGTTTGCCGAGATAAGTGTGAAAATTGCAAAAGGGGCATAGGGAAAAAGCTACTGCACACAGAAATTTCTAGGGGGAGGCCCAGGTAGTATGGCAGGGGCCAGACCAAATCCAGGGCTACATATGGTAGCCAACTGAGGGGGGGGGATGTTGATGTGCAGAGGGGGGATGGGGTACTAATCCACCCAAGAGAAGCATATTGTTTATATCTCCACAGGGAAAGAGGGACCAAATTTAATTCCAGTGTTACAGGATGTGAATGAAGTGTGACAGCATGGAGCCAGGAGCCAGTGGAGAGGTCTGAGGGCCCAACCCCAATCCCAAACCCCAGGGGAGTTTATTTGCAGGACAACACTGAAGCTGCAGGTTGGGGAGAGGGGCATGCCTGACCAGAGCACATGAGAACAAATGAAGGGGACAGAAGAGATAGTGGAGTGCGTCCTGGCCACCCAAGCCTTAAGATCAATATCCCCACTCAGAACAGTCAATGCACAGAGAGGAACAAATGGCTGGGCCCACTATGAAGCACAACGTTCCTCGCTGACCCAAGACCCTACAGAAACAGCAATGGAGAAGCGGGGTTGGGATTTTACCCTGTTAGACTCCACCACATCAAGGAAAAATACTAGGGGTATGTAGCAGAGTATCAGGGGAAGTAGAACATAGAGTTCTTGGTGGAGTTCCAAGAATATATTTTGGGGCCAGTGTGTGGCACCCTATTGGAATCAAGCATGGGACACTCCTGTAGGTCAATGAACAGACCTTGAACTATGTACAAGTTTTTATTTTATTATTTTTATTTTTTTACTTATTTATATATTTTTTCTGGACATTGGATTTTTTTGTTGTTCTCATCATTCCCCCTCCCTTTGGCCGCTTCATTTTATGATGTCTTGGGTAATTTTGTACAAAATATTATCTGTGAAAGTCTATCTAGATAAGATAAGCTAAATGAACAGTCTGGAGGATAAAGCAACAGGACTGATGGTTCTGGGGAGACATGGGAGATGGAGAAGTGGGGAAAAGTAGGTGGTGTTGAACAACCCAGGGATAAGGGAGCAACTCGTTATCCAAATCATTGACAAGGTGGGTGTGAAAGGCTTGATAGGGATTGATCAAGAGTAATATAACAGGGAGAAATTACTGAAACTCAAATTGCTAAGCATTATAGTGGGACAAGAGGAAAGTAAAAGGAAATAAAGGAAATAACTGGAGGGTAAAGGGCAATTATAGAGGTCTAAATACAGGCATGTGCACAGGTAAATATATTTTTATATGAAGAGGAAATAGATCTACGTGCATATACTTACAAGTTTAGTATTAAGACAGCAGATGGGCCTTAGACCTCCACTCAAGTACTTCCTCAGTGCAAGAACACTTTGTTCTGTTAAATACCATGATATCTTCCTTCCCTACACAATCATTGAAGACAAATGTGTGCATAATAAGCAAAAGTGGTGAAGAAAGTTGATGGTGCCTAACTATCAAAAGATTTAGAGCCTGGGGTCTTAAAGGCTTGAAAGTAAACAAGCGGCCATCTATCTCAGAAGCAATGAGGCCCACATGGAAGAAGCATACTGCCTGTATGATCACGAGTTGTCAAAGGGATCAGTTATCAGTCATCAAAGAACTAAAAGTCATAACATTGTATGTCCACTTTCCTGATGTGATTACTGAAGACAAATGTGCTCATAAGCAAAAGTGGTAAAGAAAGCTGATGGTGCCCAGCTAGCAAAAGATATAATATCTGGGCTTTTAAAGGCTTGAAAGTAAACAAGCAGCCATCTAGTTCAGAAGCAACAAAGCCGACATGGAAGGAGCACACCAGCCTTTGTGACAATGAGGTATCAAAGCAATCAGTTGTCAGACATCAAAGAACTAAAAATCATGTCTTTATAAATGAGGGTGTGTATAGATTGGAGACACAAAGCTCATTGGTAGGTGATGCAACATCCCCTTACAGAAGGGTCGCATGGAGGAGATTAACCAATCAAGGTACAATGATATATGCAACTTTCCTCTAGTTCTTAAATGCTCCCCCCGCCCCATACCACTCTCATGATCCCAATTCTCCCTTACAAACTTGGCTAGATGAGAGGATGTTCACTGGTATAGATAAGAGCCAGAAACATGGGGAATTCAGTTCAGATGATCCTTTCAGGACCAGTGGTGAGAATGGTGATACCAGGAGGGTAGAGGGAAGGTAGAGTAGAAAGGGGGAACCAATTGTAGAGATCTATATATAACCTCCTGTCTGAGGTATTGACAAAAGGAAAGTTGGTGAAGGGATACATCAGACAGTGTATGATATGACAAAATAATGATAATATGTAAGTGATCAGGAATTCATAACAGATGGGGAGTGGGGAGGGAGGGGAAATATGAGGAGCTGATACCAAGGGCTTAAGTAGAAGGAGAATGTTTTGAGAATGATGATGGCAACAAATGTGCAAATGTGGTTTGCATACAATAGGTGTATGTAGGGATTGTGATGAGTTGTATGAACCCCAAAAAATGATTTAAAGAAATAAAAATAAAAGCAGGGGTGGCAATATTAATCTTTGAAAAATGAGACCTCAAAGTATATGAAACGAGAATACCTTAAGCTCAAGGAATAAATAGACAAAGATCTATAAACAAAGACCTATAAACAAAGCTCTATAAACAAAACAAAAACAACATATATATACCCAACAAAAGACCCTTGTAATTTATCAACCAAATTCTCAAAATATGAAAAGGGAAGTCGCCAGGTCAAAAATTATAGGAGGTGATTTCAATACACTACTCTCAAAGAAAGAGATAGATCAACAGTTAAGAGTATTAATTAAGAAACTGAGTAGCTGAGTAACATAATTGAATGAGTCTGTCATCAAGACATTTTCAGAGGTCTCCAAACACAGTAGAAATACACATTATTTCTCAATGCACCTCATGTACAAAAATAGACCACATGCTGGGACACAAGATAAACTTGAGAAAACTCATACATATAGAGGACATTCTCTGACAAGAGCACCATAACATGGGAAATCAATAATAGAAAGAACAATAATAAAAAAGATAAACACTTGGAAACTTCTCAACACACTTCTCAAAAAAGAATGGGTAATAGCCCAAATTAGAGAAAAAATGATGATATTCCTAGAAACTAATGAGAATGACAATACCAGAATCTATGGAATGCAGCAAAGTCAGCGGTCAGAGGTTGTGTTGTTGTAATGAATACACACATGAAAAGAGAGAAGAGAATTATGGTCAGAACCTTAACACATCTTCACCAGCAGTTAGAATAATGAAAGAAAAGAAACCATAAAAAAAATCAGAGTGAAGATAAATGAACTGGAAAACTGAACAAACAATGGACAAATAAACAAAGCAAAAAGTTGGTCTTTGAAAGAATCAACAAAATTGACAAACCACTAGTAAATCTAGCAAAGAAAGAGAAGGACCAGATGTCAATATCTAGAATTGGGGATGAAAAAAGGGAAGTCACAACAGACCCTAATGAAATTAAAATATTAATAATTGAGATAGTGAAGGTTTATTGAGCCAACCTGGCCAATAAACACATGTGGGATTAATTGAAAGCAGAGAGATAAAAGGCTCAGAAAGCCTTGCCCTTCTGGTTCTCCGGTCTCTTGCTCTCTGCTGGTTGGACCAGGGTACAGCTGCCTTAGCCAATTTCTCTGCTTCAGCTGCAATGCTCACTTCCTGCAAGACATTCCTGATGAGAAGTCACATGGACTTAACCTGATGCAGCCCTGAGTGCTGGAGAAGTTTTTGCCAGTGTTGAGATGCGTACATCACCACTGGATTCAATTACTTTCTATCCAATTGCGTGTTATCCTCTTGCATTCAGCATCATAGTGTGTTTTGTGAGTTTGAGGAGCACTTTGTAGATTGATGTCAGACATATGGGCTAAGTCGGACTTATGGGCTTGGACTGAATGGGGTCGGAATGCTTTCTAAATGTAATGCTTACCCTTTATACAAAACTGTCTCATATATATATATATATATATATATATATATATATATATATATATATATATATGAGTTTCTGTGGATTTGTTTCTCTAGTCTACCCAGACTAACACAATAATGAAGCATTACAAGATTCAATTTGTATTCAAACAAATTAAATAATTTGGAGGATATGGTCAAATACCTAGAAAATCACTCTCTTCCAAATTAACGCATATGAGTGAACATGAAGAACTTGATCTACAGCAAAATGATCTACAAGTGGACAAAGTCATCAAGAGACTCCCAATTTAAAACAAGCCCCAATTCAGGTGACTTCACAGGAAAATTCTACCAAGCATTTAGAGAAGAACTGGTACTAACCCTACACAATCTCTTCCAGAACATAGAAAGGGACAGCAAATTCTCAAGCTCATAGCCCTGATACCAAAACTGAGCAGATATTACACAAAAATAGAGCATTACAGACTGATATCTCTCATGAACATAGATGCAAAAATCCCCCCACAAAATCTTGGCCAATAAAAGCCAAAAACATCTCAAAAAATATATATATATCATGACCAACTGGGATTCATATCAAGGATGCAGGATGGTTAAACAATCTAAAAACCATTAACATAATCCACCACATTAACAAGAAACAGAGCAAGAACCGCATGGCCTTATCAATTGATGCAAAAACAGCATTTCATAACATCCAACACCCATTCCTAATAAAGATTCTTAAGAATATAGAATTTAAAGGGAAAATCCTCAATAAAATTAAAACATTTTATGAAAAACCAATAGCCAATATTATACTCAACGGAGAAAAGGTGAAAATATTTCCAATGAATGAGAGATGCTTCCACCACTGCTGAATCCTCAAGACTTTGCACCCAATGGCCTGTGATCTTCCTGCATTTGATTCGCTGAATGAGTTTCGTGAGTCTGAAAAGGGCCCTATAGACTGGGAACAACCAAATGGGCTAATATAGAACAACCAAATGGGCTAATAATAATGGACCTAATCTGGACTGAGCTGGGATGTTTTCTTACTGTTCAATTGCTCTTGTATATAACACTTTCCTTTTTTTCAGACTCAATTCACTTTATTTTTTTTATTAAATCACTTTTTTGAGGGCTCATACATCATTTTTCACAATACATAAATAGGCATACTGTGCCAGGCACCTTCACATGTCCACTGCTATTATCGTTCTCCGATCATCCGCCTTTTCCCTCGAGCCCCTAGTATCAGCTTTTCCATCCCTTCCCCTCTCCCCCTGCTCTCTCCTTCCCATCTACCCTCAATGCTTTATAAATTATTATTGTTCTGTCATATCTCACACTGCCCAACCTCTCCCCCAACCCACTCCTTTGATTCCCATCCTTCAAATGGGAGCCTATGTGCATATCCTTGCAGTAGGTTCCATCTCTCACCCCACCCTCTCTCAACCCTTCCAGCAGCCCCAATCTAACCACTGGCCTGAAGGGGCTCATCCATCCTGGTTTCCCCATATCTCCAGCTCCCCTCTCTACCACTGTACCTTCTCTAGTCCATCTGGATTTGTAAGGTAGAGTTGGGACCATGATGGTTGTGGGAGAGGAAGGCTTCAGGAACTAGAGGAAATATGTATGCATCATCACTGCCCAGCTGCCCCTTGACTGGTCTATCTCCTCCCCGTGACTTCCCTGTAAAGGGGTTACCAATTACCCACCAGTGGGCCTTAGGTTCCCACCCTGCTCTGCCCCTCATTCATAATGATGTGATTCTTGTTCTTTGATGCTCGATATCTGCTCCCTTTGGCTCCTCTTGATCACACAGGCTGGTGTGCTTCTTCCATGTGGGCTTTACTGTTTCTGCACTGAATTGCGACACAATTATCTTCAAGTCTTTGAAACTCCAAACATTCAATCATTTGGTTACTGGGCACCATCATTTCTTCTACTCTGTTTGCCTCTGTATCCATTTGTCTTCAGCGATATCGGGAGTCAATTGGTCCATTGATTTTGATTTTTGTACTTTGATGTCTGATACCTGATTGTTTCAGCATGTCATGATCACACAGGCAAGTGAGGTTTTTTTTATGGTGGGTTTTGTTGCTCCAGAGCTGGATGGCTGCTTGTTTATGCTAAAGCCTTTAAGACCCCAGATGCTATAATTTTGATAGCTGGGCACCATCTGCTTTCTTCACCACTCTTGCTCATGCTCCCACATGTCCTCAGTGGGCACCTTGGGGATGTGTGCACACAGTGATATGTTCCCTCCCATCCTCCCCATTTGATGTCTATTGCCTAGACCTTTCACCACTGGGTGGCCACATTGGCTGTTGTGCTTCTTCTGTGTGGTTGTGGTCTCTTCTCAAGTAAATGGTCTATTGTTTATCTTCAGGCTTTTAAGACTGATATATCCTTTGAAGGCTGGGCACCATCAGCTTTCTTCACCACACTTGCTTGTGCACCCATTTTACTTCAGTGATCGTGTTGGACCAAACACTCTTTCTTATACACATATGGGTGCCTCTGGATTTGTTTCTCTAGTCTACCCAGACTAACACAGACATTAACACATGATTCACAAAGGAAGACATTAGGATGGCTAATGAACACATGAGGAAATGCTTCCATTGATTAGCCATCCAGGAAATTCAAATCAAAGCAACCATGATAGCCACTTAATGCTCAAAACTGTAGCCCAATATTTTAAAAAACAGAAAAAATATTGAAAAGGGTTTGGTGACATAGGAATGCTTCATCACTACTGGTGGACTTGTATATATGTATAGCCACTATGGAAGGTGATATGCAGATACCTAAAACAGATGGCAATTGAGCTACCATACCATCCAGCAATACCATTACTGGATGTGTTAGTCTGGGTAGACTAGAGAAACAAATTCATAAACATGCATATGTGTATAAGGAAGAGTTTTATATACAACAGTAACCAAACATTAAGTAAACATTCGAACCCAGTCCAGTCCAATGTCATAAGTCTGATATTAGCCCATATGTCCGATATCAGTCTATGAAGTCTTCTTCTGACTCACAAAGCACAAGTAATGACACCAGGACAATCACAGGCCAGTGGGTTCAGTGTCTTATGTATCCAGTGGCAGTAGAAACATCTCAGTGCTGGCAGGGGTCTTCTGTGGGTTCTCCAGTTTCCAGGGCTCAGGGTCTATCAGCATGCTGCCATGTGTCCTGCCAATTGCAATGTCTCCCAAGGACTGAGTTTTGTGTCTTCTCAGTAGAGCATCTCCAGGGCACTGAGTCAGAGACTGAGTCGTAAGTCTCTCATCTCCAAGAGGAAATACCAAAATGTTTCCCAGAATTCTCAGGAGAAAGCCATACTCACACAAAGGTCTTATTGGCTATGTCCAGATTAATGGCTATGTCCAGATTGACCGGATTGACAAGCTAGACTCCACCCCTACACTCCCAAACTTGAAATCGACATGATTAGTGACTGCCACACTTGACATATGAAATAAGAATAAGTAAGAAACAGTTGACAAACAGACCTTTGGTTCCCCATGTTATTTGCAGCATAGGCCACGATAGCATGAAGCTGGAAATTCCCATTAATACAAGAATGGATACAAGAATCTGGTACATGCACACAATGGAATACTACACATCCTGAAAAAAACAATGATGATATATCATGAAACACCTCAGGACGTGGGGCAATCTAGAAGGCATCATGCGTAGTGAAGTTATTCTAGCACAAAAGGACAAATGCTGTATGAATCCACTGCAGCAGAAACAAGTAGCAGAACGGGCACAAGCTGGAGCTTAAAGGGCTTCCAGAGTTTGGGCTGTGGACCAGACAGCCTTGTAAAGAGTGGGACCAGTGCCACATATCATCTGCTCCACGTAAGAATAGTGTAGGTCACTTGGCTAGAGGTGGTCTCATGACTGCTGTGATCAAAAGATTGGGGGGGGGGGGCTATGGAGGGATTCTACCTGCTGAGTGGTTGCCATGTGGATCTTGGATAAGGTTCCCTGTCAGAGGGATGAGACTTACTGATGGGAGTAGAAGCACAGGAAAGAGGAGGGGGAATGATCACATTTGGGAACATTAGCTTGGGAGTGTCTTTAGTAGGCATGCAGCATGTAGGCAAAATTGAACTATGGCATCTGGATGTACTGAATCCGCTCTTGTTGCTAGAGATTGCATCAGTGAGACTACATATAGGAACTCCACCAGGTCAACTGGAGTCTACCTCAGACACTCTCTGACCTGAGAACTTAAGCCAGAGAATATGCAATGTCTGAGAAAGCAAAAGAAAGTTGCAACAAGAGTGGTATATGGTTTGTTAGCAGACAAACAACATCTCGCTACATCAGTGTCCTTTTATGCAATAGTAAGATTGGTGTCCTTATATGCCATAGTAAGCTATGTATTACTCTGGCAATTCTGTGAAGGTCATTATGTTATATGCTATTTATACTTGTTCATAATAGGGTGCATATCAGAGGTACATGTACCCATTGGGGGTCACACTCTTGAAGTGCATTATTTGTTTCTCTTGTTTTTTAGTAAATGAAACCCAGGGGTGCTGACTCTATAGGGAAAGCAAATAGATCAAGGGCTGTTGGAAACATTTTTAAATTATCTTCAGCAAAATTTGGCCTGCAAGTGATATTAATGATATTGTTTGATAATTTGTGCATTTTGTTTGATCACTTTTCTTTGGAATAGGAACAAATGTCGATTTCTTCCAGTCAGTTGGCTAGGCAGTTGTCTCTCAAATTTCTTAAAATAGACATGAACAGGCATGGACAGGATTGTCTTTGATCTGTTTGTTGAAACATCTAAATTTATACTGCCTTGTTCCTGAAGTTGTGTTTTCTGTGAATGCCTTCAGTGCATTGATTCTTAATCATATGCTACCTCCTGGAATAGTTAAACATGGATCAATTCCTTTTGATGCACAGACATTGTGCATTCTCTTCTATCTCCTTTTTATGTTTCTTACATCATTCAATATTCTAGCCATAGAATCGTTTAATATTTCAGCTTTAGGCTTTAATTTGTTTTTCATTTCTTTCAGCTTGAGAAGTGTCATGAATGTTTTTTTAGGGTCCTTTTATTTTGTATTGCTTTATTTCACTTTTTTGCTGCAAAATCTTAGCTATATTTATTATTTCACATAATACCTAATTGTGCAGGTATCATTCCTTTTTTTTTGTATCATTCCTTTTTGGTCTCCACCTTTTAATGTTTTGTTGGCATATAGTTCACATATCATAAAATCTAATCATTCAGGACAAATAAAGAATTAAAATCTCTGAATTACTCATTTTGTAGAAAGGCTGTGGAAATATATATATGTGTGTGTGTGTGTATATATATATATATATATATATAGAGAGAGAGAGAGAGAGAGAGAGATCGTTGTGACTTTTGAATTTAGAAATGAGTCCAGTATAATAAGGCTTTCAGAGTAGTGACAATCAAAAGACCACTGTGATCTTGCACTTTCCTTCACCCTTTTCCTCTTGTCCTATCCGTCCAGCTAATAGATTGCTTTGCTAATGATACATTTCTTGATTGTGCTTGTTTTCCAAAGTAGACTCAGAAGTGGTATCGCTTTGGTATTTTATAAGATTCTTCAAAACGTTTGGCCAACTAAACATGTTTCAAGTTTTAGTTAGCTAAATTTTCTTATCTATTTCTTAACTAGATTACCCTGTGACTATAGAATCCACATATATCCAATTAATGTGAAAATATCACTCAAGAAGTAAAGGTAATGCACAAAGATTCACAGCTAATGCCAGAATCAAAACAATCATTAAAGTCACTCCAAACCAAGTGCATTTTCCTTTTCAAGAAGTTTCCATTGGCAAAGGTGGGGGTGGGGGAGAGATGGAAAGTGTACACTGCATAGTTTGGCACACTATATGTATTATTCTGCCTGATGTTGACTTATCTTTGTTCCTTCTAAACTGCTGATGCTTGTTTGAAGAACTTCATGATGATGAACTGTGAGCGACTTCCTGCTCCTGAATGTTTTTAGATTATAACTGCAAAACATGCTTGAGGGGATAGATGTTGTTTTAATTATTTTCCTTGTGGGTGGTCTGCTGATTCCCAAGACCACCACCTTCGTGGTGCTGGAACACTTGTTGATGTTGCTCTGGGGAATTATGAGCTGTTGTTTTGCCTTTAAAAACAGCAGCTGAATTAACCAAGCCCAGGTCAGAACACACACACACACACACACACACACACACCTGCATAAAAAAATTAGCCTCCACCCTCAACTCTACCCACTCAACTTCTTAATCTAAAAGAGTTTCTCATGCCTCACCAGCACTCCAAACCCCCCTTGAGATATCCCGAGGTTAAACATTCAGGTCTCAAGACCCCAAGTGCAAATTTATAAAAGAAACCCACAGTACAGAGACTCAATTTTCTCAATCAGCAACTCGATCTCAATGTGAGGAAATTCATGTTTTTAATGAGTATCTCTAATCTTAGCGATCCATCTTTCCCAGAATCAACTTCTGTCTCTCTGTCTTTGGGCTTTCTGCACACCTTTGAAGCATATGAACAACTTCCCCCACCCCCCCATCCATAATGATGTGCTTCTGTATGGGCGTTTGAGTACATCGAATATATTCAGTGATCAGAAACTGCACAGGTTCAAGCCTGCAAACTCTGACATCCATATTGCTGCCTACAACTTGCTATTCCTGAGAGGAAAGTGATACCTACAGAACTTTTAAACTTTAAAATCTATTTTCTTGGTAAATAGTGTATGCTGTCCATCAAAAGATATGCCCGGTTTTTGTGGAAGGCAACCACATTCCAAGTGAGAAATGACTAAAGTCTAGTCAGAGGTACCTCTGACATGTTCGTTTTAGTTTACACTTCAAATGAAAAAAAAAATCCAGTTGCGTTTTCTTTTCCCTTCTTTGCCCCAGTGAACTTTTGTTCCATCAGAAGTATTCTTTCTTTGGAATCTGGCATCTGCTGCTCAAACCACCCCCTCATGCTCAGGCATGTTTATGAAGTTTTCTCAAAAGGTTCTGAAGTTACCTCTTGACCCTTTTTGGCAGAAGTTTTTGCTGTGGTGAATAGCTTCCTAGCTAATGGTGATTCAAACCCACCCACTGGCTCTTTGTAAGAAGCAAATCAAAACCAAACTCACTGACACAGAGTAAGAAGAGCAGAATTGCCTCTGTAGGTATCTGACACTAACAGTCAAAAATCTGGTCCTTGTCTTGTAGTGTCACTTGTGTTTTTGAACTTCTGGTTTTGTGGTAAGCAGTTGAATGCATAACCAATATGCCACCAGGGATTTCTCTGTTAAAAAGAACTGGAAAAATGCTTCCAAAAAATTGTACCCAATAAAACCCCGTGGAAGAGTTCATCGCTGTGATAGATGAGGCTGCCATTTGTCAGGGCTAACTTAATGGCACCTCACAGCAACAAAAACATGTAATTAAATTATTACTATGCTTCCACTATACCAGCACCTCTCTCAGACACAATGCAATGCTTGTGACAAAGGCAGTGAGTGCTGTTTTTTATTTATTGTTTTTAAATGATTGATTTTATATTTGTAGCTGCTGAGAATACACACAGAAGAATATATCTCACTAACCTCAATGTTTCTACATGCATTATTCAGTGATACTGACTATATTCTTTGAAAAGACAGTAAAAGGCACAATGACGGTATCAAAAATTGATACGCTGATCCTGATTCTTTAGAAAGGTGAAGTTTGGGCTTCCACAATATTAGTCTAGGTTTTAGAAATTCACTGGTGAATAAGCAGAAGAGGTGAACAGTCCAAATTTGCCATAAAATGTGGAGTCATGTTTAAAGAAGCAGAAAGGATAAGATGAGACAAAATATTAGAACATAAAGGAAGATAAGGAATTCTTTGGAAAAGAATGCTTGCAAAAAATGTTCTGTCTTATAAAAGGAAAGAAACTAATGCTTGGTATGTATCTCTTAAATATTGTAGGTACTTAATAAAGCATTTAATCTCAAATAATACCAGAGAGCAGGTATTATTATTTCATAGGAAAAGAAACCAAGACTCAAGGTGCTGACACCAATTTACTCATTGCTAATGGTCGGGGCTTGAACTCAGATCTGCCTGGTGCCAGAGCCCCAATTTTTTTCTGTTACTTCATGAAATATTTTTGCAAGCAATATTTGCTTCCTTTGGAAGGAAGGAATTTGATACCAGTGGTTGTAGAACATTTTGCCAGGGAGCCCTTTGATCACAATGAAGTACTTGAATATATAAAACAAAGAGAGTTGTGACTTTCTTAAGTTGCTCTGATTGTAATTGCAATGGGACCTATTTTCTAATCTGCTTATATTTTTTTCTCTCAGCACAAAGTGAGGCTAGTTCTGAGAAGTCTCTGAGAAATATGCACTGTCCTAGAGGGCTATTGAAACACCATTGTCTATAAAGGCCCTTAGATTGGCACAGGGACTCCTGGTGGCAGAGTGGCTAAGTCCTTCACAATGAATGAAATGTCAGTAACTCAAACTCATCATAGACTCTGTGGAAGATGCCCATAAAGATTGACAGCCCTGAGAACTCTGAGAAACAGGACTATTCTGTCCTGTAGGCTTGCCACAAGTCAGAATATAACCAACAAAAACAGGTTTGGTATAGATTGGCCCTTACAGCACCTATGTTCGGTTTTATACAAGGAAGCATGGAAAAACCATCATTGAATATTAATCCATGCAGAAAAGTCATTAATTACACCCCTTCCTGCAGAGTACAGAAAGGATGCAAAGCCTCTAAAAAAATTCTCCACCAACAAATTGTCATATCTATTGTAGAGAAGAAAGAGGACTGGGCCGGAAGAAATGTACTATCTTCTAGCAGGTGATTCAGGAGAAGTACTTTCTTTTTCTGCTCTATTTTCCTAACACTTAGGCCTAAGTCACTATACACACATACCCCAAAAACTCTGCAGTCTAGGTGGTTCAAATATAGAATTCTTTTTTTATATAGAATTCTTATGGTTGAAAGATGGTGTAAGACTTGGATTTTATATTTTAGTCTTATTGTGCATGGGGTCACCACAAGTCAAGGCCAACTCAAAAAGGTAACACAGGTTTATAAGCTCAGTGTGACGACAACTAGACCAATGGATATGAAACCATCAAGCATGGTTTTCAAGCCATGAAGGAAAATGCTAAGACTTGATGAGGAGTATTTTTCTTGCTGAGTTGGCTATGCTTTGAAAAAGAGAGAGAAAAATACAAAAAAGGTAGATAATCAGTGCAACATGCTGAGGAATTGAGGAGGCACTTGGGGGGAAGGCTCTGATTCTGAACCATGCCAGTGAGAAGGGCTGAGCAACATGTCTGAGAGAATTAGCACACCCTGAAATTACGCAGTGTGAGCATAAACTGGGCCATTCTGCACAGGCCTTCTTTTCCATGGTCAGCATGCTCTTAGAAGCCTGTTACCTATATGTCACTGAGCTGCTGAATAGCTTCTCTGAATTGAATGTAGCATCCAAGCCCACCCTGCTGATGAGATCAGAATAGGCTCACTCACCTTGTACACCCAAGCTTTTGATTAGCATTCAACTCAACAAGTCAATGGGAGACCTTGGGACTTTGGAAAGCATATGAAGCGTACTCTCAAGTATAAGTTATATCAACTTCAGGAGCAAGAACAAGTAACCAATGGTTCATTTTTGTTCCACCATGCTACTGTAAAATCTTATAGATCCTCAGCCCTATTTCTTTTCTGTTGTTAAGAATATACATAGCAAAACATACGTAGCAAAACATACCAATTCAACAACTTTGGCATGTATAGCTTATTTTTAAAGGGGAGTTCCACAAACTCTCTGCTGATAACAATACAGAGACAAAATTTAATTCTCACTGACTTCATAAAATCTGAAAATATCAAAGAAAGAGGAAATTGGGGGTCACTTTATCCAAGCTAGTATTTTACAGATGGAAAAACTTAGAAGTTTAAGGGGATCATGGCTCTTTTAAAGTTTATTCAATGAGTGACTGCAGAGCAAGCATTAAAATCCACATAAATTATCTTACTCTTCTATTCACTGCCTATTGAACGTTAACAGGATAGATACCTTATAAGGGGCACTGGGAGGGAGTGTTTGGTAAATGCTGAACTAACTACAAGGTTGGATGTCCAAACCCACTAGTTGAACCAAGGAAGAAACATGAAACTACTGATTCCATATAGATTTACAGCTTCAGATAAACCTACGTAGAGTCACTATTTAAATTCTTAGACCAGTATCCCCGGAGCCTTGGACCAATACCCTGCACCCGTTATTACTACTTTGTGACCCGCTCTTCTATTTAGCTAAATGCTCCAACTTAGGAAACTTGGTCATCCTCTTTTATCTCTGGACCCTCCTACTAGAAAAGTCCCAGACTCTTTTCACTTTAACCAAGAGCAGATGAAATTCATAGATCATCCTCCTCCAACTATTCAACAATTATCAGAAAAAAACCACATTTTCTGATCTGTCTTCTAGAAACATTTTCATGTCCACGGGCCCTATTAAAATTTTCCCTCTCAAAACTCCTTTTACACAAGAAATATACAACATGGGCATGTGCTGCCAGAAAGACCTCAAATTCACTACAAGTTTGATTTAAAATTAATTTTTGTTCTCATCCTTTCTATTTCTCTTTCACTTGGTGTCTGCTTTGTTTCAATTAGCTAATAAAGTCGGACAAGTCCTTGTAGGTTGGATGACAACACATGAGTCACAATCAATGACAATAATGAGGGAAGATCAAGAGATGATACTTAATTCTTTTGAAGCCTCAACAACAAGTTTACATAAAGGGTCTAAGTGTGGATTCTGGGCTGAGGATAAGAGATTGAAGGTTGCTTTTGCTGGAGGTAATTGAGAAAGAATATTTGAAAACGACATCACATGCATACACATATCAATAATGTTAAAATGAATGTTTAAGCAGCTTTATGACTGTAGGTAAAATTTTATCCCTTGCTAAATGAATAAAAATTATCCATTGATAACTTAGTTGTAATGTGTAAATATTTATGACACTCCGTGTTATAGCCTGAATTCTACATGCATTATATAAAAATACATTTCCTTATAATAGCTAACAAACAAAAATCCAATCATATTTTAACTCATAGTGATCCCATGCAAAGAGAAGTGGGGAACAGGGTACTATCCCACCCAAGGGGAAGGTATTGTTTAGGAAAAGAGACCAAACTTAAACCCAATGTTTCAGGATGTGAACACAGTGTTACTGGCAAGGAGCTGGGAGCCAGAGGAGGGATCTGAGGGCCAAGTCACAATCGATCCCAACTATGTGGACAACCACCCCGGCCCCAGAAGAATTTACTTCAGAGGACAGGACTGAAGGTGCTGTCCCGAGGGGTTTTTCTGTGATGGATTCCCTGTGTTTCCTGCTCTTTTCTGTCCCCATGTACATGCTCTGGCCTAGCTGCATTAGTAAAGTAGAATTAGGATAATGATAGTGGGTGAGCGGAAGCATTAAAAAACTGGAGGAAAGGTCGGTGGCCAGGGAAAGATGGTGACCAGATAGGCAGCTCACGTCTGGAGCTCCTGGAGATTGGTAAGTGCAGGTGACTTGGTGGGGCTCTTGAATTAGGTTGTTGACTCCCAAGAAAACTCAGAGACCTCCTCTGAACCAGAAGCAGGCGCAAACCGCATGCCAGCACTGCCCACGGATGCCTGTACTCCCAAAAGACACTTCTAGCTCAGGATGTCCACTCCATGATCCATGGGCAAAGAGGTTCACATTACATTGGTGCCCACGAAAATCTCCAGGCAGTCCTTCCCATCCCAGGGTGTTGGGGTCCCATGGGGACACTCCATGCAGACCTGCAGGCAGACCTAAATCTCAGAGATTCTTGACCCTAGTGGAGCAGCTGGCCAGCCCCTCCTCCAATCAGAAGGCCAGTGCCCAAACGCCATAAGGCACCTGTCTGTAGGAAGTGTCCCTAGCCAGGAACAGATCACCCAATCTCCAACCCATCCCCTAAACCCACTCCCCTGCACTCAGGCAACACTTTCCATCAGACCCACAATGTATCCAGCCAGAAACTGTTCCTGAGGTGACCTGAGGGAAGCTGTATCCAGCTCATGAGGGAAGATCTAGAGAAAAAGGAAGGATTGACAAAGGAGATAAAGGCCATGCACCAAAATGAAATCCAAGAAGGAGTGGCTAACAAAAACTAATAGTGAGTTTTCAGATTTCACCCAGAGAATGAAGGAGGCAGAAAACAGGACAAGGTACCTGGAGGACTCTCAAGTAGAAATTAATAAATGGGAGAAAAAAATCTGACAACACTATTAGAGAAGCAGAAGAAAACATTAGGAGACTCTCTGATGCTATGAAAAGAACGGTCTACTGAAGGAAGGTGCATCCAAGAAACCAACAACCAAAACAGTGATGGAATGCTTAGAGGAAAGCTTCCCTAGCTTAATGAAGGGAAACCAGACAACCCTCCAGGAGGCTGAAAGAACGCCAGTAGACTGAATCCCAAGAAGAAAACATCCAATTATGAGGGAAAGGAGAAAATTAGGAGAGCAGCTAAGGAAAAACATACAATCGCATACAAAGGCAAGCAAATAAGAATATACTCAGACCTATCGATGGAAACTATGAAGAAGAGGAGAGAGTATAGCAGCATATTCCAAAAATTACAGCAAAACCATGCAAACCCAAGAAATTTGCAAAAATGCAAACACAGCAAAATTATCTATCAAAATTGATGGAGAAGTGAGTCTTCCCAGACAAGGAATATCTCAAAGAATATGCTAAAAGGAACCCTACCCTACAAAAGATCCTTATCGGGCCATCGGGGGCAGATGAACAACAATCACCAAGAGACTGTCACAAAGAATGACTCTACTCAGAGATCATCAAAGGGATAGCAATCCCCAATATAACTCTGACTCAGAGATGGAAGAAAGTCAAGAATAAACCACAAGCAGGGATGTACACAACCCATGGTTATAGAAAAATACCCAACACAAGAGCGATAAAATGACAACACAGAGTCCACAGATAGTTGTTATAACCCTAGATATCGGTGGATTGAATTCAAGCATTAAGAGACAGAGATTAATCAACTGACTTAGAAGACACAACCCCTCAATCTGCTGCCTATAGGAGACACATCTTAAGATCACAAAAATATATACATTGAGAATCAAAGATTGGAGAAAAACATACCAGGCAAACAGTAATTCAAAAAAAGCAGATGTAGCAATCCTAATCTCATATAAAATTGACCTCAAAGTGCAAACCATAAAAAAGAGATGAGGAGGGACACTATATAATGCTCTAGGGAAGGGTAGACAATGATCCAATAAGCATTTTAAACAAATATTCCCTGCATGAGAGACCTGCTAAATACATAAACCAAAAACTCCATATGATGAAAAAATAAATTACAGCTTCAACAATTATAGTGGGTGACTTCAGTACACTACTCTCTGAGAAAGAAAGATCACAGGGAAAGAAATTCAACAAGTAGGCTAGAGATCTAAACACAATAATTAGACAATTTGATTTGGTAGATATCTACAGAGTTTTTCATCCAAATAAAAAACAATTAACATTCTTTTCATCCCCACATGGAACATATTCCAAGACAGACTACGTGTTGGGACATAAGATGAATCTACCTAAATTTAAGCACTTTCATATCTTAGAAAACTCTCTCTCAGACCATTGTTCCATAAGGTTGGAAATCAACAAAAGGAAGATGAAGAGAACTAGAGAAAATAGTTGGAGGATGAATAATTCTCTATTGCAAAAGGAGTGCGTACACACACAGATCAGAGATGAAATTTTAAAATTCATGAAAATCAATGAGAATTAAAACAAGATATACCAAAAACCTATGGGACACAGCAAAGGCAGTCTCAAGAGGAAGTTTCATAACAATACATGCACACCTGAAAAAGAAAGAGTGTCTCATAACTGATATGTTGGCACAGAACTTACAACGACTAGAGCAGGGTCAGCAGGACAATCCCACTAATAGCAAAAGAAAAGAAATAATAAAAATAAGGACTGAGATTCAGGAGAGAGAAAATAAGAAAACAATGGAAAAAATTAATCCTGCTAAAAGTTGGTTCTTAGAAAGAATTAACAAAACCAATAAACCAATGGCAGACTTAACCAATGAAAGGAGAAACAAAATTTCAATATCAAGAATCAGGGATGAAAGAGGGGACATCACAACTGACCCTAATGAAATCAAAAGGCTAACTACCAAGTTCTACAAAGGTCTGTATTCCAATGAATTCAACAACTTGGAAGACATGGACAAATTCTTGGAAAAGCAATCTCTCCTAGATTATCCTTAATGGACAAAAAGATTCTCAACAGATCCATAATGATAGAAAAAATAGATAAGGTTATCAAGGGAGTACCAACAAAAAAATCCCCTGGACCAGATGGCTTTACAGGAGAATCCTACCAAGAATTCAAGGAAGAACTGACACCAATCCTCCAAAAGCTCTTTCAAAGCATAGAAAAAGATTGCAAGCTCCCAAACTCCTTCTGTGAAGCTAGTATAGCACTGATACCCAAACCAGGCAAGTATCCCACAAGAATTGAGAGCTACAGACCAATATCCCTAATGAATACTGATGCAAAAGTCTTTAATAAAATACTGGCCAATAGAATACAAAAGAATATAAAGCAAATCATTCACCATGACCAAGTGGGGTTCATATCTGGGATGCAGGGATGGTCCAACATACCATTAGGATCATACGGTCCAACATACCATCATTAGGTCCAACATACCATTAGGACCATTAGGAACATTCACCACATTGACACGAAAAACTCTTTAAGAACCACATGAAAATATCAACAGATGCAGAAAAAACATTTCACAACATCCAACACCAATTCTTGTTTAAGACACTCAAGAAGATAGGGATAGAAGGAAAATTCCTCAAGACAATACAAGGTGTATATTAAAAACCCACAACCAAAGTGATAGCCAATGGAGAAAAGACAGACACAATCCCACTGAAAAAGGGGATCAGACAAGGATGTCCCTTGTCTGCACTCTTATTCAATATCATACTGGAGGTGGTAGCTAACAGCACAAGGCAAAGAAAAGACACAGAAGGTATTCACCTGGGGAAGGAAGAGGTGAAATTATCATTATTTGCAGATGATATGATTTTATATATGGAAAACCTCAAAAGCTCCACAAGGGGAGTACTGGAAACAATAGAGGAGTATTGCAGGGTGGCAGGATACCAGATCAACAATCAGAAGTTGATTGCACTGCTATACACATCAGATAAAACCACAGAAGAGGAGATAAAAAAAGAGGTATCCTTCACAATTACCAAGCACAGATTGAAGTATCTAGGAATATATCTGACTAATGATGAAAATTATCAAACACTATGAAAAGAAACCAAGAGTTACTTTAATAATTGAAAATATCTCATGCTTATGGATCAGGCGATACAATATAGTAAGGAAAACAGTTCTACTCAAGGCAGTAAATAAGTTTAATGCAATACTGATACAATTACTCTCATCCTTCTTCAAATAAATGGAAAATGATTACCAACTTCATATGAAGAGGAAAGAAGTCCAGAATTAGTAGAAAACTCCTCAAGAAGAAGGTCACCGTGGGAGGGTTTGCTTTACCTGACTTTAGGACATGTTATACAGCTACAGTGGTCAAAAGAGCATGGTATTGGCATAAAACTTGGACCAAAGGAAAATAACTGAAAACCCAGAAATAAAAACATCAGACTACAGATGACTGATCTTTGTTAAGGACCTTCAAAATATCAAATGGAAAACAGACGCCCTTTTCAACAAGTGGTGCTGGAACAAACGGATATCTACCTATAGAAAAATGAAGAAAGACCGTTGCCTCATTCCATGCACAAGAATAAACTCAATGTGGATCACAGACCTCGAAGTAAAACCCCAAACTCTTAGGACCATCAATGAGGGAATCAGGACCAACCTGAGAACACTGGCACAGGGATTACATAGGTTATCAGAAAGGACACAAATACAGAGGAGGCACAAATAGAGAATTGGGATATACTGAAGATAAAACAACTGTGCACATCAAAAGAATTCACCAAGAGAGTAATATGATAGCAGACAGACTGGGAAAACAAATCAGATAAAGGCTTTATTACTAAAATCTACAATACCCTGATAGCTTCCAAAAAGAGCAAAACTAACTGCCCACTGAGGAGGTGGGCAAAGGATCTAAACAGAAGTTTCACAGAGGCAGAAACCTGAATGGCCAATAAACATATGAGAAAATGTTCCTGATCATTAGCCATAAGAGAAATGCAAATCAAAACAATAAGAAATTACCACCTAACACCCTCACGGATAGCCCAATTCAAAAAAATCAGAAAGCAACAAGTGTTGGAGAAGCTGTGGGAGATAGGGACTCTTATCCACTGCTGGTGGACGTGTAGGTATGTACAGTCTCTATGGAAATCAATTTAGTGATATCTAAAACAAAAGGAAATTGAACTACCATATGACTCAGCAATCCCCCTACTGAACATATACCCAGAAGAGACAAGCAACAATCCACCAGCAGACATCTGTGCCCCAATGTTCATCTCAGCACAGGTCACAGTCACAAGGAGTTGGAAGCAGTCCAAGCTTTTCCATCAAATGATGAATGGATTAAAAAGCTGTGGTACATATACACAATGGAGTACTATGCATCGCTGAAAAGCAGTGATGAACACATGAAACACATCACCACATGGGAAGAACTGGAGGAAATTATGCTAAGTGAAGTTAGCCAAGTGCAAAAGGATATGTACAATATGAGTCCGCTGAGGTAAGCTTAATATAATTTTTAAAAATGCAAAAGTGGCATCAGGAAAAAGTTACTGTACACAGAAAATCATGGGAGAAGGCCAAGGCAGTGTGGCTGGGGCCAGACTAAATCTTAGTTGGGGGGTTGGGGGGAAAGATCGTGATGTGTAGAGAGGGAATGGGGTACTAACCCACACAAAGGGAACATATTTTTTCTATCTCCACAGGGGAAGATAGACCAAACTTAAACCCAGTGTTCCCAGATGTGAATGCAGCATGACGCAATGGAGCAGAGAACCAGTGGAGAGGTCTAAGAGCACAAATCCAATCTCAACTATAGGGCCAGCTGCTTCTCCTCCAGAGGAGTTTGCCTGGGAGGTCAGCACTGAAACTGCAGTGTGGGGAGTGAGATATGCCTGACCAGAGGACACGAGAACAAATGAAAGGGAAGGAAGATGGAATGGAGTACACCCTGTCTCACCGAGCCTTTGGGATGATATTCCCACTCAGAACAGCCAATGCAGAGAGAGGATCATATGGCTTGCCCCACTATGAAATATGACTACTCTCGCAAAACCAAGACCTTTCAGGGTCACCAATGGAGAAACAAGGTCAGAATTATACCCTGTCTGACCCAACCACACCATGGCAAAAAACTAAGTGTGCAACAGAGCATGGAATTCCAGATGGAGTGCCGAGGATATACTTTGGGAGCAGGGTGTGGCAACACATCCCATTCAACCAGGGGCACTCCTGGAGGTACATGAACAGACCTTAAACTATTTACAGATTTTTATAGTCTTATTATTTTTATATTTTTACATATATATAGGATATTGGTTTTTTTTGGTTGTTGATATCATTGTTCTATTTTCTTTGGTTGCTTCATTTTAGGATGCCTTTTTTGTACATATTGTTTTCTCTGAAGGTTTATCTAGATAAAATAGGCTGGATGAATAGTCTGGTGGTGAAAATGATGGGACTGATGGTTCTGGGAGAACATGGGAGAAGGGGAGGAGGGGGAAAGAAGGTGGTGTTTACTGGCCCAGGGATAAGGGAACAACAAGTGATTCAAAGTCTGACAAGTTGGATGTGTGAGGACCAATAAGAATTGATTAAAAGTAATGCAACAGAAAATACTGAAACCCAAATGGAGGTTGAGCATGATAGGGGACAAGAGGATAAAAGGATAATAGGATAAAAGGAAAGAACTGAAGAGTAAAGGACATTTATGGAGGTTTAAATATAGGCATATATGTAGGTGCATATATTTATATATGATGTTGGGGGAATAGATCAATGTGTTTATACTTATAAGGTTAGTATTAGGACAGCAGATGGGCATTGGACCTCCACTCAAGTACCTTCTCAATTCAGGAACATTTTGTTCTATTAAATTGGCATTCCATGATGTGCACTCTCAGGACATGATCTCTGAAAACAAATGTGTGCATAAGCAAATGTGGTGAAGAAAGCAGATGGTGCCCAGCTATCAAAGATATAGTGTCTGGAGTCTTAAAGAATTGAAAGTATACAGCGGCCATCCAGGCCAGAAGCAACAAAGCCCACAAGGAAGAAGCTCCCCAGCCTGTGTGACCATGAGGTGTCAAAGGGATCTGGTATCAGGCATCAAATAACTAAAAATTTTATCATTATAAATAAGGGGGAGTCCAGATTTTGGACCCAAAGCCCATCAATAAGTGAAGTGACACCCTCTTACAGAGGGATTGCAGCAAGGAGATGAGTCAGTCAAGGTTCGGTGTAGTAACAATGAAATATGCATCTTTCCTCCAGTTCTGAAATGCTTCCTCCCACCCACTATCATGATCCCAATTCTTCCAGACAAGTCCAGCTAGACCAGGGCATGTAAACTGGAGTCAGAAACATGGGGAATTTAGGACAGATGATTCCTCAGGACTACTGGTGGGAGTGGTGATACTGGGAGGGATCTACATATCAGGGATCTACATATAACCTGCACTCTGGGGTCCGGAAAATGGTGAAGTGACTGAAGGGACACATTAGACAGTGTATGATATGAGAAGGTAGTAACAATTTGTAAATTATTATGGATTCTTGGGGGAGGGAAGAGAACTTGGGGAAGCTGGTACAGGGGGCCTAAGTGGAGGGAGGACAGTTTGAGAGGGTTGATAACAACAGGTGTGCAAATGTGGCCTGCATACAATTGATGTATGTATGGATCGTGATGGGAGTTGTATGAGACCCCAATAAAATGATTTATTAAAAAAAGGAGGGGGGAGGAGGAGCTTATATCAAGGGCTCAAGTAGAATGAGGAAGGGCGGGGGGAATGAGAAGCTGATACCAAGAGCTCAAGTAGAAAAAAAATGTTTTGCAAATGATCGTGGCAACATATGTACAAATGTGTTTGACACAATGTCTGCATGTTTGGATTGTGGTGAGAGTTGTACAAGCCCCTATTGAAATGATTTTTAAAAAAAAAACCTATAAATAGATCAAGGTCTGTTCGTGGACTTTTCCAGTGTAGTCTGATGGAGTGCCATTCCCTGGCCTCACAGCATATTTTTTGGTATTCCCCAGGGATTTTCTTTCTTCACTCCCCTCTCTGTTCTGATGCACACACATATTGGTTCACCCTGGTGTGGTGGGGTCAGATTGGACACAATTTCCAAACAGTATCTCCAGTGTTGTCCTCCATAGTGCTAGAGGTCAGTGAGGGACATTGTGTCTCATGGTGAGACAATAGGCTTGCCTATTGTCCTCTCCGTGCATTGGCCGCTTGGAGCAGGAATATTGTCCTCAGATCTTGGTGTGCCAGGATATGTTCCAATCCGTCTCTCTTCTCCTTCTTTTGGTCCTGTGTGCTCTGATCAGATAGGTTCCTTTCTCTGAGATGTAGCTTCAGTGCTATCCTCTGAAGTGAATTCTAATGGGAGAAGGGGAGCTGTCTACGTAGTTGGAATTGAGGCCTGCTCCTCAAATCTCTGTATTGGTTTCCTGCTTCATGACAGTGTGTTTCATTCATGTCTTGGCTCACTCAGTTGAAGTCTGGTCCCTCTCTCCCTGTGGAAATATGAACAACACCCTCCCCTTGGGTGGGTTAATGTCCTGCTCCCTCTCTACCTATGCCTTTTTTTATACGTTTCCCATCTTTTCTAGCTGGCTACCATACACGTATGCCTGTTTTTTTCTGGTCCCTACCATGTGACCTTGACCTTGCTCACCTCAGGAATGGGGTGAATACAGTAGCTTGTTCACTATGCCCACTGAATTTTTAAGCTTACCTCAGCAGACTCATTTTGAACTTGTCCTTTTGTGCTTGGCTTACTACACTTAGCATAATTTCCCCCAATTCTTCCTATGAGGCAATGTGTTTCATGTGTTCATCACTATGTAGTACTCTATTATATTAATGTACCACATATTTTTAGTCCATTCGTCCCTTGATGGAAATTTGGGTTGTTTCCCACACCTTGCAATTGTACATTGACGCACAGATATCTGGCTGTGGTTTGTTTCTTGCCTCTTCTGTGTATATGCCCAGTAGGGGAATTGCTAGATCATATGGAGATTTTATTTCCATCTGTTTTAGATATCGCCAAATCATTTTCTATAGTGGCTGAACATACCTACAAGCCCACCAACAGTTCTTATCTCACCACAGCCCTTCCAAAATTTGTTACTTTCTGATTTTTTGAATTGGATTATCTTGGAGGGCGTTAAGTAGTATCTCATAGGTGTTTTAATTTGCATTTCTCTTATGGTAATTGTCAGGAACATCTGTTTTCTCATATGTTTTGAGAAACATTCAGATTTCTGCCCCTGTGAAACATCTATTCAGGACCTTTGCCCACCTCCTCAGTGGGTAACCAGTTTTTTTCTTTCTGGAAGCTAGCAGAGTACTATAGACTTTAGTAATAAAGGCTTTATCTGATGTGTCATTGCTAAAGATGCTTTTCCAGTATGTGGGATCTCATATTACTCCCTTGGTGAATTCTTTTGATGTACACAGGTGTTTTACCTTTAGTTTATCCCACTTGTCAATTTCTTTCTCCTCTCTATTTTTGTCATTCTCTATTTCTTTTAACATGTCTGTTCCTTATGCCAAAGTTAACAGGTTGTCCCAAATCCCTCATGGATGGCCCTCATAGTTTGGGATTTTTATCTCATAGTCTTTGTTCCACCTTGAATTCATTCTTGTGCATGGAGTGAGATAGGGTCTTGCTTCATTTTTCTGCAAGTAAATATCCATTTTTTTCCAGCACTACTTTATGGTGAGGGATCCACTTCCCATTTGATATTTTGGGGGCCCTTATCAAAGATCAATTACCTGTATACTGATTATTTTAACTCTGGGTTTTCAACTCTTTTCCAATGATCTTAATATCAGTCATTATACCAATAACAAGCAGTATTGACCACTTTGTCTGTATAGGAGTCAGGTAAAGCATTCCCTTGGATTTTCCTCTTTTTTAAAAATGAATTCTCTACTAATTTTGGGCTTCTTCCCTCTCCTGAAGTTGATAATCAGTTTTTCCAATTCTTTGATAAAAGATGATGGTATTTATATCAGGATAGCATTAAACTTATATAGTACCTTGGGCATTTTGAATCTTTTTGATCCATGAGAATGAAATATTCTTCCATTTGTTGAGGTCACTCTTGGTTTCTTATAATAGTTTTCTGTAGTTTTCCTTGTACAAATCTTTTCTTTTTTTAGTCAGGTATAGCCCCAGATATTTCAATTATTCTTGGCTATTGTGAAGGGTACTTCCTTTTTTGGTCGTTTTCTGTGGTTTTCTCTGATGTATCTAGCAGTCTGATAAGCTTCTCTTTGTTGATCTTTGTATCCTGCCACTCTGTCATATTCCTCTATTTCAGTGGTTCTCAACCTGTGGACCCCAACACCATTGGGGAGTCGAATGACCCTTTCACAGGTGTTGCCTAAAACCATCAGAAAACACATATTTCCAATGATCTTAGGAACTGAGGTGCCACTATTAATCTCCAGGCAGGTCTGCCCACATACAGATAAGCCAACTCAGAGTGAAGTCTTTTACTCATGCTACACCAGGCTTCAATACAAAATTTCATTCATTTGTAATTATAAATTAATATTTCACAATATATAAGTACATATTGCTTTTGTGATTAACCACTATGCTTTAATTAAATTTATTTTTTATCATTTTTTGGGGGGCATCACTCCCCTCTGGTGGTGGGAGTAGGAGGCCCAGCCTTTGCTCCTGTGGAGCCACTGCTGGAACCTCCATCCCAGTGGGCCGCAGCCCTGCTGTGCACAGCCATTATGCCACCGGGGCTCAGCCCTAATTATGTTTAATTTGTAACAGTGAGAATATACCCTGTCTATCAAATATTTACATAATGATTTATAGCAGTAGTAGAATGACAGTTATGAAGTAGCAAAAAAAATAATTTTATGGTTGGAGGTCACCACGACAAGAGAAGCTGTAATAAACGGTCACGGCATTAGGAAGTCTGAGAGCCATTTGTTCTATTGCTTCCAGTACTCCCATTGTGGAGTTTTGGGGATTTTTCATATATAAAATCATATAATCTGTGAATAATGATATTTTTCACCTCTTTCTCATGTAGGTGAATACATTTGATGCCTTTTCTTTCTCTTATGCTGTTAGCTAGGACCTCAGGTATGATGTTAAATAAGAGTGGGGACAAGGTATACCTTTGTCTGGTCCCCTTTTTCAGTGGTACTGTATTCATTTTTCCTCCATTGAATAATACAATGGCTGTTGGTTTTTCATATATAACTTGTACTATATTGAGGAATTTTCCTTTCATCTTCTTGAGTGTCTTAAAAATGAATTGGTTTTGAATGTTGTCGATATCCACTGATGTCACATCTTTTCCCACATTTATCGATATTATGATGTAGTTCTTATAATTTTTCATGTCAATGTAACAATTAATACTAATGATCTCTCTAATGTTGAATGAAACCTGCATCTCTGTTATGAATCCCACTTGGTCATATTTGCTTTATATACTTTATATACTTTTGTATATACTGACCAATTTTCGTTAAGGAGTTTTTCATTGGTGATCATAGGGATATTGGTCTGTAGTTCTCAATTTTTGTGAGATCCTTGCCTGGTTTATATTTCAGAGTTATACTGGCTTCAAAGAAAGAGTTTGGGAGTTTTCCATCTTTTTCTATGTTCCTGAAGAGCTTGTGTCAATTCTTCCCTGAATGCTTCGTAAAATTCTCCGATGAAGCCATTTGTTGCAGCAGAGTTATTTTGGTTGGTAATTCCTTGAAAACCTTATCTGTTTCTTCTATTGCTATGAGTCTGTTAAGATTCTTGACAGTCACCGGGGATAGTCATTGGAAGGATTGTTTTTCTAAGTAAGTATTTGTCCATTTCTTCCAAGTTGTTGAATTAGTTAGAGTATACGGCTTCGTAGCACTGTGTAATTATACTTTTGACTTCATTAGGGCTCATTGTCCCCTGTTTCATCCATTATCCTTGCTATTGAAATTTGTTCCTTCCTTTCTTTGGTTAGATTTGCTAGCAGTCTGTAGATTTTGTCAATCCTTTCAAAGAACCAACTTTCAGCTGCATTAATTTTTTTATAGTTTTCATACTTTCCCTCTAATAAATCTCAGCCCTGAATTCTATTATTTTTTTTCTTTTGCTATTAGTAATATTTGTTTTCTTTTGCTATTAGTAGGATTGTCCTGTTGACTCTGTTCTAGTTGCTGTAAGTTTTGTGTCAGCATAGTAATCATAAATCTCTCCTCCTTTTTTATGTGTCCATGAGTTGCTATCAAACTTCCTCTGATAACTGCCATTTCTGTGTCACAAAGGTTTTGGTTTTTGTATTATGATTTTTATTTGTTTCTAAAAACATCCTAATTTCATCTCTGATCTGAGTCAGTACCCACTCCTGTTGCAATGTAGAGTTATGCATCTTTCGGTTGTTTGCCCTTCTTTTCTTAAATTTCCTTTTGTTGATTTCCAGCCTTATGGTATAGTGGTCTGAGAGAGAAGTCTGTCTAATATCTACATCCTTGAATTTATACAGATTCAATTTGAGTCCCAACATGTGGTCTAGGAGTATGTGCCATGTGGGCTTGCAAAGAATGTGAATTTCTTTGAGTTTGCATGGAAAGCTCTGAAAATATCTATTAGGTCAAGTGGTCTAATTGTAATGTTCAGATCTGTAATATCCTTTTTAAGTTTCTTTCCTTGTTTTATATCTTTCTTGGAGAATGGTGTATTAAAGTCACCTACTTTAATTGTTGAGCCTATAATTTATTTTTTCATCTTTTTGAATGGTAGATTGACAAATTTTGCAGTTCTCTCATTCATGTATATATTTATTATGCTCACTGGTTCTTGTCTACTGTTTCCTTGAGTATTGTATAGTGCCCCTCCTTAACTCTTATTATGGCTTGCACCTTGAGATTAATTTTGTTTGAAATTAGGATTGCAACTCTTGCTTTTTATGAATTGCCATTTGCTTGGTATGTTTTTCTCCAGCTTTTGATTCTCAGACTATTTTTGTTTATATTACTTCCTGTTGGCAGCAGTTTGACGGCTTCTATTTTCTAAGACTGCCTGCTAGCCTCTGCCTTTTAATGCCTGAGTTCAGTCCATTGATATGCAGGCTTATTACCTCCATCTGTTGACTCTATGATGTCATCTTATACTTTTTATGGAATATTTTCCTACCTCCCTTTCTTATCAGTATGTTGTGTGTATGTGTGTTTCATTATTAACTTCTATCTTCCCTTAAGCTAATGCTATCTTGTGGGCTGTTTTCTCTTTGTTGCCCACTGCGTGGAAGTCTCGTATTTGCGCTCGGTGAGTGCTGTTCTTCTGCCCATTCTGGGTCAGCAAGGGTTTTATTTGGCTGGGGTTCTTTTATTGTGTTCTTTCAGTTTTCCCTTGTCTGGGAAGACTCTTAATTCTCCATCTATCTTGATAGAAATTTTTGATTGGATAGAGTATTCTTGGATTTGCATTATTTTCCTTCAGTTTTTGGAAAATGTTACCCCATTCTCTCCAGTTCTTCATAGAGTCCACAGATAGGTCTGAACATATTCTTATTTGAGTCCCTTTACATGTTAACTGCTTGTTAATCCCTAGCTGCTCTCATAATTTTCTCCTTTTTCCTTAAAGTTGGATATTTCAACTATTATATGCCTTGGTGACTTCTTGGGATGCGATTTAGCTGGTGTCCTTTCAGTCTTCTGAGTGGTTGCCTCGTCTTCATTCATTACGGTGGACAAATTTTCCCCCAAAAATGCCCCCACTATTTTTGCTGTTGAATTCTTTGCTCTGTCTTTCTCCAGTATTGGGATTAGTTTGATGTTGTTCCTCTTCAAGCATCAGACCTAGCTCTCATTTTCTCCTCCTATGAGCACAGAGCATGGAATTTCCCTCTCAGTTGCTCTCCTGAGCTGATTTCTGTGGAGTCCCTCTGGTATGTGTTACTTTGTCACCACCTTCCCAGAATGGATTATCATGTATCTTAATCCATTTATAGTTTCCATGGCAATGCAGTGTTCTGAAATTCCCTTTCTTCTCAAGTTATCCATAGTTTGTTTGATCCACAAAGCTGGATATCTTTGCATAGTCAATATAACACAGTATACATCTTTCTGGTATTCTCTGCTTTAAACCAACATCTGATGCCAGCAATGTTATCCTTTTTTCAAAAACTCTTCTGAATCCAGCCTGAATTACTGGCAACTCTCTGTCAATGTACTTTAATTGCAACCATTGTTGAATGGTCTTTAGGAAAATTTTATTTACATAGCATATCAATAGCATTGTTCTATAAGTTTTGCAATCTGTTGGGTCTCTGGGATGGCTGCCAAAAAGAATTCTTTCTTTGGAATTGCCACAGATATAGACTCTTTCAATGAATTGGCTAAGTTTCTGTCTTCCAAATTTCTTGATATAGATGAGCAAGTGCTTCCAGTGCTTCTCAACTTGTTGAAATATTTCAGTTGGTATTCTCACAATTCCTGGACTCTTGTTTTTGGTGAATGTCTTGAGTGAAGTTTAGACATTCCTTCAGCAACTGATGGTTAGTTGCACAATCAACCCTTCACCTTGTTTTAGCTCCTGATATTGAAATTCTCCATCAACTCTTCCCACATATGTAGTAAATTTGTTTTTCTGTTCATTCCATCCAGAGTAGTCCATGGGCATTACCTTTTATGCTGTTGAACAAAAAGGCATTTCTGATGAAAAAACTCATTGCTATTGCAAAATCCTATAACATGCCCTCCAGCTCCATTTCTATCACAGAAGTCATAATTATCAACTACTGTTCCATCTTCTTTGTTTCTAAGTTTGTATTTCAATAGCTACAATTGATCGATGCGTCTTGATTGCATGTTTGATCAGCTTTAGATTGAAGTCATTAGCTAAATTCATCATTTCTTCATTATTAGCTTCAATGGTTGATGCATAATTATGAGTGATAATTGTACTGATTGGATTTCTTTGTACTTTTATAGCTATTACTCTATGATATAGGGCATTGTACTTCAAGATGTATCTTGAAATGGCCTTTTTGAGGATGGATAGAATACCCTTCTTCTTGATTTTTTCATTCATGGCATAATGAACCCCATGACTACCTCATTTAAAATGACAAATACCAGTGTATTTCAGTTCAATATTGTCTAGGACACGGCATTCCATTCTGCATTCCATTCATTTTTTATAGCATCCAATTTTCCAAAATTCATGCTGCACACATCTGGTTCTGATTATTAATAAATGTTTGCAGCTGTTTCTTCTCATTTTATGTCATGTTTCATCAGCAAAGGGAGGTTGTGAAGATTTTACACCATCAACGTTATTATGGCCAACTCTACTTTGAGAAGACAGCACTTCCTCAGTTATACTTTGAGTGCCTTCCAAGCATAATGAGGTAAGCAAAGCACTGAACAAGGTCATCAGTTTGAAACCACCAGCTACTCATGTGAGAAATTTGAGCCTTTCTACTCCTATAGAAAGTAAGTCTCAGAAAATCACATGGAAAGTTCAAGGCTGTCCGATAGGATCTCTGTGACTCTTATATGTCTTGATGGAAGTAAGTGTGTTTAGGAGAGTCTGACCTAAAGAGGTTATCTTCTGGAACTATCTCTGACAATGTTGTTGTTAATCATGAGGCTTTCAGTATTTGACAATGTTCCACAGCTATTCATATAGTCCTCATAAGTGGGCAGTGTATAGTTTCTTTAATTTGTTTTTTAATCCAGAAGTTCTGCTAAAACATTTTCACTCCAGGTAAATATGCTGGTATTTGAAATACCAATGGTACAACTTTCAGTATTACAGGATAACTAATCAAATTTAAAACTTTCTAAAATATATAATTTTGCTCCAATCTACCTGATCTTTTAAAAAAAAATGTTTTTTTCATAGGTAAAAAATAATGGAAAATATCAACTCATTATATGCTTAAATGTAAAATCTTATAATTTTACTATAAAGTCAAAATTACTGTAAAAAGTTTGATGTGTTATTTTTCTTATTTATGTATACATAATTAAAATTGTACTTTTATATATACAATTATGTTGCTTTTAAGTGTAATGGACTAAGATCATAGCAACCCCCTGTGTAGCAGAAAGAAACACTGCCTGGTCCAAAGTGATGCTATGTTTCAGAAAAATGTTTCGGTCTCTGAGCATATTCAACTCACGGATGATCTTTTCACTGATGCTCTTTTTTACCACACATGCTGTCCTACTCTAGATACCAGCATTTTCTGAAAATATGTCAAAAATATCTGAATTGAATTGACCCCATCTTCTCTGGAAAGGAACTTTCTTGCTATATTTCTTCCAAGACATATTTGTTCAATCTTCTATTAGTCTATATAGCAGATATACATGTCAGCATAAAATATAATTAATACAATGTGCTTAAATATTTTGACATACATGCCTACTCTATATAACAAATTAATCAAAAAAAGTGTTCACTGAAGTTACTGGTATAACAATTCTCTTTTTAAAATGTATAAAGGGGCAATTTGATAGCCCTTTGGGAAGAGATAAATTTTATTATTTCCTTTTATGTACATCACATCCCAAATGGATCAGAAATATAAATGTCAAAAATTATATTGAAAGAAAATTTACATGGACAAATCCTGAACTCTTTAGTGATTTTATTTTCACAGTCTTGATATAGCAATTCCAGAACTGTTTAGATGTCATACCAAACTGTTTCAAGATGATCATGAAACAATTCCATTATCTTTTCATGCTATTCCTACACAAACTTTTTGAAATTCACTTGCATAGACCTGAGAAAATCATACATGTGTTGATATGGTTAGAAGTCAGTTTTCTCAATGTGAAAGAAGGAATAGAAAAATATTCAACTCCCTGGATCTAAATATTCATCTGAGGGGCTAAACAAAGAGAAAAAAAAAGCTGAAGTGGACTGGGAGACTGTAGTGACATACAAGTTCACGTCAAACATATGGGAGGGAAAAGTGTTTGCCCAAATACTACTTACTAGTTATAAAGGAAAAAAGGAAAAACAATAATTACTTAATTATATACAGTGGACAAATCATCATCATCTTCACCAAAAGATCAAAACAAGCAATATCTGTCATACAAAATTGGCCAGAATGTTTCTCCAACTATAATACCTTGAGGAGAACACAGTATCACATATATATTATAGCCTAGGATGTATGGCCTGCATCTAAATGAGAAAATATAAGGCAATAAACGCATTCTATTTTTTTAAGGTGAGGCAGTCAACAACTTCCAAATTGTCCATTGAAATTAAGGACAAAGATAGACTGTGGAAATGTTTAAATTAACGAAGGCTTATAAGACATGCAGTTCTGGTGACTTGAGATTGTAGGGATTTCTGGAATATAGATTTTTTTGTGGTAAAACCAAGACAGCCAAAGGTAATCCTGAGTCCCTGTTCATGAAAATGAGATGCAATTAATGATCCAGCACTGGACTGGATGGGTGAGGGGAAGTAACTCTATAATAACTCTATAACATGATCACATTTGGTTGAAAACAACAGGGGTAAAGATGACAGATTTGATAAGGGTAAAACTGTCAAATTGATAACCACTATGAAAGAGAATATTTCTATTCTTGGGAAATGTTCTCTGAAGTATCGAGAAGCAAAAAAGCAACATGCGTGCAACTCTACCCTCAAATAGTTCAGAAAATGATTTCACACATGGACTGATGCAGATATGCAAAGTGTCAGGGACAATGAAAATATGGAGACACATAATTCAAATGCGGCAAACTAGAATACAGTGAGAGCTGGCACTTGGAAGAACTAGCTTGGTTTTTTTTTTCTTTCTGGGCCTTGGCAGCTTTCTTACGTAAACAAGATGCAGTTCTATCACTTGTTTAAGTGGAAAATATTTGACTATTGTTTCTATGACAGCTTTGCAAATTACACAGAATTTGAGTTTTGCTGCTTTTACTGTATCTGAATCTGGGTAAAGGGATACGGGTATTCCTTGTACTATCATTATTGTTACAAGCTATATAAGATTGAAGTTCCTTCTAAATATAAAAGTTAAAAATAATGCAACTTTATTGTCAACCTACCAGGTTGTATATGAAATTGCTTATTAATAACACATACACAACATGTCATATAAAGAAATGCTTATTAAAAGCTTATCTACTAATCATGCAGTTTGGCCATTCAGACTCACCTGGATGTACAACGGAAGTAAGGCCTGGTCACTTGCTTCTTGAAAACCCTGTGGAGCACAGTTCTACTCAAGGTTATACATAGGGTCTCCATCATTTAATAGAGGCAAAAAGTTTCGTTTTAGGTTTATACTTCAAGTTAGGTTTATACTTCAAGCTATCTTCCTGTAACATTCATAGTCATGGAACAGTTATTAGTTTTTCTCCCAAAATATTTAAATGTTTATCAATTTAGCAATATTAAAAAGAAGTTATATGTAATTTTTAATAATAGAATTTATAATATGTTTTAAATTAAAATGTTTGCTTTCAGTATTTGTACCCCCCCGCGTGCACGCGCGCGCACACACACACACACACACACATAAAATCCAAACTCACTGCCCAACTCAATTCTGACTACAGAATACTAATTAAAAAAAAAAAGGTTGACATCTAGTACATATTTTTATATTGTGTTACAGAAAGATACCAGGTTTCATAAAGAAAATAGGGTGGAGCCTCTTCTTTCTTCAGTGAAGAACTCCTTTCATCAAGGTAGGAGAACAAGTTGTACAGGTCTGGGTATAGTCCTGGGCCTCGAGGGATGGCTTCAAAGGACCACATGGTTTGTAGGTTATAATTGTGAGTTTCCAGCTTCAAACTGTAAAAGCCACGCCTGACATTTTTCTCTTAATGTTAAGTGAGATATCTCCATTCAAGTGGTGATTATTTTTAGGCTACCTTTGTGTTTCAGAATAAATAGGAAAAATGAGATTGACTGTAACACAATACCTATAGATTACGCAGAAAGGTTATATGCTTTGAGCTGAGGGTGTCCTGGGCTGAAGGGGAAATGACATAAAACCCAAAGCAAGTCCGCTGCCAACCAGTTGAGTCTCACTAAAGGTGACTGCATGTGTTGAATAGTTGAAAAACTCCAAAAGATTTTCGTGACTGTGGTCTTTATGAAAGCAGGCTAAAGGCTTTCTTCTGGACACCCACTGTGTGAGTTCAAATTCTCAAGGGCTTGAACCACCCCAGCAGTTATTTTTTATTTAGGTAATCTAGGGAAGTTTCACGCAGGAAATACTTAGATAGAGAGTGTGGATTTGAAAAGGTGGGTCTGTTCAGGGTCTCAGAACACTACATTCAAAGACTTGTAAATATTTGCAGGCTTGTAGAACAACAGAGTAAGAATTATGTGTATCTCATAAGGTTTCTGGGACTCCAATGATAAATAGAAAAACAGTGGGAAGCAAAATGATAATTCTCAGTGGCATGAACTAAGACAAATGAACAAAGAATCTGGTCATCAGATCTTGCTTTGAAAATGACTGAGTGTAGTTCCAAATGTGCTGCTTTACCCAGTGCAGACATGTTCCACGGTGCATCCTAGGCATGGACAGGAAGAAGATGAGAAATTACAGAGCTTGAGCTCACCACCCTAGCACAACCATGAGAATTTTAAAGAACTTGTGAAAAGCCCCATTTCTGGAGAAAATTAAGTTCATTACACTTGATATATCAAGAAACTTGAGAACATGGTCTTACTGACTTAATTCTTCAGATTTTTGTATTTCCTTTTTCAATTCCTTCTCATCCTCCTTGTCCTCCTTGTCCTCCCCCTTCCCCTCCTCCTCGGCTTATATATGTATTCAACATTAAGCAGGGTGTGGTTAACCCTACAGATCTCAGGTGCAATAAATATCTGATGGTGAAACTTATCGAAGCTCTTCCTGTTTACTGCTATCCCAAACGTGTGTTCTGTAATAAGGTTGAGGAATCTGTTAAGAAAGAGAAAACTGGAAGGCATCCAACAACTTAGTGTGTTACTCAAGCACTTCAAATAAGCAATTGAACTCAGCCTCCACCCTACAATTTAATCAGCTTCTGTGCTCAGAGTCACATATGAGTTGGAATACACTTGATGGCAGCAAGATTGGGTTTTCGTTCATGCTCAGTGTCCACCTGGAGGCACACCAAAGAAGTCTTAGTCAGTCACTGGGTCTGAGAGTTTTCAGCAGTGCTGACACACTGTAATAGTGGTATTTGGATGACAGGATCATCAAAGAATGAACTCAGAAAGACCTCTGAAAGTCTGACTTCATCTAAGACCTAAACTAGCCAAGTGAAAGAAGAAGTACATGAAACAGGAACTTCCCCTGTCATCTCCTTAGCAATGACTCATGTTGCCTGGAAATTCCACAGAAGGAAACATCCTCAGTCTCTCTCTGTCTCTCTCTCCCTGCTACCTGGAGGCAGGGTTATGTGATTGGGAATATTTGTTAATTGGTGGACCTTATATTCAGAGCTGGTTTCAAGGTAATAATATAAAATATGTGAGTCTGAGAGAGATGGTAGACCAGAAGAGGACTCATGGGAGAAGCGAAAGAAGCATGATTGAGCATTAGAAAATCTACTTGTCCTTCCCTCAGCTATCACAGGTGGCCATATCACTAGGGATTCACTCCTGAGTTTCACGCTGTGAGGTAGTGTTATGAATATTGTTTTTCATAGATCTGTCATGCAATCAAATAGATCGTGTAGCTGAAAGTACCTCATAAGCAAGTGAGTGTCAAACCTTAATGTGGACACAGGTTACATTATTTGTTAAAGTGCTAAAATGCAGATTCTGATTTAGTATGTTTAGAGCAGGGCCTGGGGCCTGGGAGTGTACACTCTTAACTAGCTTCCATGTAACACCTGTATTCTTCATCCGCATTTTGAATAGCAAGCACATTTTGAATAGCAAGAAAGCAGACAGTAAAACTTGTGGTTAGACCGAAATGAGTTTTCAGAGAAAAATATTTACTAGTTTTTAATAGGTATTTTTATTTTCCCCTTACTCCACTCCTTCACACTAACTCACACAGCTTGTATTAATAATGTAGCTCCTCACCTAGTCCAATGAACCCCTACATAAAAAAAAAGAAAGGAAGAAAATTAAAAGAGCCAACAACTCCACTGAAGAGTAGCTTTAGGAGGAAATAAATTTTGCATTCAATTTTTAATATGATGATTTTGTAAGTATCTCTGCATATGGGCCTGAGGGGTTCATCTTTCGTGGATTCCCTGTGTTTCCAGTTCCTATATGTACCAGTGTGCATCCTCTACCTCTGGATTTATGAGGTAGAATTGGGATCATAATAGCGGGCAGGAGGAAACACTAAAGAACTAGAGAAAAGTTGTATGCTTCATCATTGCTACACTGCACCCTGACTAGCTCATCTTCTCCCCACAACCCTTCTGAAAGGGGATGTCCAGTTACTTACAGGTGGGCTTTGGGTCTATATTTCGCACCCCCCCCATTCACAATAATATGACTTTTTTGTTCTTTGATGCCTGATAGCTGATCCCTTCGACACCTCATGATTGCACAGGCTGGTGTGCTTCTTCCATGTGGGCTTTGTTGCTTCTTAGGAGGTACTTGAGTGGTGGTCCAATATCCATCTCTTCCTTAATACTAAACCTATAAATATGTCCACTTAAATCTATTTCCCTGTCATCATTTTTAAATATATTTAATAGGTACATGCCTATATTTAACCTTCTATGCATGCCCTTTGCGTTCTAGTTCTTTCTTCTAAGTACTTTTTTTTGGTGGGCATCACTGTCTCTGGTGCTACGCACTGCCGCTCCTGAGAGCCTCCGCTGGATTTGAAGCGCCAAGCCCGCGGGTCGCAGTCCCGCACTCAACCACTTACGCCACCAGGGCCGAGCCCTTCTATGTCCTTTTCATTCCTCTTGGCCCCTTATCATGTTTAGCTTTCATCTGGGATTTAGTAATTCCTCTCAGTTACATTGCCCTTGATCAAGTCCTACCAGGCCTCTTACACTCACCTCACCATCGATTTTGGATCACTTGTTGTTCCCTTGTCCCTGTCCCCACCACCTCCTCTCCCATATCCTCCAGGAAATTTGGTCCTGTTGTTTTCTCCTCCAGATTGTTTATCTATCTCACCTAACTTATCTAGATAGACCTGCAGAGATAATAATGTGCCAAAAAACAAGATAGAGATAACAAAACAAGAAAACAAAACAAAAAAAACAATAGAAAAAATAGAAAAGCCTATAAATAGTTCAAGGTCTAATGGTTGACCATTAGCAGTATTTTCTGGTCAAATCTGATGGGGTGCCATGGCTTGGCCCCAAAGTCTATTTTTTGTAATCCCTCAGGATTTCCTTGCTCTGCTCCCCTTGCTCTTCTGTTGCACACCCTTAGTGTTTTGCTTTCGTGTGGCAGTCAGATGGACACAATTTCTATACTGTGTCTCCAGTGTTATCCCCTAACAGGCCAGTGAGGGATGTTGTGCCTCATAGTGGCACAGTCTACACTTCACTGGCTGCTCTGAGCAGGGATATTGGTGGGCCAGGATGTCTTCCACCCTCTCTTCCTCCCCCTTCACCTGCTCCTGTGTGCTCTGACCAGACATGTCCCTCTCCCTGAGCTGTAGCTTCAGCACTCTCCTCTGAAGTAAATTCTTCTGGAAGCAGAGGTGGCTGTCCCTGTAGTTTGGATTGGGGCCAGCTCTCAGTTCTCTCTGCTGGTTCCCTGCTTCATGTCGCTGTTTCATTCACTTCTTGGAGCACCGGGTTGAAGTCTGGTCCCTCTTTCCCTATGGAGATATAAATAATACCCTCCCCTTGGGTGGGTTAGGATCCTGCTCCCCTGCTACCTGTCTTTTTTTTCCTTTTTTCCTGATAGGAGTGATCTTATGAAGTGGATCTCTTGGAAATTATAATGTATGCTGTGATTATTTAAATGAGTTATACATGTACATAATATTTCACTGTTTTGGAACACTTTCACTATTGAATTCTTGTTTATTTTTTCATCCAAGATGCAGGTCTCAATTTTTACATACCAAAATAGGAAGGCAGAAAAGAATGTGCTCAAGATCATATAGTTTGCACAATCCTGTACAGAACCTCTTCTTTGATGCCTGATTCTGTACTCTGTCCTCTGTCTTCATGTCCATAAGACTCTCCACACTGGTTCAAAACATCCATTGGTTGCATCCTAGCTATGAGTAAGACTCAGAGAAGCAGAGTCTGAAAGGTGGTAGATATAAAGAATTTGGCTCACCTTTAGCAGAGAACACGAGAACATGGCTATCTCTTAATATGATCAGATGAAGACCTACTCCAACCCTGAATTTTCAGATGATTCATTTACTTGTTTCCTTTACACCCAAGAATGCAATGTCCTATTCATTTTGGAATGTTTTCAGATGAGAGTTGGAACTGGAGGTGGAAAACAATTTGATTACTACAGTCATTCAGAATGGGCACCTCATTCTCTACTCTCTTACCTTGCCTTTCTCTGTGGTATGCTGCTGACCACTCCAATTCCTAGTGGCCTCAATTTTGTTCTCTCTTTTTCTTGCTTATATTAACCATCTTTTGATTTGGCATTAGTTATATACTTATGTTTTTCCTTGGTGGCATAATGCTTATGTATTGAGCTGCTAGCCTCATGGACAACAGTTTGAAACCACCAGTTACTCTGGAAGAAAGACAGAAATCTCTACTCCTGTAAAGAGTTATAGCCTCGGAAATTCATAGGAACAGTCCTAAACTGTCCTATAGAGTCACTATGTTTCAGCATGAACTCAATGTTTAGTTTATTGTTTGCCTTTCATTACATTTCACTCAGGTGTGTGTGTGTGTGTGTGTGTGTGTGTGTGGTTGTGTGAACGCTACAACTATTTTTGTGTGAAAAATCCAAACCCGTTGTCATGGAGTCAATACCAACTCATAGCCACTTTATAGAACAGAACTGTTCCAGAGGGTTTTCAAGGCTGGAACAATTTACTGGAGCAGGTTGTCTCATCTTTATCCCAAGGAGTGACTAGTTGGTTTGAACTGCCAACCTTTGGGTTAGCAACCCAGTACTTATCCTGTGCATCATTAGGTCTTTGATCACAAGCTTATGTGGAAGCATATCCCAAACTCATAAGATCTGTGAGAATGAGAAGAATGTATTTGTCCTTTCCTTAAGAATAATATACTACAAAATTAGGAGTCTGCTGGTAACACCAGTGATATTAAAATGTACCTGCTCCACCAACATCTAGCTTACATTCCTATATTCAGCTATGCAAAGAAATAGTCATATGAAAATAATATTATTCAAAGGTACTACTTTTACAGAGTGAGAAAGATAAAAGATCCATGATTCAATGAAAGTTTAGATCATCCAGATGCCAAAAATGTTTATTAAGATCTGTCAACATTATATAGAAATCCAGGGAGTAGAGAGTAGATTTTTTTGCCAAGGAAATTCCCTTTCAAGTTTCTTGTCTTTTTGCAAAAGTATGAAGTGAACTGGGACAACTACTAAAACCTGCAAGAATGCATGTGTCGGCATAGGAAAGTACACAGCAGGGGCTGAATTATTCATTCTAACACAAGTAGAACAAGCATACTTCTCAGCTCTTCTTCAAGTAGTTTTAAGAACCCAAATTCACTTTGCCTTCTCACTTATGTACTTTTTGTTTGTAAAACACTAAAACCCTTCAGGTTTCTGGCCTTGGAACTATGCTACATAATTTTTCCTTTCTCTTTTACTGTCAGCTAATCTTCCTCACACACCTATAAGGGCAGCTGCCAGATACTAAGTAATGACTTGGCATCACATGCTGTATTGGCAGTCTTTGTTATCCAAATTATGCAAATCAATCTTTCAAGGTAATTTTTGTTCCCTTGGTATAGGACTCAAAGAGCCTAAGGCAATCATTTGAAGTTTTTCTGTGTGACTCCTGGATGCAAGGCTGAAACCAGGTCTCGGCCATGCATTGCCCTGACAGGTAACAATAGGCATCGCTGTCTCTGCACCTGCAGCCTGGCCTTTTTTCCCCTTAAAAATAAATTAAGCTTATTGTACATTTTTTACACAATTTTTTCTTTAAGTTTCAAATCTTTAAAATACTTTCAAATAAAATCAGGGAAAGACTGACTGTCCTCCAGATGAGTAGTTACAGAGTTAAATTAAAACAGCAAAAACACATTAAGATATGTAAGAGATGATATCTTGATGAATTTAGTGCTAACATTATCCTTAGCAAAATGAAATTTCCTTTTTTTAATAGAGAGAGGCTTAATTAGTAAATATAGTAAAATAAAGTATATATGTAAAGTAAAATATAGTAAAAATATAGTAAAATAAAGATCTTAGACAATGAAGCAAAACCCCCAACCTCCACTGGTTCCTCTCTGTCTCCTCAAGTCCTTAACTGAGGGGATTCTATGAAGTGCCAGGTCCTAACTGAGGCCTGCTGTTTGTGACCTCTCTGGCTTACTCCCTCCACTGCCGTGCCAGTCTCTCTGATGGCACTTTCACCCTGTCCTTGCAGTCTCTCCTTACTTGGAAAACAGCATACTGCTCAGACATGCTTTATATCAATCTCCCAGCTTACTTACTTAAATAGCCCCTTCATGATTTTTGTTACCTGTACTACTTTTAACACCTATACTATTTTTAAACTAAAATTTGTTCTCTATGTTGTTTCATTTGTAAAACTTCAGATCATTCTTCCTAATAGCATGAATCTCCAAGTTTCTACGGCAGTTTTTCCTAACAAAAGAAACTAAATGTATACCATTAAAAACTGTTTGTTCATATACATCTTATGTGTTTCACCAGTTTTAAGAAAAAGCATACATGAGGAAACCAATATTTCCCAAAGAACTCACATGGAACTATTCCTTTGTCATGAAAGGAAACAAAGGCCAGTTGTGAGACAAAGACCAGCTGAGAAAGGAGATGAGAAGAACTTGGCTGCCCTCTTCTCCCACCTCTGTCAATTCTCCAGGTCTAGTCCTCTACTTCAGCCTGGGACTGCTGCTACTACGCCTAATCCTGTCTTTCCAAGTCCTCTTTCTATGTTGCCCTATGTATGAACAAATGACCATTTGTCACCTAGCTGAACTTTATTTGAAAAATTCAGGGCTAAGGCCAAACAATCAATCAACCAACCCAACAAACAAAACTATCCAGTGAGGAGTGATGGAAAATAGCACAAGTTTTTTTTTTTTTTCAGTTGTGCTCCCATTTATTTTCTCCTTCAGGAAAAACACACTTTGTATTATCATCTTCTTCAGGATCTCAGAAGAGCCAGAATTTCTCAGCACGATGCATTTCACCAATCTTTTGAGCCATGATAGTAAAAGAAACCCTGGCAGTACCGTGTTACGCAACCTGTTCATAAATTTGTCATTGTTTTAAACCCACTGAATAAAAGATCATTTTATTTAAAGAATGATAGCTTAGGAAGCCCTCTCTCAGAAAGAGTCATCATAACTTTAAAATTGAGGGCACACTACTACAAAGGTCATTTTGGTTCTGAGCACCTAAGCAGCATGACACAGCTTCTTTATGTAGTTTCTTGGTTTTGTTGGGCAACAGATGCACTTAGAAATCACACTGGGCTTGATTGCAGACCTAGATCTATTGTATACGATCTCTGTGTTATGGCATGTGATGTAGTAACTCTATGCTTCAGTTAGGTCACATGTCAGTTGTGGGAACAGTATCTAGCTTCAGTAGATTTTGTAATATGGAATGAGATAACATGGTAAAACACTCAGGATAACATGTCAGAGTTCTTATCAAATGCCATTTTTGCTTTCATTTTCTGAAGCCTAATTAGTTGTTTGTCTTCAGTAGCTCTGATTTTCCAGGATTTTTGGTTGCTGTAGTTATAATTACATTGGACTTGTTCCTCTGCCCAGTGAGAGTCATTATCTCCATAGTAGTCTCTACCTCACGTCTACTTCCCTTAGCAAGACTTTCATATCAAAATATAAGTTCTAAGGGACTTCCCATTCCATTTTGTTCCTGGTTCTTGTCTGTGGGCAACCGACTGGAAAGCAGAACTGTCTGACTTACCATTTGTGTTTAATCACTTCCCAGAAGGAAAATACCACATCTCCTTCAATGATCTGACACTATTCCAGTGTTCTTCATTTATTTTTCAGTGGCCAATTCTTCACAAGTGGAGATCTTTTCCTTCTTTGTGGGTTATTTTTGGTCTGGAGGCTCTGCTACAACCTGTTCCCCTTGGATGATCCTGCTGATATCTGAAATGCTACTCACATAGCTTCTACATGTCAGCAGCACACACTCCACAACAGTAGACAAAATGAAGGACAAAAGGTGGTAAAATAGAAGTGGTCCAAAAAAGAGGAAGATGCACAATTACACGGCTGACACAGTCGCTTTAACATGTCAGGAATTGTGAGGTTGATGTAGGATCAGGTAAAGTTTTGTTCTGGTGCACAGATGATTCATGAGTCAGAACTGACCCAACAGCACTGACCAACAACCACCTTCAGGGATTCCACTTTGATAACCTACTCAATTGCATACCAGTGGGAGATCAAAAAGGTATTTTTCAGTAGCAATCCCAGACATTCAAATATTTGATAAAATGCTGATATTTCTCACAAGGTAATTCAGCAGCAATCCCAGACATTCAAATATTTGATAAAATGCTGATATGTCTCACAAAGGAATACACACTGTAGCACAGTTTACCATTTTACTTTAGCTTGAAAATGTCTCTAGTAAATTGTAAACAAAGGGTTTTCTTTAATAAGATTCCAAAAGTCCAGTTGAATTCTCATAAAATTGTGATGGTTTCTCTTATCCTCATGTAGTCTCTCCAAAATATCTCACCTTGACCCAACTGACACTGTCTAATTTTACCAGGAAAAACGGTTTAATCATCCTATGTAAGTAAAGAAGCTGATTTAGAGCTCTCATACTCTCTGTCCTTTTCCTAGAACACTGTCTGCTTTATTGTAAAAGGAGTTGCACACACACCTTCTCATTTGACGCCTGAGAATAGCTGTTTCTTCCATAGAATCTTTTACCTGGATCCTGTGGAGTTTACCTCTGAGCAAGCACAATGGTCTAAGAATGTGGAGTCATGTTTCTATAACCATCTTTCTTGTGGTGTTCCGTTTCTGAATCAATGGAGTTGATTATCTCTTAAATTTAATAAGATCCTCAAAAACAAAGATGATGCTTTCTATACCCTTAATTATTTTCAACAAAACCAAATACAATGCACTTGGCAAGGCAAGTCATCGGGACATGTTAATTCAGAGATGCCTCTGCTCCCCCCCCCCCCCCCACACACACACTTGATAAGAAGTTGTGGTGAAACTATAGTTGATTCGAACCCATCAGCTGCATCAAGGGGAGACCATCTACTCGTGTAAATATTTACAGTCTTGGGTATCCTATATAGGATCACTACAACTCAGAATCACCTGGAAGACAGTGGGTTTGGTTTTTGGATTGTGACCATCTGAAAGGTTGCATGACTTCTCAAGGAATCCAAAGTGACAAGTTTCATAAAATTAAGGTTTTTTTTTAAAACTTTCTGTTGTTTGCTACTACAAATAATGCTATCTTAATAGGAGTGTGCAGAGAAAAGAAATTTCAAACATAAAATGTTGGTACTTTGAAGGCATTTAAGAGATATTTAGCTTAAAATGCAAATCATTTAAACTATTTTTTTTTGTTTTTTGGGGCATCACTGTCCTCTGGTGGTGGGAGTAGGAGACCCAGCCTTTGCTCCTGTGGAGCTGGAATTGACCTCCATCCAAGCGGGCTGCAGTCCCGCGCACAACCCCTATGCCACCAGGGCTGAGCCCAAATCATTTAAAGTCAGCAATAGCTGGTGGTGGCATGGTGACATGTCAGGCTTCTGGGCACAAGGTCAGCAGTTGGCTATCAGCAGCCTCTTCACAGGGAAAAGATGAGCACTTTTACCTCCGTAAGCAATTACAGTTTCAGAAACTCATTCCTACCCTGCCTTGTAGGTATGAGTCAGAATCAACTCTGTGTCGTACGATTGATTTTGGACCACCCAGATTGAAAATCTCTCTCTCTCTCTCTCTCTCTCTCTCTCTCTCTCTCTCTCTCTCTCTCTGTCTCTTTTTAGAAGAAAGATAAAAAGTATTATGAAGGAATTGGCATGAAAAGATTTGGTTATGATATTTAGTGTGTTGATTGTGGAGAGGCGAACGGGTAAAATAGAGAAGTACAGCAAAAAAATGAATTAGTTGTCTATATTAAGAAAGAGGGAAGAATGGGGTAGAAATCATCTGCTCCGGTGACTACCGAAAGGGATATAAAATGGTGTACATGTGGCTCCACCTATAGGCAGTCAGGTTGCCTTTCAGTTTCTGAATCCTGGAGGCAGTTCAGGAGACTGCTGATTTGTAGGTGAAATGAAGAAGAAGAGCTGAAAAAGTACTATTCCTCCTAGAGAACATGTTTCACTGTCACATGAATAATGAGCTGAACTGTTTGGCTTGTAAATATTGTGGATACATATATTACTCAACACCGATGGTTTATATTTTTAGAGTTACATGAAAGGACTTTGTACTGGTGGGACACGATAACAAAAATTTAACAAGACCGACACTCTAGGCAGTATTAAAATACAATTTTTGTTATGCTTTCACTGGTTCCAGGTGCAGTTATGCTGAAAGTAACTAATGCCATAAAGTGTCTTCTATAAAATTAAAATCATGCAGTCATTTTATTTGTATACAAAAATCCTTACAATAGGGCAGAATTAAAGCATTATTTTCTTCTTATAGTGTCAACACCCAGGCACAAAGAGAGATGGCTGTATCAATTTTAATGTGAGTGCCTGTGGTTTAGAAGTCACCTTGTCATGGAGCTGAATTTACAGTTTGAGAATCACCTCTACAGATTTGTAAGAGAAACTTTGAAATGTCTTACTCCCAATTTAGCTTCATTTTTATTGGTAGAATTTCAGATTCAGGAATTCACATTTTTCCTACTATCTATCTAGTCTGAACTGCTAGTGTCGTTTGCCTGTACCTCTTGATATTATTTAACCTGGTAATGTTGTTGAGCAAGCATTGGAATGCTAATAGCAAGGTTGTGGGGAAAAGATGGGGATGTCTATGTCGTTAAAGCCTCGATAAATGCATATAAAGGGTCACTGTGAATCAGAATCAGAATTCCTCCTGACATAAAGTTAAAGGAACACAATGTGAAGGTGTAACAGAAGTAGCATGGACTCACTCAAATTAAGGTTTCCCAGAAAAGGTAAATTCTGGTTAGGATATGATCAATTGGAGCTAGCAAGCATATTCTTTTGCTCAAGCCAAACATAGTACCATCACTTTTATACTTACGCTTATCTGCATGACACTTATCCAGTGTTTAGTAAGTTAGACACAATTCAATAGTCTGTTTTTTTATGACTAGAAATTAACACATGCTCTCTAAATTAAAATTTGAATATATTGAAATGTATGAAGGGGAAAATCACCTGTAATTTAGAAATTATAAATAATCATGATTCCATTTTTCTTTTCTAGTGTAATTCATTTTTTCATGGTCATATCTAGACATTGTTAAGAGCATGAGTATTAGGATAAGGAATACCAAGATATAAACATTGGTTCTTTCATTTTTCTAGCTGCACAACCTCACAAAATTTGAATAAACTTTAAAATCCTATTTCTTATTCTGCATAATATAATTGTTAAGAAAGTTTATGTATAAAGGAATTCAAAAATGCTATTAAAAAATATATGTGTGTGTTATTCATTTAACTAATCATTTGACATGTAGTAAGAATGCAATAAATATTTTAGTGAACATGTGGTTATGCCCCAAACTGTGATAGGCTCTCAAGATATAATAATATAAAGAAAAAAATTAACAGGCTCATGAAACTTGGTATATAATGTGGCTGGGGTATGTAAAAGTGAAGTAAACAAAGACATATAATAATTACCTGCAAGTGCTCTTAAATAAATAGGAGATGATGCAAACAGCAACTGGGGGAGAGAATTACAATAGTCAACACAAGCTATAGCATTTTGCTAGAGACTAGAAGCCTGAAAATTTGGAGAGACCATATGTGAACACTTTGGGAAAGGTATATGAAGAAATTCAGAGGAGAAAAAGGATTTCAAATAATCAGGGCACAAATAAAGGACACTGTGGGGAAAGTAGTGAATCTTCAGTAGCTGGATTAACACAGTGATTTCATCAATGGACTCAAATATAAAGAAGGATATCTGAGGAATTATCATTGACTTATTTACTCTTTACAATGACAGAAAAAGTTAATAATTATAAAATTTTAAAGTGAATTTTAAAAGGTGTGTGAATAACACCTGTTTCCCCTAATTTGGGCAAGAATAAAACTTTTCATTTTAAATTTGTCCCCACCCCCATACATTTAGCATGTCTAATGCTGTATACTTGGAGATATTGTTTCTGTCTGGGGGATTATATTTCCCTATATGCAATCTAAGTCTATTTAGTTCTTAATTATTGACCACAAAATTGAGGGAAAGATGGGATGTTAAATGTCCATAACTTATCCAATAAGTATAGAAAATAATCATTTGGCATGCAAGATAAAATGTTTTCTTGCTTTAAAAATCATTGAGAAAAAAGAAAATAAGGGGAAAAATCACTTACTTTGACTAATTAATAAAAGTCATTATGAGTCTACTCTGTGTGACATATGGGTCTTATAAATTTAAAAATCATTTAATATCTTATATAATTTCCCATCAATAAGGAAGACATGTCTGTTATGACACTTGACTATGGCAAACATTGTGAAGTTGGGCTGGTCCCAGCCCCAACTACACAGACAGCTGCCCCTCCCCCCCCCCAGAAGAATTTACTTCAGAGGACAGAACTGAAACTACAGCTCAAGGAGAGAGACATGTCTGATTAGAGCACATGGAACAAAAGAAGAGAGAGGAAGAGAGACTGGAGCACGCACATCCTGACCCACCAAGTCCTGAGGGCAATATCTTCACTCAGAGAATCCAATGCATATAGAGGACCATATGGCCGGCCCCACTATGAGACACAGCATCCCTCGCTGATCCATAACCCTACAGGGAGGCAGTGTGGAAGTTGCGCCCAATCTCACACCACCACACCGAAGCAAAACACTAAGGGCTTGCAACAGAGCAGCAAGGAAAGCAGAGCAAGGAAGTCCTGAGGGAGTGCCAAAAATAGACTGTGGGGCCAGGACATGGCACTTCATCCGATTAGACCAGGAAACACTTAAAACTCAACAAGGTCCAGAAGGGCTTGATCAAGGGCAGTGTAACTGAGAGGGATTACTGAAACCCAAAGGAAAACTGAGCGTGATATTTGGATAAGAGGAAAGTATAAGGAAATAAAGGAAAGAGCTAGGAAGCAAAGGGCATTTATAGAGATCTAAATATAGGCATGTGCATAGGTAAATATATTTATATATAATTATGGGAAAATAGATTTATGTGCATATATTTATAGGTTTAAAATTAAGGAAGCGATGGACCATGGGCCTCCACTCAGGTACTTCCTCAATGCTAGAACACTTTGTTCTATTAAACTGACATTCCATCGGGCTGAGCCCCGGTGGTGTAGTGGTTGTGCGCAGGACTGCGGCCCACTGGGATGGAGGTTCAATTCCAGCAGTGGGGCTGGGCCTCCTACTCCCACCACCAGAGGGCAGTGATGCCAAAAAAATTTTAAAAATTAACCTGACATTCCATCATGCACACCTTCCCAAAACAATCACCAAAGACAAAGTGAATTCATAAGCAAATGTGGTAAAGAAAGCTGATGGTGCCTGGCTATCAAAAAATATAGTGGGGGCTGAGCCCTAGTGGCGTAGTGGTTGCACGCGGGACTGCGGCCCCCTGGGATGGAGGTTCAATTCCAGCTCACAGGAGCAAAGGCTGGACCTCCTACTCCCACCACCAGAGGGCAGTGATGCCTAAAGAAATTATATATATATAATATATATATATATATAGTGTTTGGAATCTTAAAGGCTTGAAGATAAACAAGCAGCCATCTAGTTGAGAAATAACAAAGCCCACATAGAAGAAACACACTAGCCTGTGTGACCATGAGGTGTTGAAGGGCTCAGGTATCAGGCATCAAAGAACTAAAATTTACATCATTATAAATGAGGGGGAGTACAATTGGGGACCCAAAGTCCACCTGAAGGGTAAGTGACATCCCCTTACAGAAAAGTTGCCAGGAGGAGATGACCCAGTCAGGATACAGTATAGCAACGATGAAATATGCAACTTTCCTCAAATTCTTAAATGCTTCCTCCCTTCCACTATCATGATTTGAATTCTAACTTACAAATTTGGTTAGACCAGAGGATGTACACTGGTACAGATAGGAACCAGAAACATGGGGAATCAAGTCTTCTCCATGGGTTAAGGACAACAGGGAAATAGATGAAGGGATGCATTGGACAGTTGTCGATATGACAAAATAATTTATAAATTATCAAGGGTTCATGAGGGAGGGGAGAAGGAAGGAAGTGGGAAAAAGAAGAGTTAGTACCAATGGGCTTGAGTAGAAAGGAAATGTTTTGAGAATGATGATGGCAACAAATGTACAAATGTGCTTTGAATACAATGGCTGTATGTATGGATTGTAATAAGAGTTGTATGAGCCACCAATGAAATTATATTTTAAAAAAGAAACATTCAACTTTCCTATAATTCTTTAATGCTTCCTCTTCCACCCCCACCCCCACTGTCACGATCCCAATTCACTTTACAAAACTGGACCAGAGGATGTACACTGATAGAGATAGGAATTGGAAACACAGGAAATCCAGGAAGATGATCCCTCAGGATCAGTGGTGAGAGAGGTGACACCAAGAAGGTGGAAGGAAGGTGGGGTAGAAAGGGAGAACCAACTACAAGGATCTACATATAACCTCCTCCATGGGGAATGAACCAAAAAAAAAGTGGGTAAAGGGAGACATCAGACAGTGTAAGATATAACAAAATCATAATTTACAAAGCACCAAGTGTTCAAGAGGGTGAGGGGAGTGGGGAAGGAGGGAAAAATGCAGAACTGATACCAAGTACTCAAGTGGAAAGCAAATGTTTTGAGAATGATGGCAACAAATGTAGAAATATTCTTGACACATGTATACATGTATGGATGGATGGATTGTGATAAGAATTGTACAAGCACCCAGTAAAATGATTTTTTTAAATTGTGAAGTAGTAAATGATGGAGACAAATCTCAGCAGTACCTAATAAAGGAGGAAATAGTACAAAAAGGGAACCAGGTAAATAGCAATTTACTTTAACTGATTTTTTATTTTTATAATGCTCCTGGTAAAATTCTAGATTGTTGATGTCCACACAAGATGGGTGATTAAAGCAGCATGTCATGAACAAGCCGGTTCATGAGATAAGGGAGGAAAAGAGATCATTTTACTTAGTACTTGTGCTCAAAGAAGACTGAGTGCAGCTTGTTCATGAAAATCTGCCAGCCACCTGTCAGATCAGGGGTGTTTTGTGGGCCAGGCTGGTGGGAGAGGGTCTTCTGAAGCAATCTGATGTGAAAGCAGTCTTCTGGTTCTCAGAGAGTTCTTTGTTTAAATGGTCGTGTCCGTAATCCAGCTACCAGTATTGTTAGCCAATTGGGTCTTTCAAAGGGTGGTAGGATAATTTCTAATTTCTAAAGGGGAAACAGCAAAGATCTGTCAATAGCATGAATTCTGACAGAATTACAAGATAGAAACCAAGAATAGCACATACACGAAGTTCCAGCAGCAGACCGTGTCCAGTACAGCACCATTTACAAACTTTCCTCAAAAAATAAACGAAAAAATCTCAGTGCCTTTTAACCAATTTAAAGAATCTAGATATAACCTCCTCCCTGAGGTCTGGACAATAGGGAAGTGGGCAAGGGGGAACATCAGGCAGTATAAATTATGACAAAATAATAATAATCTACAAATTATCAAGGGCCCATGAGGGAGTGGGGAGGGGGGTGGAAAAAAGAGAAGCTAATGCCAAGGGTTTAAGTAGAAAGAAAATATTTTGAGAAAGATGATGGCAACAAACGTAGAAATGTGCTTTGCGTACCATGAATGTATGTACAGATTGTGATGAGAGTTGCATGAGCCCCCAATAAAGCAATTTTAAAAATCTCAGTGCCATTGAGATGCTTCTGACCCAGTAGGACATGGTAGAACTGCCCCTGCAAGTTTCCAAGACTGTTACGCTTTACAAGTCAAAGTCTCATCCTTCACTCTCAGAGTGGCTGCTGGTTTTGAACTGCTGACCTAGAGGTTAACAGCCCAACTCATAACCACTACACCGTGGGGGCGCTTTACAAATTGTCCTAAGAAGGGAAAATTAAGTTGTGCTGGTTTAACTGTTTTCTTCATTAATTTAAAGTTACTGTTTTATTTTCTTAACTAACAGTTTGCTCTGAGTTGGGCTGCTAACTGTTCTGGCAACAGTTCAAAATCACCTGCCAGCCCATGAAGAAAGAAATGTTTTCTATTCCAGTTAAGTGTAACAGCCTCAGAAACCCAAAAGGACAATTATTTTCTGTCCTATAGTCTTCCTTTAAGTCAAATTGATGCAATGGTACTGTTTTGTTTGCTTGCTTGCTTCAATATTCTATTACCATTGAATATATTCCACCTCTCAGACACCCTAAAGCAGTGGTACTCAACCTTCCTGAGGCTGCGAACTTTTAATACAGTTCCTCATGTTGTGGTGACCCCTAATCATAAAATTATTTTCAATGCTACTATAATTTTTCTACTGTTATGAATTGCAATGTAAATATCTGATATGTGGGATATACCTTCAATTTTACAAATTGAACATAATTAAAGCATAATGATTAATCCCAAAACACTATGTATTTATATATTGTGAGATATTAATTTCTAATTACAAATAAATGAAAAAAAATTTAGTCACTTTATTGGGGGCTCAGGCATCATTTATCACAATACATACATACATATACTGTGCCAAACCCCTTCCCCTGCCTGCTGCCATCATCATTCTCCAAATCTCTGCTTTTCCGCTTTATCTCTTGATTTCAGCTTCTCATCCCTTCCCCTCCCTGCTGGCCCCTGCCCTACCACCCCGCATCACTTTATAAATTATTATTTTGTCATATCTTATGTAGCCCAATGACTCCCCTCACCCACTCCTCCGATGACTCTCCTCCAGGCAGGAGGTTATGTGTAGGTCCTTGTGATTGGCTGCCCCTCTCTACCCCACCTTCCCTCCACCTATCTGATAATTCCACTCTCCCTACTGGTCCTTGAAGCATGGTGCAGCATGAGTAGCAGTCTTCATGCTGGGTTCTCGTGTGTGGGCATATCTGCATGTGGGTGGACCCGCCTGGAGACCAATTGAAATGTGTTTGCCAATGATCTTAGGTGACCTCTGGGAAAGGGTCCTTTGGGCCCCCAAAGGGGTTATGGCCCAGAGGTTGACAACCGCTGCCCTAAATGATGATGTAGAAGTGCCTCATACAATTTTCAGTCCTATAATTTTTTTTAAAAAAACCCTACTGATAACGTATTTTCTCCTGCAGAGTTACTGGTGGATCACAATCTAAACACTTTAGCTGAGGCACTACCAGAGTATTTGGTTTTTAGATAAATAAGCATGCAAAGTTATTAAGTGACCACAATGCGCACACCATTCAGTAATTACTTCCCTCACTATTGATGGTTTTGGGAGAAAGCTACTGAAAAATGAAAACCTTATAAACCCAGAAAATCTCTTTACAAAATATAATGGAAGTAATGTTTTATTATTAAATAAGTATTAAGCCAGAATGCAATCCATCAAAACTACTAAAGAGATTGCGAAGATAGAAATATATTTGAGTGGATGGTTCTAGGACAGGAAAACATCCCTAATTCAAATATTACTTAGGGAGACACATTTATTTTGTCTTAAACAAGACAAAGACAAAAATAATCCATCTGGATGGAGGAGAATCAGCATGGAGCCAAAATGGTGTCCAAAGATTCACCAAAAAAAAAAAAAAAAAAGCAGCCACTTAAACATGAATAACTAAAGAAACTGTAACAGAATCATGACCAACACATCATGATTCTGGAGCAGATCAATTCATCGAAGCTGTAGACCGCACAGTAGAAGCAATCAAGGGCCATGATTGAAAGACAATATGCACTCTTCCAGATAAATTTTACAAGATTGGTTCAAGACACTCCTACCAGGATAATCAGAGTATAACTCATGACTGTCTAATTCACACCAAAATTTCCATCAAGAGCACTTGCGGGCAAGCACCTTATAGTGTGCCCTCCCCCACCAGCTGATTTGGAGAATGGTAGGAATCCACCTTCAAACAAACTTGGCCTTAATACAAAGCTTTTCACATTGCTGATCAATGATCAGAAAGAACTCACTGAAGGTTTAAACTTTGTGGAGACTCAACAATGGGTATAAGGATCCCATTGTAACCTGTAGCCTTCCACAAATCTTGTGCTTTAATACAAGATATAGAATACAGCTCATTACATTCATATGTAAGATAAAACTACTGGCCTTCCAGTTTCTTATTGCAACATATCTGACCCTACGCTAATCCTTTTAGAAGGAAGAAGAGGGGGTCCTCTGAAGTGATACTTCAAAAAGGTAGTTCATAGATCTTTCAGGAAACCTCCTAGATTTACATACATTTGAAATAAATTTTTAAAATGGCAAATTATCTAAAGTGAATTTTGAAAGCCTGGAAAAGAAAGATCCCTCTTTCCTTCCTCTCATCTGCAAGAATGAGACTCTTATTTTCTATTTTAATTTTTTTTCTTATAACGCCTTTGTATTTTTGTAGGAGAGGAGGGTAAAGACCTCAAATTCAAACATCCTTTATACAGACAGCTTTACTAAGCTTTAAGCAGGACAAAGACAAGACAAAAACAATCATTATAGAATGCGTGAATCCCTCCTCAAGATGCCAAGATGGAGTGCGATTCATTCATAATCACCGAGCTAATCATAGAAATGAAAATCATTGAAACCATTGCAAAATCATGATTGGTGGCAGTTCATCATTGTTCCTGGCGGCACTATTGACGTGGGGAAAACACTGTGATTGGGATGTGTACACAATTGCAGATCACAATTTAGAAGATTAATGTGGGGACTTCAACAATGCCACCTGAGACGTTAAAATTTGAGCAATAGCTACTAGATCTCCAACCTGTAAATGACAGACATCTGTAAATCATAACGTTTCCTAAGGGCAAAATGCCCTTCCCTCTCTGGCCTGGGGAACTATACTCTATGTTCATATACGCTTTGCCTAAGAGAAAAGCTACCACGTTGCTGTTTTCTCCTTCATGTTGCTTTTTGATGGTCACAACAGTCGCATCTGAACATATGCCAAGACTCAGAGTGAAATTAGGGATTCCACAGTAAGTTGCAGTTTTCTACACCCAAGTGATTTAAAATTGTGTTTGTTTGCTGTCTTTCCGTTGACTTGGATTCATAAAGAACTCATGTAAAACAGAACCAAACCCTGCCCAGTCCTTTACCATCAGACACAATGTTTGATATATTTGAGCTCATTGCATCATATTACCATCCTGATGTCTTTCTACAAGCTCTAATTGTGGGATGAAGACAGGACTTTTCCACAATTATATACTCCAAAATATTAAGTAAACTATTTACCAGCATTTGGTGGTAATATTCTCCCTTAAGCTCCCAGTTATCTGAGGCCTTTGTGTGTCTCACAATAGAGTTAACTCTCCTGCTGTTAGGATGATGGTTCCCTTCCCTTGAAACCTGTTTGCGGATTCACATGCTGCTATTAATGATCTCTAGTCTAACCTCGTTTAGTCACATCCAGGAGTCTGGGGTCTGTTCTTGTCACATAGGACCCTGATACTTCCCTTTCCTATAAGTGTGCATATGGCACAACCCCTTCCTGTAAAGTATGTCCTGACGTGTAATTGGGGACCTGGCATGGCCCCAGAGGGTATATAAGGTGGGACATAGGATGGAGGTCCTCTTTCCTCTCTCCTGCTGTGCTCTTGCCTCTCTCCTGCCCCTCAGCGCTGGATGCTTTCACCCCCTCTCCCACATCATGTAATCCCTTCCCCCACTCTCTCTCTCCACGTGGACCACCAAGCGGGGCAGAGGTGAGCATGCTATCCTGATGTGATATAGGCCTGACTCTTATTGATTTCTCTCTCTCATGTTTCCTATATCTTTATTATAATAAATAGTAATTATCACCGTACAACTGCCTATTGAACCCATGATGTATGTATCAGAAGCTGGCCTCTTCTGATATCTAATACCTCCTGATAACATGTCCAAAGGAAAGGTGATTAAGTCTTACCATCCTTGTTTTCTAAGGAACATATTGGCTATACTTCTTCAGGATAAACCAAAAAAACTGCTGCCAAAAAGTCAATACTGACTCTTAGATTTGTTCATTCTCTTGGCAATCCGTGTTATAGTCAATATTTTGCCAGCATGATAATTCAAAAATATCAATCCATTCTCATTCTTCTTATTCATTACTCAGCTTTGGCCTGCATATGAATAGCTTAAAAATAACATGGTATGTTAGTCTGGGTAGACTAGAGAAGCAAATTCATAAACATATATGTATATGAGAGAGTTTTACATAAAGCATAATTGTACATTAAGAAAATGTCCCAACTCAATCCAGTCCAAGGCCATAAGTTCAATATTAGCCCATATGTCTGATACCAATCTATAAAATCCTCTTCCGATTCACAAAACTCAGCAATGATGCCAAATGCAGAATTTTCACAGGCCAGTGGGTAGAAAGACTTTGGATCCAGTGGCATTGTAATCTTCTCAGTGCTGGCAGAGGTCTCTCTGTGGTTTCTCCGACTTCAGAGGTCTGGTTGCATCAAGACGGTGCCATATGACTTTTGAAATTTGGGGTACTAGGAGTGTCTACAGTCCAGTGACAGGGCAATGTCAGGACAGGGCTTGTTTCAAAATCAGATCGTAAACAGATTTTCAAGGTATTGGTTAACCTATCTTAAGGCCTAGGTTTCCTGAGAATGTACGGTACAAATACATCTTTCATAAATCACATAAAAATAAAATTTCATGATTTTACCATAATAAAATCCTCTGGGAACAACATTTACTTGCTTGCAATAATATATTTTTCTGAAAATACTTTGCATAAGAGGGTTTCATATAAACATTTCCAGCCCTACACATCCTCGGTTAGCAGAAGCAGAAATGGAGTGTGGTCTCAAATCCTATTGGTCTTTTTACTTAGATCAAATGCTTTATTTTGAATGCTCTTGATCAGTACAATCATGATTTCCAAAATTCTCATTCTTCCAATGTTATCTGTAATTTGTTGAAACCCGCACAGTCCAATTCCTTTCCATATTTCCTAAAAGACAGATGTCTAGTGTTCTCTGCTTTCCACTCAGCTATAGCTGATATCAACAATATTACCACGTGTTCCCTGTTCAACACTGAACCTGACTTAAATTTCTGGCAGTTTCCTCTCAATCAATTGCTTTCCCATTTCTTTATTATCTTCAGTGAAATTTTAGTTGTGTGTGATATTAATGATATCATTTGATAATTTCCATATTCTGATGAATCACCAGCTGGTCAGATAGATATTCTTCCAAATTTCTAGTGAATAATTATGGATTGAACCCATTTGTTGGATTCCATAAATTGCTGAATTCCATTCATTTTTTTAATACAATCAGTTGGTATTCCATCAACTTCTGGGGATTTATATTTTCCCAGGCCTTCATTGTTGCTTGCACTTTTTTTCAATATTATCATTCTTAAATTATATGCTTCAACCTTGATTTCACCCCAAAGCACAACTGAAGAGTTGTTAGTGTTAGTTGTTAGTGTTAGTGTCAATCAAATCAACCTGTGGTATGCTATCTCAATTCAGGTGAATATTCAAAGTTATACTTTTACTTTTTTGGAAATATTACCCTAGCTTCCACACAGCCCTGATTTGATCCCTTCTGGTTTTTTTTTTTTTGAGGGAGGTGCCCCAACTCAGAAGTATTTAAAAGGCATACATTGTTTGTCTCTTGAAGATGCCAAAACTGTTATTTGATGTGGTATGAATGAAAAATACAGAAGGTTTGCGGGGCAGGATGAGAGTGATAGAAAAACCACCCAGTGGGAGGATAAGCTAAGAAACAGCTTTGCGATTAAATGTTATTACTTAATAGAGGTTGATTTACTTTTGTAACAATGTCTATATTTTTTTACTTACCCTCATTTATGTAGAGGTAGGGGAAGGAAAAGATTGGGCCTCTGTGATGCCACTGGAGATTGTGAGGATTTGAGAGTATAGGAAAGTGTTAGCAAATAAAGTGAAAATGTAAAAGGAAGAAGTGTTGGTAGAGGAAATGGTAACAGGGAATCATTGTAAGTTGAAAATTATAATCACTGTAAAAAATGTTTTCCCTCTGAGTAAGATTAGAAATCTGTGGAGGAAAACAGAAGCTGATTTCTCTTTGAACAAAAGCATTCCCTTAAAAAAAAACATTTTGCCTAATCAAAACCAATGAAGGCAGAAGCAAGGAGATGAAAGATGAAGCCAGTGTAGTCACTCAGGGAAGAGATAATGGTGACTCAGAGGGCAATGGTAAAAATGAAGGTAATGAGTCATAATCGAACCACTCGTATTTTATAAAATATTGCTAGTGATATGGTTACACAACTTTGAAAAAGCTCATATAAGAAAATGTTTCCAAATAGAACTTCAAGGTTTGTGTCCAGAGCAATTGAAGGGGCCTTTTTTTTAACCTACTGAGACCTACAAGATGAGAAATAGTAGAGGTTTGTAGGAGAAGACAAAGAGTTTGAAAAGCATATAACCAATGACGTGTGAGACAAACAGGAAGATGTTTGAATAGGGCAACAGAGCAGTCGTAGATAAAAATTGGAGAGTCATTTGCCTAGCATAATCAAAAGGAGAGGGGTTGGAGATGACTCAGAGAAACCCGAGAGCAGGGGACATCACTAAGGAAGTGAGTACAGATAGAAAAAGATTTAGAATTGAGCCCTAAGAAACTGCACCAGGAGGAAGTGAAGAAGCTAAAGAGGAAGCAAGACAGACGTCTGTGTAAGAAAGGCCACGGAGGACGGACGAGGGAAACCCAGGAAGAGCGTGCTGTCTTGGAATTGAGTGAGCAACATTGTTTCTGAATGTTTTTAGTTTTTCACCATGATATATGAAAAAGAGTGAACCAAGGAATATACACTGTTTGGCACATATGTGAATATTTCCCGAAGATTGATTCGAGAAGTAGAATCTCTGTACCAAAAAATATGTACCTTTAAACACTTTTTAGTCAATCTGCCTTCAAAAATTGCTGCACCAATTTATGTCCCTTCAAAGCTTACTTAGTGTGGCTATTTGCCCTCATTCTTGGTATTACTAAACTATAAAAATATGAAGGAATTTTTAAAATTTGTGGAAAGATTAAGTTAAACTCACTGCCATAAAGTCAATCTTGATTCATAGTCACCTTATAGGACAAGGTAGACCTCTCCCTGTAAATTTTGGGATCTGTGACTCTTTTTAGTTTACGTGCTGTTGAAGCGAGCACGAGGAATCTGTAACTCTTGAAAGAAACAAAAAGCCTGGTTGTGTTTGACAGGATTCTCTAGAGAAACAAAACCAAGACACTAACAATTTTATATATATATATATATATATAGATAGGAAGATATATAACATAAGAAATGAATAGTTAACTAATCTATAAACCATTACAAATGGCTTAGTGCAATTCACTTGAGTGAGACAGCTAGTACACTGGCAGTCCTTCAAGTCTTGAGGTCCACCGGGCAGTCGTCTGTAGAGCAATTCAGGCTCGCTGGCCATAGGCAGCAAACAGCAAGGCAGGTCACCAACAGTCAGCTGGATGACAGGGTCTGATAGCCCCCAACTAAAAAGATGTGCATTCTAGTAACGTGGCAAAGCAGGGCTTGAAGAACCTCAAATCACAGCAACACAGTCCATGCACTAGGTGTCCCACAGGTAGTGTAGCTTGCAAATCGAGGCACAGGACAAACAAGGCAGCCGGTTAGTCCAAAGATCCAAGAGCAAGAGAGAGAAAGGTGAGGATCACTGAGCCATTTATATCTCCACCCCTCAATTAATCTCACATGTGTTCATTAGCCATGTTGTCCCAACAAACCCACCTATCTTCATGGGCCCTGATGGCACAACAAACCCACCTGTCTTCATTGGCCATGTTGGCACAAAAAAATGACCTATCACACTTGTCTCTCTCCTGCTGAATGTATGGGGATTTTGAATGTCTTTGTTAGCAACCCAGCACAAAACCCATTACCCCACCAGGGCTCCTTATTAACTTAAAGCATAAGGAAATCTTTCCAAGAACTTTTTGCAGCCTCCTGATAAATAAGAAAATATCTGATTTGATTCTAATTTATATTTTTATAATTCATGTGACAGTTGATCCTTTTATTAGTTTGTTGAGAATTTGTATTTGGTCATTGTATGTCAGTCTAGATTATTTGCTCATTTAGTACTGATTTGCTTTCTGTAGATTCACAGAAAAACCCAACACTCACTGCCCTTGAGTCAACCGACTCACAGTGACTCTCTAGGGCAGAGTAGAACTGCCCTCTGAGATTCTGAGATGAACTCTTCAAAGGAGCAGAGCAGCCCCTCTGTCTGCTCTGATTTATGGAAGCACTTATATCCTTTTTTCTCCTTGATGATTTTTAATGAAAGTTAAAAATTTTATGTGATAGCCAAACTTTTTCTTCATGGGTTCAGGGTTATATTTTCCTTAGATTATTTGCCCCCTATGCTTATAAAAAGTTATCCTGCATTTTTTCCTTAACACTTTAAAATTTTGCTTTTCTTATATTTACCTTCCTATGGCATTGTAAATTAACAATTGCATATTATGAGGTGGAAAATAACTTTTTCCAGATTCATAAATTTTTTTACAACATTCATTAAGTTATGATTCTCCATTCTGACCCTCCTAACTCTGCCTATTTGAAATGTCATTGTTAGTCATCAGCGGGATTTCAGTGGTTTCATAGGTTTATCTTTGGATTATCATTCTATTTGTTTGCCTGACTTGTCTATTTCTGCCCAATTTTACATCTTTCAATGACTATCATTTTATAGTATATTTTGATATTTTAAAGAGAAAACAAACCAGTTGCTATATTGTTAGGATAGAACTGTGCTCCACAGTAAATCTTAATCCTCTAAAATTGACACAGGATTATATAACTACCACAGGTATAAAGACTACAAATACCTTGCACAGAAAAAGAGAGAAACAGGTTTTAATACAGACCCCTAGCAAGTTACAATAGAGTTGGGTGAAAGAGTTAATGGGCTCCTCCCTACCTGCAGTCTCGGCCTGCTGTTTTTATTTGAGTACTGTTTTGGCAGAGAACCAGCAGGTGGGGGAAAAGGAGCTGGCAGACAGAACTTAGAGGGAGAGAGAGACCTGACTCTTCTCACCGCAGAATCAAGAAAGCAGTAAGAGAGCAAAGACTCATTTCAGTCTTTCAGTCCCTGGGCTATCTATCACTCTTTTAGACAGACGGGATCCTGCACATCTTTCTGGTTGGAACACACATCTGCAGGCTGTGATGACATCGCTTTGCCTCACGGCTGAGAGGATGAGATTGTGAGCATGGATGTGTTTGTAACCAAATGGTGGAAGATGTAGGCTGGCTAGAAACTCTTTTATTGGACTCCTTGTTCCTGCCTTTTGATAATATAAGGAATGGGGCAGAGGTCTCTTCTTCTGAAATGACTTCCTACTGGTCATGGGCAATGAACAGCCTAAAATTGTCCTGTTTCGGCAGGGACTGGCAAGCACTTTCTAGGTTGGAATTCAGCCATATACAACACTGTTGAAGTTAAATTTTTCCTTAGCTTTCTATAGAAACAGCATGTTAGGACTAGGACAAGAAGTCTGACCAAAAGAAATACAGTTAGATTAGAAACAAATGCGTCATGCTTTGAAACCACACCTGGGGGTCAATTCCGTTTATTCCATCAACTAATTGTTTAACACATGAGAACAAGGGGATGCTTCTACTTATTCTATTTTTGGGGGGTGGGGGTGGGGCATCACTGCTCTCTGGTGGGAGTAGAAGGCCCAGCCTTGCTCCTGGAGAGCTGCTGCTGGATTTGTACCTCCAACCCAGTGGACCGGAGTCCCGCATTCAACCACTACACAACTGGGGCTCAGCTTTACCTTATTCTTAAATGTACTGAAATTTCCCCTTTTTAGTTGAATGACATCTAACGAAAAATTTCCCTTCGGATGTTTTTTGTTTAATTAAAACCCAATCGTGCAAGGTTACATTATAAAGATAAGGAGTTATACAAAACTCAGCTAGCTGTGTTCTCCTAATTACCAAATGAACAGGATCGAAAGCACAGAAATAGGTATTATAGCAAGCATATTAACCAGAGCAGGTGGTAAAGAAAGGAAGTTGGTAGGGAGTACTGGGATATCAACGTTACCTTGGAGAGTAGTTATCACAGGACACCTGTGACTCCTATGATAGTGAAGACTGCTGAAGAAGTATATTCTGAAGGTTTAAGTAGTATAGAAATATAGAATGTGTGTATCTAAGGGGTCCCCTAACTCTGAACACCATCAGATTTCCACCACTAAGCCAAGCATCCCTGACAAGGATACAACTTGAGCAGGTTGCTCTGGAGGTCCAGTGGGGGTAAACTCTTTCACCAAATCTCCTTTTGATGGGGCAGTCTACTTTCCAATGACCTCATTTGTGATAAGGGCATGACCCTGGCAGGGGGTGAGGGTTAGGGGATCCTTTTATCCAACATCCCTTTTGGGAATATTTAAAGCAGCATTTCAAGCAAGGTCCAGGTGACTCACCCGTTTGTGTTAACTGGTTAAGACCTACCCATCCTGCCCTGGAGGGCACTTACTAGCATTTGACATTTAGCCTTGTCTCTTAGATGCTTGTATAACCTTTCCTTCTCTTCCCTATTATTGAAACTTTGAATGTTGCATTAAGAAGATCTTGCTGTGAAGTCTGGGGGGCCATTTTCTAGTTCTTTAAGTTTTGTTTTTAATGTCAGGAGCTGATTGTGAGATGAAATTTGGGTGAAGCACAATGTCCCTTCTGGGGTTGTAGCATTTACCTTGGTATATCTAAGCAAATTTCTGAAAGACATGATAGACATGGGCAGGATTTTCATTTGTTTCCTGGATGATTTCCCTAATTTTGTCATAATTGACTGCAATTTGTGACTTTTAGCAAGTCCTCAATGAAATACAAAAATCATGTCACTTCAAAGAATGTCGTCCCCTTGACCTGTCTGATAATTTCAATTAGGGTGCATCTGGGGACTGCCCTGAAGTTTATGGGGTGATCCTGATTCTGGGTATGTATTTCATCATCTGTCTGTTGTGCAGCTGTCCAGATTCTCTCCCTATCTTATGGAGTAAAGGTAGTCCATAAAATTAAATGGACATCATATGACTGAATGAGGTATTTAAATTCCTTATTATAAGTACCTGGGCCCAATGAATAACATCTGAGATGAGAGTTTCTTATTTTTGTTGTTGTTTTTGTTTTGTTTGTTTTTTTGAGATGAGTTTTTTTTAATGATAAATCAAATTTTTTAAAAAGGCATTACTAGCCCCTCTCCTCCCAGGACTACACAGAAAGGTAAGAGGGGGACAGGATTTTGGGTTTGAAGAAGCTGCCTTTGTGTAGGACAGAATACAGGTGACAGGGTGAGCGGTACAGATGGTGCTGCAGCAGAAGAGAGGTGTCAGATTTCTTAGACTATGATAAAGATGGGAGGGATGGTAATGGAGGCAAGGTGGGAGGAGTGGACACTAATGGTATAGGGAAGAGAGGATTTTGGGTTGAAGTATGAGCTTGCTGGGTAGGGGGTATCTGATTACAGCATGAGGTGGAGAGGACATTGAGTCAAGACAGGAGTGGGAGGAGGTGGTAAGGATGTTGTGGAAGATCATCTTGCTGGGATAAAAATTGATGATGAAGGAAAAGTGGGAAGAGGTATGAACAAAGGATGAGGAGGTTTGTAAGAAGGAGAGAATGAAAATGACCCAGAAGGAATTTGGGCAAGCCTATGGACCCAGACACAGCTGGAGACCTGGCTTGATCTAAAGAATGAAAGGAATTTTCTTTTTTTGGAAGGGGACCATTTTTGAGGGTTTGTAAGCATTCAGAAGTAGAGCCACCTTGACTTGGCTGTGGATAGGAACAAAGGAGACAGAAGGCTTGTAGGTATGGCATTTCAAAGAACCAATTTTCTTGCCTGCAAAACTATCAAGATCTTGAAGAATTTTTAAACGAAGAGTGCCATCTTTTGGCCATATCGAATTATTGTCCAATTTATAGTTAGGCCAGATCTCAAAGCCTCATCATTCTCTTCAGAACTGCTGATCTCGACTGCCAGCCATGTGGATCACAGTTCAGCACCTGATCACGACACCACCAGGGCTCCTCTGGTAAAGTGGGCAGGGACAAAAGAGAAAAGTCCTCAATGAGATGGATTGACACAGTGGCTGCAACAAGTTCAATTGTGAGGATGACGCAATCCAGGACATGTGTGTTATGTTAAATATAAAGTCCCTGAGTGAAAACTGACCTGATAGCACCTATCAAAAACAAAAACAAAAACCCAAATACCCCAATATACCAGAAGTCAGAGTCAATTTGAAAGCAACTGATGACAGCACGCTTTATTTCACTGTAGTGGTGACCATTCTGAAAGCAGGCAACAGATCCTGCCTAACCTTCCCCTCATGTTTAGTATCATCTGTTGAGGTTTAAGTGTGTTAACTGCCTAGCTTAATGCATCTAATAGTAGACTATGCCTGGAAAAAATTTTGATAGTAATATTTATTAATTATTCACTTTTTTTCTAATCATTTTATTGGGGGCTTGTACATCCCTTATCACAATACATACATACATATATAGTCAAGCACTTCGTCCTCATTCTCAAAACATCTATCTGCCCCTCTAACTGAACCCTTGACATCAGCTGCTCATACGTTCCCCTTCCTCTCCGCTCCCTTCTCCCTCACTAACCCTTGATATTTTATAAGCTATTATTATCCTGTCATATCATACACTACCCAACATGTCCCCTCACCCACTCTTCCACTGTCCTTTCTCCAGATAGGAGGTTTTGTGTAGATCCTTGCAATCGGCTCCCCTTCTCTACTCCATGACCCTTCTGTAAGGGAATATCCAACCCTGCACTCCCCTCCCCCATTCCTAATGATGTGATTTTTGTTCCCTGCTCCCTTCAATCTCTCATGGTCACACAGCCTGCAGCCTGGTGTGCTTCTTCCGTGTGGTCTTTTCTGCCTCTGCAGTAGATGGCCACTTGTTTACCTTCAAGCCTTTAATACCCCAGATGTTTTATCATTTGGTAGCTGGGCACCATCAGCTTTCTCCACCACATTTACCTATGCGCCCATTTGTCCTCAACGATTGTATCAGGAGGGTGGGCTCACAATGATGATTTTTGTTCTCTGATGCCTGACACCTGATTCCTTCCACCTCTTGGTCTCACAAACTGGTGTGTTTCTTCCATAGTGGCCTTGGTTGCTCCTGAGATATACAATATGACCCAGCAATACCTCTGTTGAGCAGGCACCTGGATGAATTAAGAGGCAGGAGCAGACATATACTCTCCCATGTTCATCGAAGCACAGTTTACAGTAGCAAGAAGCTGAGAACAACTCAAATGCCCACCAGTTGAAGAATGGATGGAAAACACTCTGGTTTTTGTTGCTAGATATCATGTAGTTGATTCTGATGAATGTCGACCCTAAGTATAACAGAAAAAACACTGCTCAGGCCTGTGCTGGGCTCACACTTGTTCTTTGTTGGATTCTACTATTGCGGCCCTTGTATCACTTCATCTTGTAGAGGACCTTCCTCTTTTCTGCTGCCCCACTATCAAGTCCCTTCTCCAGGGACGGGTCTCTTCTGACAAATGTCCAAAGTGCACGGGACAAATTCTCACCATCCTTACCTCTAAGCACCATTCCGATGGTTCCATCTCCAAGATAGATTTGTTTGTTCTTTGGGTAGTCTGTCGTACGTTCAATACTCTTCACCAATACCATTATTCAAAAGGATAGATTCTTCTTCAGTCTTCCTTATTCAGTGTCCAACTTTCACATGCACATCAGGTGATTAAACATGTAATGGTTTGGGTCAAGCCCTGCCATGGTCCTCAGTAACACTCCAGTATTTCAAAATTTTAAAGAGGTCTCGTGTAGTAGATTTACCCACTGCAATGAATGGTCTTTTGATCTCTTAACTACTGGTTTCATGGAATCAATCATGAAAATTGATTATGGAGCCAAGTGAGGTAATATCTTTCTTTTTTCATTTTTTTTAAATATAGATTTTATTGGGGGCTCATAGCTCTTATACCATTCAATACATCATTTGTATTAAGCATATTTGTACACATGTTGCCATAATCATTTCCAAATATTTTCTACTTGAGCCCTTGGTATAAGCTCCTCTTTCCCCCTTTCTTCTAGTTCTTTATTTTTTTAATTTCATCTCCCCATATTTCCCCTCCCCCTTCCTCCCCAATGAACCCCTAATAATTTATAAATTGTTATTACCTTTTCATATCTTACAATGTCTAACATGTCCCTTCACCTACCCACCCATTGTCCCTACCCCAGACAGGAAGTCACATGTAAATCCCTGAAATTAGTTCTCCCTTTCTACTCTACCATCCCTTCACCCTCTCAGCATCACCACTCCCTCCACTAGTACTGAAGGATCATCTATCTTAAATTTCCCATGCTTCTGACTCTAGTGTACATCCCTTCATCTAACTGGATTTTTTGGTAGAATTGGGATCATGATTGTGGGTGGGCGGAAGCATTTGAGAACAAGAGGAAAGTTGCACATTTCATTGTTACTACACTATACCTTGACTGGCTCATCTCCCCACTGCAACCCCTCTGTAAGAGGATGCCACTTCACTTATTGAAGGGCTTTGGGTCTCAAATCTGCACTTCCCCTCATTTATAATGATATAATTTTTAGTTTTTTGATGCCTGATACCGGATCCCTTTGACACCTCGTGGTGGCAAAGTCTGGTGTGCTTCGTCCATGTGGGCTTGCTTCTGAGCTGGATGGCCGCTTGTTTACTTTCAAGCCTTTAAGTCCACAAATACTACATATTCTGATAGCCAAGCACCATCAGCTTTCTTCACCATATTTGTTTATGCACATATTTGTCATCAGAGATCATATCAGGAAAGTGAGCATATAATGTTATGATTATTAGTTCTTGATACCTGATCATTGATTCCCTTGACATCTCTTGGTCCCACAAGTCGGTGTGTTTCTTCCATGTGGGCTTTGTTGTTTCTGAGCTGGATGGTTGCTTATTTACTTTCAAGTCTTTAAGACCCCAGACACTGTATCTTTTGATAGCTGGGCATCATCAGCTTTCTTCACCACTTTTGCTTATGCACACATTTGTTTTCAGTGATCGTGTCAGGAAGGTGCACATCATGGAATACCAATTTAATAGAACAAAATATTCTTGCACTGAGGAAGTACTTAAGTGGGGGTTAAATGTGCATCTACTGTCCTAATACTAACCCTATAAGTATATGCATGTTGATCCCCATCGTCACAAATAAGTATATGCAACTATGTACATGCTTGTATTTAAACCTCTATAAATGCCCCTTATTCCCCAGTTCTTTCCTTCATTTCCTTTTACCTCCTCCCGTCCCACCATCATGCTCAACCTACGTTTGGGTTTCAGTATTTTCTGTCTGTTACATTAGTCTTGATCAACCCCTATCAGACCTGTCACTGACTTTGGATAACTTGTTATTCCCTCATCCCTGGGCCGGTCAACATCACCTCCTTTTCCCACTCCTCCCCTTCTCCCATGTCCATCCCAGAAGCATCAGTCCCATCGTTTTCACCTCCAGACTGTACATCCAGCCTATTTTATCTAGATAAATCTGCAGAGAAAGCAATATGTACCCAAAAAAGCATCCTAAAATAAAGCAACCAAAGAATATAGAACAATGATAACATCAATGAAAAAACTCCAATGTCCAATATATATGTGTAAAAATGTAAAAATAAAGACAATATAAAAACTTGTAAATAATTTAAGGTATGTTCGTTGACCTCCAGGAGTGTCCCCTGGTTGAGTCAGATGGGGTGCCACAGCCTGGCTTCAAAGTGTATCCTTCGCACTCTGGAGCTCTGTTGCACACTCTTAGTTTCTTGCTATGGTATGGTTGGTCCAGACAGGGTATAATCCTGACCCTGTTTCTCCATTGGTGACCCCAAAAGGTCTTTGGTCAGGAAGGGTAGCCGTATTTCATAATGGGGCTGGACATAAGGTCCTATCTGTACATTGGCTGTTCGGAGTGGGAATATCATATCGAAGGCTCGGTGGACCAGCATGCACTCCATTCTATCTTCTTCCCCCTTCATTTGCTCTCATGTGCTCTGGTCAGGCATATCTCACTCCCCATGCTGCAGCTTCAGTGCTGACCTCAAAGGCAAACTCCCCTGGGGGAGAGGCGGCTGCCCCTGTGGTTGGGATTGGAGTTGTGCTCTCAGACCTCTCCACTGGTTCTCCACTCCGTTGAGTCACACTGCATTCACATCCAGGAACACTGGATTTAATTTTGGTCCCTCTTTTCCTGTGGAGATATAAAAAATACACTCCCCTTTTGTGGGTTCCTACCCCATTCCTTCTCTACATATCACCATCTGACACCACCACCCCATCACCCCCAATCTAGAGCCATTTTTTGACAACTCTTAAAATTATAGTTATTTCCTGATCCCTTTTCCAAATACATGCTATGTTTTAGAAAATTCAGATAATTTGGTCCTTTTATATTTTCCAGATATTTTGATAAAAACATATCTCCAATTTAGTAGAAAATAAATGTCTTTGGGGAATCTTCCTCTCCTCTATTCCTACACCTAATCAAGTGCCTCATATGGTACTCAACAGTACTCAACAAAGGGACTGATGAATAGCAGAAATCAAAATTTGACTTTGCTAATTAATATATTGGCCTCATTCAACTTACTTACCTCTGGAACATTAACCATTTCTAAAATGGTGACGATGCCCTGAATACTGCAACTAGTTAAGGACTTGATCACTAAACAAAATATTTACACTTAAAATTCACTCAGAGATGCTTTCTCCCACACACCCTCCCCCAAAGCTTGGGAAACTACTTCTGAGATATTACAGCCACCAAAGACCCTATGTAGTACAATTCTATCTTGGAAAGATTATAACAATATATACTAGAAAGTAGTTGAAGACTCTCATTCAAGGTAATTTAAGCTCTGAATATTATGAAATTCACACTTTCAGGAATGTTAGGGTATCTAATGCCATTTATTCATTTTATAGATGTGGAAATTAAGGCACCAAAAGGGAGAATAACTTGTCTAATGTCCACCAGAAAATTAACAGCTGCAGATCTACAATGGAGAGGTCTTAGTTCCCAACAGAAGGTGACTCTGCTTTCCAACTCTCATTCCTCTTTCCCTCTACTTTGGGCCAGTCCAAACTTCTAGTCAGATGAACACTAGCCAAGAGGAACTTACCAGAGAAGACAGAAAGGCAAAGTTTAGATGAATCATCTGTTAAAATTTTATTCTCATACTAAACATCAGTTAAAAAGAGCGTGGTGTCCTGAGTTGTGCAGCACACATTCAATGCATGCTGTCCACTCTTTGGAGCATTGATGGGCATTGAGAGGAAGTGAAATCACCAGTTTTTATCCTAAAGCTGTGTTACAGATAAGACATTAGACCTGTCTTCTGAACAATCTGATTATTGGTGTCTGACTAGAGCAATTCTTTTCTAAATCATTGGCACATGTGTTCAAGAAAATTTGGCCTTTGCATTCATTAGTTAATTAAGTATCTTGTTAATTGATTTGTAAAAGTATTTCTAATTTATTTGTGTTTATATCCATTTTTAAACTATATGGCTCTATGATACATGTTGAAAAATATGATTGTCAATATATTAAGTATATTGCTAGGAAATACATATTAATTTCTAGTCATTTAAAATTTTCTTGTGTCTCTATTGATCTTTTGAGTTAAATATACTTTGCTTACTTAATTAATTACTTTCTTCAGAAAACCTTCAGCATCTAGTAATAAGATGTTTGCCAACAAATGAATAAATAGTGTTTCTTAAGTTTCAAGAGTTTGGCATTATCTTTAATTATTTTAAAAATGTCAATGACCTGGGGCTGAGCCCCGGTGGCGTAGTGGTTGTGCACAGGACTGTGGCACACTGGGATGGAGGTTCAAGTCCAGCTCCACAGGAGCAAAGGCTGGGTGGGCCTCAACTCCCACCACCAGAGGGTAGTGATGCTCCAAAAGCAAAACAAAAAAAATAAAATGTCAATGACCCTGCATGATGATTTTAAGTGGACACTAAGTGGATAAAATTACTTTTTTGAGACTTTGTACTTTCATCAGACACTAGAATTCGCAGAACTCAAACAAGTGGAATAACTTTAAATGTGTTAGTCAATTGAAGTTTGCTTTATATTTTCTAGACCTAAGCTTGCATATTTCTTACAAAATGACATAAAGAAAAAAGATAGGAGCTTAATAGTGGTATTTTCATGCCTATGTTATATTTCAGTTGAGTAATCTGAGTTTTAAAGAAGCCAAGATTACATTATAATAGTCAAGGCTGAGATTCAACTTGAGAGCATTTGGAGTTCCTTGCAGCTTATCAGTCAGAAAAAAAAGGGGAAAAAAAAGAAAAACAGCAATGTCTGTCATTTATTTAGCAGTAATCATGTGGTATGCCAAGATAATTGGAATATATTTAGCTATCAATCAGGCCACTGGCTGAAAAGATGTATATTTGTGCCATTCCAATGGCAACTCAATGAAATATGAGAATTATAAACAATGTCAATATCTGGACTGCAAGTAAAAATTTGAAAAAGATCATTCAAAAACTCCATTTAGCAGTACATTAACAGGGAGCAGCCATAAATTCAAGCAAGATTCTGAATAGGACATGGGCCAGGATTTATCGCCGCCAATGTCTGATGTATCTCTGCTAAAAATAGATAATACCGAAAAGATGCTTGCTTGTGTTTTCTTGACCATGCAAAGGTGGATGTGGATCAAATTAGGGGTACCATCATGAAGAATTATGTTAGAGTTTACGCAATCCTGACAAGGTCAGGATTCTCACAGCTTATCAATTATTAGCCAGTAATTCTCTGTGACCTGACCTAAGACAGTGCAATCACCACCAATCAGTTGTAAGCCTCCCTCATGGGAGAAGACTTTGATGGAATGCAACATCTTTAGTCAGGTCACAGGCTTGGTGCAATGGCTTTTTTCTGGGTGTGGTCAGCTTCTGCATATGTGGATCAAAAAGCTCGCAGGTCTCCTGGATCTGGATTCTGCTTTGACTCACTGCCATCTGGTTCTTTGGACTTGCCCACTTCTGGAACTTAGTGAGCCATTTTCTGAACATAAATTTCTCTCTGTGTGTACATACATAAGCATCACCAGTTTTGCCTCTCTAGAGAACCCAACATAAACCAAGTGGGGATTCTAAAACATTTCATTGTGCTCCTGTGTGGAACATGAACAGATATCAAGGAGCAGTTGTTCAAACAGAATAAAAGGATACTGTATGGTATAAAAAAATGCGTGTGTCAGAGTTATATCTTTTCACTCTCCTTGTTCTCTTTGTTTGCTGAGCAAGCAATCAGGACTATGTGAAGAAGGGTAAAGAAGAAGGATTGGAAGAAGACTTACTAACAAACAGCAATATGTAGGTGACACAAGCTTGCTTGCTGAACGTCAAGAGGATTTGCAGTACTTTTTGATGAAGATCAAAACCTACAGGCTTCAGCATGGATTATTTATACCTCAGTGTAAAAAAAAACAAAATAATCACAAGTGGGCCAATAGATAGCATCATGATGAACAGGTAAAAGATGGAAGTTAGCAAGGAATTAATTTTACTTAGATATATAATATCAGAAGAAGCCTGCTTGTGATACGTACATCATAGGTACAATAGGCACAGTTGTACGGTGATAGTTATTTATTATAATAAAGTTATAGAGAGCATGAGACAGAGAAATCATAAGAGTCAGACATATATGACATCAGAGTAGCATGCTCACCTCTGCCAAGGGGGCCCGTCCACGTGGAGACAGTGAGTAGAGGAAGGGATTACATGGGGAGAGGGACTGAGAGCGGCCTGGTGCTGAGGGGCAGGAGAGAGGGCCTCTATCTTATGTCCAATCCTTATATACTCTCTGGAGCCATGCCAGGCCAGGCCCCTAATTATAGGTCAGGACATACGTCACAGGAAGGGGTTGTGCTATATGCACACATTGTATGAAAGGGAGGTAAGGGGGGAGGTCCCATGTGACAAGACTCCTGGATGGGACTAAACAGGTTACACTAGGGATCATTAACAACAGCATGTGAATCCACCCCCCTCTCCCTCCCACAGGCTTCAAAGGTCTGCAAACCACCATCCTAACAGCAAGGGAGTCAGCTCTGTAGTGAGACACACAAAGGTCTCAGATAACCGGGAGCTTCAGGGAGAATAGCTAACTTCACTTCCACATCAAGTGTTGGTAAATAGTTCGCTTAATATTTTGGAGTATATAATTGTGGAAAAGTCCTGTCTTCATCTCACAACATAATGCTCGTGGAAGTAGCAGTTAAGAAATAGAATTAAGATCCATTCTGCAAATCAGTTTTACAAGACTTCTTTTAACGTGTTAAAGAGCAAAAAGGTCACTTTGAGAACTAAGTCACATCTGGCTCAAGTCATGATATTTTCAGTAGCTTCACATGTACATGAGTGTGAAAGCTGGAAAATCAGCAAGAACAAAGACTTACTGATGCGTTTGAGTTATGTTGCTGACGACCATAGACTGGCAGAAGAGCAAACAAATCTGTCTTGAAAGATGTGCAGCCAGAATGCGCCTTACAAGTTAGGAGGCTGTGACTTCATCTAATGCGTTTTGACAGGTGACCAGAAGAACCACTTCTTGCTCAGTGGTGGAGAGAGCTACCAAAAAGGGAAGATGCGCAGTGAGCAGGATCGACCCAGTGACTTCAACAGCAGGCTTAGCATAACAATCATCGGGAGGATGGCACCAAGCTGGACTGTGTTCCATCGTGTTGTACAGAAGGCTGCTGTGGGTAAGAGCCAACTTCATGACCCCTACCAGAAAATAAACAAACATGTATTAGACACTCTTACAAATAATGTCTTTTTCTTCATATTACTTCGTATAGAGGACACCAGAAAACTCAGATGCAGAATAACTTTCTGAATTTAGTCTCAGAATATCCCTGATGGGTAAATGCTTATGCACTGTGCTGTTAACTGAAAGGTATGGGGTTAGAATCTACCAAGCCTTGGAAACTCTATTTGATCCTCCAATGTTGGAAGGCTGTGCTTCTATTTGATTCTAAACCCCATGTCACTGGGGAGGGATAGAATTGAAGGTGCCTGGAAACCCAAATCAGGAAAAATATTTATCATTTTTATTCTAATCTTTACCTAAAATATGTCACTTTCTTCAACTCTGAATTATGGCACAAAAAAATTAGTACTGGAGGTCCAAGGTTGCCAAAAGGGTCCATCATATTAAAAACAGGAAGAGAATAATGGTCTAAAGCATCTTAACTTTCCCATATGGCCCAAAAAAAGAATGTTGTAGCTCTATCTGGCCCCAAAAAACAAACAAACAAATGCACTGCCATTAAATTGAGGCCAATTCATAGCTACCCAATAGGACGGGACAGAACTGCCCCTGTAACTTTCCAAGATTGTAACTCTTTTTTTTTTCATTCTGTTTCCTCTGACAGGATCTAAGACAAACCCCCAGGTTGCCTGTATTTCAAAAGGATATTTCTTTTGCCCCCCTTGAATGACCAATAAAGACGTAAGTCCAATTGGCAAGGTGAAAAGGAACTAGATTGTAACTCTTTAGAGAATAAAAAGCCCCAGATTTCTCAACTGGTTAGTGGTATAAAACTGCTGGCCTTGCAGATTGTAGTCCAATGTATTATCAATGAAACCACTATATTACTAGAGCTCCTTCCGACCTGGCACCAGGGGTTCATAAATAAGAAGAAAATAATTATCCTTAATGAACCCCCAAAATGTGTGGAGGAAATCGATGTGGAAACATCAAATATAAATAGAATTTTTAAGGCCTATAACAGGGGTGGCAAAAAAAAAAGGAAAATTACCAGCTTCATTCCAGAAGATTCTTTAAGGAAAAGGTTGATTAGGAAACACATCTTAAAAGATCAGGTCCTTGAGCTTTATCATCGTGAATAGATGTTCCCTTTATAAAATATTTTGAGGGAAGAATGGGAACTCTTGATAAAAGAACAATACTTGTGCAAAACCATAAAAAACATGAAATAATTCTAGAACTTTGAACAGTTCAGGATAACTGGACAGTGAGTTACGGGAGGACAGGTGAGGGGCTATCCCCGTAAGGCCTGTGAGGGACCAGATAAAAAGTTAACCAATGCTGAGTTTTTACAAGAGGGTAAAATGCTTGTTAAGAACTTATCTAACCAGGAGGATCTGCAGTGTGGTTAGTAAATGATTATCAGGGCTGATCTCTACACACTTTCATTATCCCCTAACTCCTCTGGTTGGATTAAGCCTCATGCCTGCCTTAGCTACTGGGTGCTTGATTTCCTAAAGTACATTAGACACAGCCGAGGTCACTGAGAGGGCCAAGAGCTGGGAGCATAGGGAGTCTCTTAGTGTGGGGTCCTATGTTCTTGAAATATAACCAGATGTTCTTTGACACAGAGCTCCAGTTTGTTTTCCTTCTGAGCTGGTTCTCTCTTTATGCTCTGGGTTCAGACCTACAGCTGGGTGCAGATGCTGAAAAACTTGCATGTTTCTGGGAGACATGAAAGAAAAAGAGATGAAAGAGTTTGCACTTCAAGTCTTGGTTGTCTGTTCCGAAGATTACTGCAGATTTTCCTGCACTTTTTGAAGAGGAATCTGCAGCACCAGATGGAGAGCACAAATGATGTTTTCCAAAGCTTTTGGGTAGCACTGGTGGGTGTGAATTTGGATTTGAGAATTAATAGGGGTCAGAGAGAAAATGTATCACCTTTGTAGTCATTGGACCCTGATTATAAGCTAAGCACAATGCTAAGCATTTTAGAAACATGAGCTCACTTTTTCCTCACAGTAATCCCTTGAGTTGGGAATCATATTTCTTCATCTTTCTAAGAAGAAATCTGTGGGCCAGCAAGGCAAAGTGGTTTTTCAGGATTTACCTAGAGTGCACATGTGCAACAGCTACAATATGTACCTAGTTCTCGTGTACAGATGATTAACTTGCTCAGCTGTTAAGCAAAATTTTGGTGCTTTGAGTCTACTCAGAAGCATCAAGGAAGAAAGACCTACCAAATTCAGCTACTGAACATAGTATAGAGCACAGTTGTACTCTGATAAATGTAGAATTGCTATGAAGCAGTGTCAACCAAAGGCAAGTAGTTTCGAGGTTGACATCCAGACCATAGTACAGAGCCAGTTTTATGTAATAGGAAGAGCACTTTATCAGGGTTCCATTTAGATGTAACTTCTCATCTTGTGACTCATTTACTGTGAAATATATGATGAGTCTTTTAACCTATGCTGTTGCCTCGTCTATTTGCAAAATGGGATTAATAATAACTTTATTTGCCACAAGGAGTGTTGGAAAGCAAATGAATTCATACAAATGAAGCCATGTATTTTCAATTGCCTCATATGCATGTGAAAGTTGGACATTGAATAAGGAAGACCAAAGGAGATACTATGTTCTTGATTTGCGGTGCTGGCAAAAAATATTGTAAGTCCCATCGATAGCTAAAAAGTCAAACAAGTCTGTCTTGAAAGATGATGCCCGGAAAGCTTCTTAGAGACAAGGATAGTGAGACTTTATCTCACATATTTTGGACGTGTTGTCAGGAGAGACCAGCCCCTGGAGAAAGGCATGTTTGGTAAAATAGAAGGGCAGTCAAAATGAGAAAAGTCCTTAAGGAGAGGGACTGACAGAATGGCTGCAACAATGGGCCCCAATGTAGGAACAATGAGACAGATGACACAGGAGCAGGCAGTGTTCCCTTCTATTATGCATAGGGTCACTCTGGGTCAGAACTGACTCCATGGCCCCTAACACCACCATCACCACCAAGGAACTCTTGGGTGAGCCATCTGGCAAAACACTCACCACTAGTTACAAGGTTGGATGCTAGAATGTCTCCAAAGACAGGTCTGGAAATTCACTTTTGAAATATCATAGTCTTGAAAAGTCTATGAAGCCCAGTTCTGTTTTGATACAATGAGTCACCATGCCCCAAAAGTGCATAAACATGAATAACAGCAACAAATATAAATATAAATTACTACTCATCTATCTGTCCAAGTCTTAGATTTCCTTACTGACAAGTTGGGGATAATATTGGTCACACATAATTCTCAAGGTTATTAGAAAAACAACTACCAAGATGATATATGGGGAAGTATTTTATATACTGCAAAGTGCTGCACAAATGAGACAATGTGCAAGCAATGACCTTATAATTCTAATAGGGCATAAGGGATTATCATGATTGCCATAGTTCATCTAAGCATCATTTTTCTAGTTCATTCACTCTTATTTTAGAGCTGCAGTGGCAGAGGCACATGGCTGCTAAAAGGTTATGTTCAAATCCACCAAGCACTCTGTGGGAGAAAGATAAGCTTCGGTAAGGATAACAGCCTTGGGAGTCTTATCTCACAGGGTTTCTCTTAATCGGCATCCACTTGGCAGCCATGAATTTGGATGTGGATGATTTTTTTTCACTTTTATTAGGTTCCTTAAAATACTGTGGTTTTTATTTTCCAAGTAACTTGGCATAGCACTTTTCCTGAACCCACTCTCCCTCTCCTAGTCCCTTGGCCACTATAAAATCAGATGACGACATTATGAAAGTAGCTGCATGCTCTTTGAATGAACCGCACAAGTCAGGGCCTCATGTATTACATATCCTAAGATCTGTACATGCATTAATACTATAAAAGAGGTTTTGTGAGAGAGACAAATACAAACACCATGAGGTCACTTCTTCCAGAGTGTAACAAGATGCAGACTCTTGGAAGAAAATAGTATAAATGTCCTCTTGGAAAATTTTGTCTCTGAGCACAGATGACATTATTAAATTTTCCAAAATCCTCCAGTATGCAGTACATCAAACAGTGTGGCTTTTCTTTTCTTTCCTTTCTCCTTTCTATGTTTCTTTTTCAGTACTATTTTCAGATAAAGAAGAAATGTTTGAAGGATCTTTCAATTACAACTGATTTCTAATGTATATTCTTATCTTAAGACCACCACCACCTCTTTGCAGAGAGAGCAGAGTGAACTGTTCAGAGTATATGTTCCAGATTCACTTTCCCAATTAGGTGAAGAGCACAAAGTTTAGCCATCTTCATGTGTCAAAGAAGGAAGTATGGCATGCATGCAGGTGAACACTGAAGTGAGAATTAATAGGCCTGGAATGTGTTAATTAATTCTACAAATCATGGTAGTGTGATAAAATAGCAATTTATCTGATGTATATTAAATTGCTGGTACTTGACAGTAAGTTATTAAATAGCTATTGAATGAATGAGCTACTTCTCTTAATGAACAGTTAGCAACCTATTTTTGGGGAGGGGGGGCGCCGCAGAATCACTGCCTTCTGGTGGTCGTGGTAGCTACCCAGCCTTGCTACTGCTGGATTTGAACCACCAAGCCAGTGGACCACAGTCCCACACTCAACCACTTTGCCACCAGGGCTCAGCCCCAGTTAGCAGTCTTTTAATGAAATTTCTTTGTTTATGCATTTCTAGAATGCTGACAGTAGTGCATAATTTGTTGCTGAAAACTGGGCTAATGCTAGGGGAGGTGAACATGCAGGTATGAAGCCATCACTATACAAATGGGCATCCAAAATTTCTTGGAAAAATTACAGTTGGAAGAAGCAACAGGTGTCAACAGGAACAAGTATCTTAAGTTCAAAAACAAGCAAGTTCACATCAAACTGAAGTGAAGGAGCATGGACAAGTGGAGACTCAAAATCCACCTGTGAGATAACTGGACAGTTCCTCAAAGAAGGGCCACCTGGAAGGAATGATATGTCCAGAGTGCAGTATAGCACTGATGAAACACACAACTACCCTCTAGATCTTTAATATTTCCTCCACCCACTATTTTTGCCTAAGTTTTGCTCACTAATCTTACTAGACCTGAATATGTACACATGTTCAATCAAGATATTTCAATGGATGAAATCCAAGAGAGAGAAACCCTCAGAAACAGTAATGAGAGTAATGATTCCCTTAAGGCACAGGAAGATTGGTGGAGGGAAGGGAAAGGGGGAACTGAACACCACTCAAGGGAAATGAACAACAGAATTGAGGTGAATGAATACACTGAATGGTATAAGATATGACAAAAATAATAATAGTATTTAGAATATTAAGGGTCCATAGATGTGGTAGGTTGGAGGGAGGAGGGAATAAAGGGAACTGATACAAAAGAGTTCAAGAAGAAAGAAAATATATTGACAATGATGATGACAACAAATGAATAATTTGGCTTGATCTAATGGATTGTGATAATATCTGTAAGAACTCCTAATAAAATGTTAAAATAAACAATAAAAGGGTAAAGGTTGGAGGAATGTTTCACCTATGCCTCATAAAAGTTGGAAAAAAGAAAGAATGACAATGCTATTTTCCCATTAAGAAGCTTCCTTGTTTTATGATGAGTCAATTGTCCTCTCAATATTCCCTTTTGTAAATTAGTAGTAAGTCTAGATAATCATACTTTCAGCTGGATGAGTCTCATCTAGTAAATGACATAACAATTTAAGAAATCTAGACTAAAAAAAAAGTTTAATAAATACTCAGAACAGTCTCTGCTCCAGAAACAGCAGGATCACTGGTCACAAATGGACAACTACTCCCCTTTAAACGGGACCCCACAGTTTACCTTAACATTTTATTCAAGTATTTGGAAGGTTATTTAGCTGTTAACTTTATACTCAGGAACTTTTCCTTATGTCCAAGCCAATGTCTCCTTTGGTCATTTGGGACTTTCTATTCTCACTATATTCCATGGGTAATTAACTTCCCTTTCTCTTTTAAATTAAAAATTTCCAAGATTGTCCTCCTGATTTACCAATGCTTTTCATTCCTGACTACCAAATAAGATCATCAAGGTAACTTTTTTTTTTTTTTAGACTGGAGAAGAGACGATCTTCGGTACACTGAACACATTGCTTATTCTTAAAATAAGGCAGATAAGAGGAAGTATACAAAAAGTAAAACTGACAAAATACGTAGAGCAAATTGGGAAAGGAAAAAGGTAATGTGGGAAAGAAACACAGGCTTTTACACGGAGGTACTTACATTAGAATAGTAGGCAGTACCTGGTCCTTTTCCCACCCCCAAATCACCAACCTGAAAATTCTTGCTATTGAAAGGACACAGTTTTAAGGTAGCTACTTTGGTACCTCATTCCTGATAAGTTTAGTATCAAAGTTTTTTGTTTTCATTTTAAAAATAAGGTTAAGGAATTAATCTTCAAAACTACTAAACTTTCAATAGTCGCTTCACAGACATTTTGTAGTTCCTCCAGTGTCCCCTCGATAACTTAAGTACATTGTAAAGAGGAAGCTGTTATGGATACATTTCTCTGGAAGATGCATAGTTCCTCTTATTTTTCTCAAAGAATTTGAAAGTACAAATGTAAAGCTGAAATAACTAAAGTGGCATTCCATATTTTTAGGAAAAAAGCATTTTATAAGGCTTATACCAAATTTAAGGTAAAAATAACCTATCAAGACTAGTAATAAAAGTAAGTTTCTAGCACTGTAATTACATAAACTCTTAAAATTACTTGCTTTGTTTCTTTTTCATAAATGAGCATTCTAAAAACATTACAATGGAAGCAAGTGGTCCTACAAATCACGGTACTTCTGACTTTTTTTGTGCTAGTCAGGAACTTTAGAATATGTTAGAGAGAAAGTACACGCTGGTCCCATGTAGTTGTATGTTTCTCCAAGCAGCAACTGTATCTGGTCATTTTTGCATTGGAATATAAATTTTAATTAAAAAATAAAACAAGCACACACCATCTTAGATGCAGCAGTTGCACTGGGGCGGGAGTGTGTGAACTGATAAGGAGAATCAAGAAAAAGTCCTCTGTGAAGAAGCGTTGAGGGCAAAAAATGTGAAAACACTTAAGACTCACTGTTCAGCAGGAGGGAACTGTACCCATTGTTTCATCCCCAAGGGAATGTCAGTTCTCAACAAAATAAATAAAATGAGTTTCTAAGGATTTCTAACCTAAATTAGGTTAGCCAATAAAACAGACCATGCAACTATGTCAGCAAGAAAGGAAGGGAATACTGCCCTAAAGGGGAACCATGCAGGATTCGTCCAGCTTCTTCACTGACTTCGAGTCACCACCTCTTCTTGTAGGCATGGGCAAACCTGGCTTGCTCGACCTGCCAGCCAGTGGACAGCACTTGATCAGTGAACCGGCACTCTACTTCCAAGCCCAAGGAGTCTGGAGCTGGGGTCCACTTTAGGCGTTTGGTTTCCTGGAAATAGCTTTGCTTGCTACAGTCCTCCAGTCCATCCACCTCCATTGCCCGAGATGTGTGGGGGCCAAGTGGGTGTGATGGGTACGTCACTCAAAGTGTCCCCAAGGCTGTCCGCTGAGAACAGCTGCATCACTGTGAAGAGGCCTCGCTTTTAAACGATGCTGAAGATAGAAGATGTGCCTCCTATGCCACCACAGAGTCTTAAGTCCTGGGTGGTATCAAAGGGATCAGTAGTGGATTCAACTTTCTTTTCCAGAAGATGAAGAAGATTCACTCTTCGTTCCTCTGTTGAAACTGCAACTTCTTCATCTTTTTCAAGGACTAGATCTGGCTCATTTCTCGAAGGATTCTGGTCCAACACAGAACCCTCTGGCACAGTTTGGCTAATCAAAGACTTTATGAAAAACTGACGGTAGTGAAATTCACTGTGGTTGGACATGTACAAGGACGCCCAATGCTTAGTAGAGGGTAGTTCATCAACAAGAGTCTTGACACCTAGCTGGGCCACATGCTGTGGAACCCAGATCCAGTAGGACCAGTCATTATGGTGGCTTGAGTACATGCCAGCAATATCCCCACAGGCCTCTCTCTTTTCTTGTCTCAGCCCCTGGGTTCTATCTGCAGGAACAGTGTGCAGGTTTCCTTTGGCCACAAAGGAAGGCAAGGAGGTTTCCTGAATTAGCTGCGAATTCATAGCCGTTGCCTGTGAATCCACATTTCTGGATTCCTTGGAAATTTACTTAAGGCCAGTTTTCCCAAATGTAAGTCCTTAATTAGGTTTAAAGTGCCAGATAGGATCAGCTCTTTCCTCACCTTTCAAGCGGTGGTAAGGTCTACGCTTAGAAGCAGCAGGGTGCGTGTGACATCTATCAACTCATCGTTGTTCAGCCACTGCTTTCTCATTTGGTACGGAAGGAGCTTGTGGACATAGGGTAAGAGGAACTGGACACACCAGCTCTCCACACCAAGTTTGTTTTCAGCCAGAACTATGGGACTTCGGTTACGCCTAGCTCCAGGACTGAGAGTCAGTCCAACTGAGTCTATGTGCAGATTCCTCCTGAAGGCGTTGGTGATGTTTTTCACCATGCACCAGCCGACCACATCCTGGCCATGTTGACAGCGGCTGGGGCGTGCCTCCAGGAGAGCACGGGGCCGCCAGCCGGAATTCCACAGGGGAGCGTGTGCAACATACCTGTGCCTTGTATGCCCAAGGTGACAAAATATAAGTACACTCAGCAACTTTTTCCATAAGATTCTTATTTAATTGGTCTGGAGTAGTATCCAGGAATTTTTTTTAAGCTATTCAGGTGTGTTTCCTATGTGGCCAGACTGGAGAGCCATGATTCTTTAGCACTGATTTTTAAAATTTTAATGAGCAAACTGACTACCTGGGGCTCATGTTAAAATGAAAATTCTTTTTTTAAAGAAATAAAAATTTTTATTCAGAAGGCAAGGTCTGGGAGTCTACATTTCTTATAAATCCCAGGGTGACATTGATCCATTTGCTACAAGAAGGGTAGTCTATGGACCAATTATACCAGTGCATCTAAGAGACTATTAAAGGCAAAATCTAAGGATGTCCTTTCCTTACTGTGTCAGTATGTTTATTTTCGTGTGTGTGTGTGTGTGTGTGTGTATTCTTGTGACATTGCCAGGTAAGCTTTGGACTGCTAACAACAAGATCAATAGTTACAACAAAAAGATGAGGTTTTTGGCTACCTTAAAAAGAGAGACAGAGGGCTGAGGCCCAGTGGCGCAGTGGTTGTGCGCAGGACTACAGCCCACTGGGTTGCAGGTTCAAATCCAGCAGCAAGGCTGGGCCTACTACTCCCACCACCAGAGAGCAGTGATGCCCCTCCCCAAAAAAAAAAAAAAGAAAGAGAGAGAGTAGCTTACACCAAGAGCTCAAGTGGAAAATGTTTGGAAATGAACGTGGCAACATGTGTGCAAATGTACTTGATACAGATGATATATGGAATATTATAATAGCTGTAAGAGCCTCCAATAAAAATTTCTTTCTTTTAAAAAGATGCAGCCTCAGGAACTTGAAACATGGTTCCTATGACTGGGAATTGTCTAGATGGCAGTGGATTGCCTCTACAGCAATGGGTTTGATTTTGATGATTGAAGGTTAAGAAGCACTTTTCTGCACTATCAATTCTCAAGCTTTTTGGTCTCATGACCTTTTTGTCCTCTTAATTGTCCTCTTCTTGTTATAGAACTTTGGCTTATGTGGCTTCTATTGCCATTTACTGTTAGAAATTAGAACCTCGGAATGGGTAAGCATTTCATTTAAAATAATAGCTACTAAAATAAAGAATGTATTAAACACTATCACAAAGAACAAATTATAAGAAGAATAGCATTATTTTGTTTGTTGTACATATCTTTTATGCCAGGCCAAATAGAAGATATCTGGGCACTTATATTTATTTCTGAATTCAGGCTATTGCAATATTACTTGTCAAGGAATATCTAGAAGATTCTAAAGTACACTCATAAGATGAAAGTGAAACACAAAAGACATCTTACTACAATTGTAAAAATAGTTTTAGTTTTGCATAATCCTTATAAATGACTCAAGAACTCCTCGGGGTTGGGATGCCTTTAAATGGCATAGAGAATAGAGAAAGAAAAATAAATAAATTCAATTCGCTGCATTTGTTTAGAAGTAGCCACAGGGTTATTTCTATATGGTCAGAATGTAGATACAGTTTTAAGAGAAACTTCAGCTGAAGTCTAGAATGCAGAGGTTCACTAGAGTTGCACTTTAAGCCTGACAGAGTGTCATGAAAGTGGATATCAAAAATAAATTCTTCACATAGTTCACTATGTTCTAGGCACTTCATAAGGATTCTTAAAAATAGCTGTTATTCTTGCTAGCATGATCCTCTCACTGATGAGAAAACTAGATTGCAAGGTATCAAGTAAGTGTCCAAAGCCAGAAGACACTGAAATAGCAAAATTTGATCTCATTCCACTGCCTAAAGAAACCGCCATGACCTAGAAGTGGTTATGTGAAAGGTTAGCAGTCAAAACATACCCACAATCCCCTGGGAAATGATGAGACTTTGGTTCTTATAAAGATTTACAGTTGGGCTGAGCCCTGGTGGCATAGTGGTTGTGCGCGGGACTGCGACCCACTGGTATGGAGGTTCGATTCCAGCTTCATGGAGCAAAGGCTGGGCCTCCTACTCCCACCACCTGAGGGCAGTGATGCCCCCCACCCCCCACAAAATAAAAAAGATTTACAGTCACGGAAATCCACAGTGGCAGTTCTTTTCTGTCTTATACAGTTTTTATGACTAGGAATTGACTTGATGGCAATGAATTTGGTTTAATTTTGTTTTCCAGAGTCTCAACGCTTCCTATAAATTCATTCATGCATGCATGAATGCATGCATGCATTCTGCAAATAGAAATGTTGGTTATGTCATGTTTCATCAATCAAGTTGTACCAGAGAGAAATTACTGAGTGGTGGATGATGGGTAAACATGATAGTGGGACAGAAGGGAAAAAAGAAAAAGAAAAAAATATATATGTAAATATATAAATATAAGTGTATTTATTTATATATGTACATGTGAGGGTACCCCCCCAAACAGATTTTTTTCAAAAATATGTATTCAATTTGTTTTCCAAAACAACCTTATCACCTTCAAGATGACCTTGATTACACTTAGCACATTTGTCAAGTCTGCTAGTCTATACTTGGAAACATTTTTCAAATTCAAGTATTTGGATGGCTAGCAGCACCTTCCTCTTCTTTTCTTCACCTCTATATTGTTAAATTGCTGTCCTTTCACGCCCATCTTTATTCACGGAAACAAAAAGAAATCACATGGGGCAAGGTCAGGTGAGTAAGGTGTGTGGGGCAAGAGAGGCATGTTGTTTTTGCCCAAAACTGGCGCACTGCTAGGTTGCTATGGAAGCAGGTGCTTTGTCATAGTGGCAAAACCAGTCCTCCGCCTGCCACAAACCAGGTCTTTCTGGTTGCGTATTGTTATGCTACCTTTTCAGAAATTCTAAAATGAAAGTTTAATTAAAAGTCTGGCCTGGTGAAATGAACTCTAAATGCACTACAAGATGACATTTTCATCCATTCGAAAAACTGATGGATGTCCAGAATGAGGTTTGCCATCAATGAACATTTCACATTTTGGAAATGTGAAAACCACTAGTACATTTGGAAAACCACTAGTACATTTGAGTTTTTCTGATAACACTGACCTTGTAAGCTATGTCCTATATCACAACAGTTTCTGTGACATTTTTTTCTAAGCAGGAAACAAAATTTCACTGCTCTCTTAAATTAGCCATCTCAAAAAATACGTTTTGAGTGAAACTGCTTTCATGAAAAAATTCATTGTGACCAGAGAGAGCCTTCCCAGGTGATGCCACTGAGTGCATTGGGTGCACTGGGCGCAAGGTCCTAGATCTCTGCCTAATGAGGAAAATGGACACTACACTCATCCCATTGCAATTTTGGGTACACTTCATAAATATAAATGCAAGAAGGAAACAGATAGGCTTTGGGCCACAACTTAAATCTTACTTCAGTACAAGAATGATTTGTTCTAAGATGCTCACCTTCCTGACATGATCACTGAAGACAAAATAGGTCCATAAGCAAATATGGTAAAGCTAATAGTGCCTGGATATTAAAAAATATAGTGGGATCTTAAAGGTTTGTAGTTAAACAAGCAATAATTTAGCAAGGAAGCAACAAAGCCCACATAAAAGAATCACATCAGGCTGAGTGATCACAAGGTATCAATGGGAAGGGGTATCAGAAGTTCAAAAGCAAGCAATCAAATCAATGTGAAGGGGCGTGGATGTAGTTGAGAGTCAAAACCTGCCTGTAAGATAATTACACAGTCCCTTTCAGAAAGGCCACATAGAAGAGACGATTAAGCCAGGGTGTAGTACAGCACTGATGAACAATATAGCTATTCTCTAGTTGTCTAATAACCCCTTACTATTATAGTTTTTATTTGCTTTACCTCATTAATAATCTTAGATTTGCATATGTACATTTTTATATTTAAGATCATTGAGTACATTAATGTCAAGCTAGATAACACTTAAGAAGTAGTAACAGCAACAATGATACCGTGAGGGTACAAGAAGAGAATGGGGGAAGTGGGGAAGAGGGAGCTGAAAGCACTGATGACTCTATAACATCACTAGATGGGATTGAAAAACAGACTTATATGTGAATGGATGTATTAGATTATGTAAGACATTATAAAAAAATAACCTATTATAAGAAGAGTGTTGCTTGAGGGTAGGTTCAGCGAGGCAGAGATAAAGTGGAATTGATGTCAAAGATTTCAAGAAGAAAGAAATTGTCTCAAAACTGATTGTGGTAGCAATTGCACAATACTACCTGATGTGATTGAACTATGGGTTGTTATGGTATCTGTAAGTGCTCCCACTAAAATGATTAAAATTATCAATCAATTAATCAATAAATAAATGTCAACCAGTTGTCAAGAGATGTGTATGGTGTTAGCATATAAAAAAGAGGATGATAAATACATCATTTTCCCTTCATATAGTTTTCAATCTATAGCAAAGTCAAAAATTAAAACAAAAAATAATAAAGTTTGGGGCTGAGCCCCGGTGGCATAGTGGTTGTGTGTGGGACTGCGGCCCACTGGGATGGAGGTTCAATTCCAGCAGCAGCTCCACAGGAGCAAAGGCTGGGCCTCCTACTCCCACCAACAAAGGGTAGTGATGCCCGCCCCCCCAAAAATAATAATGAAGTTTGTTAACTACTGTGATGAGAAATCACAGTACTGAAAACTTCCCTGACAGGCCATTTATCCCAGTCTGAGAAGAGGATAGAAAGCATCCCCATAAGGGGGCTGAGCCCCGGTGGCATAGTGGTTGTGCGTGGGACTGCGGCCCACTGGGATGGAGGTTCAATTCCAGATCACAGGAGCAAAGGTTGAACCTCCTACTTCCACCACCTGAGGACAGTGATGCCTAAAAAAAAAAAAAGAAAGAAAGAAAGAAAGCATCCCCGTAAGAAGCGACATTTAAGCTAGGAATTTAATAATGAGGAGAAAACACAAAAAAGGAGAAAAAGAAGTCTAGAGAGAAGAATATCCTAGTCTGAGGGGATAGTAGGTGTGAAAGATGACACTACATTCTACTGCTCTTAAATAAGCCTAAATTCTTACATTTTAAAATATTTTTATCCCTACAATACGTATATTATTATGCTGATGATTTCATTAAACCACATAAATGTGCAGCTGTATTTATTGAAAATACTTGATTTTGAATTTCTTTTGTTGGGGCTGGGGGGGGTGGGGGCGCGCATCACTGCCTCTGGTGTTTGTGGGCGCTACCCAGTGCCGCTCCTGAGAGCCGCCGCTGGATTTGAACCGCCAAGCCCGCGGGCTGCAGTCCCGCATTCAACCACTTACGCCACCGGGGCTCAGCCCTTGATTTTGAATTTCACTTAAATTGTACATAAAGTATGACATTGTAGAGCTTTGAAGTCTTGAGATAAATCCCAGACCTGAAACTTTCTAATCGTATGATCTTGAAAAAGATATTCCTCTGAAGATTTGTCAGATTTTTTTAAAGAATTATTATTTGTAAAAGAGGAAGAAACTATTGTGCAGGCCGTAGACCTGGTGGCATAGTAGGTTATGCATTGGGCTGCTGATCACAAGGTCAGCAGATTGAAACCACCAACCACTCAGCAGGAGACACATGAGGAAATAAACCTATAAAAGTTATAAGAAATCCCAAAGGCAGTTCTCCTCTGTCCTATAGGGTGACTATGAATTGGAATGGACTCAATGGCAGTGGGTTAGGTTTAGACTTTATGTAAAGGTCCTATGAGAGAGGTAATATAAATTAAAATGCTTGTGCAAAGATAAGCACTTACTGACAACCAGAATATTATTCTGCCAGGTTGAAGGGTCATCATGAGTAAATTTATGAAAAGGGAACACAAAAGGGACAAGCAGATAATTCTCATTTCCTGGGTCCCACAGATTTGTGGAAAGTGGGATTGAGATCGAGGATAAATGGCATGGTTTCACTGCTATTCTGAAGATTCTAACTCATGCCTTGATCTCATGTTTCCAAAACTGTAATATTTATTGGTGCAAATAGTTTTGTCTTTCCTTCACTGAACAGCTGGTGGGTTTGAACCATTATCTGCTAGCAGTTCACAACTTATATTAAATAACAGAAGGAGGAGTTTGTACTGAATTTAATAGTCTAGTCATTGCATCTTAGATTACTGCTTTAAATCAGAGTTAAAGTCATCATTCCCCGGGAAGATAGATTGTCTTTGGCAGTATCTTTGAAGTCTGTATATAAATAACAATATATTTTAGGCTATCATGTCCACTGATTCAGAAGCAGTTTATATCTTTCTGCTATTTCTAACTATATTCAGTTTTAATTGAATATTAGCAGATACAATATCATGTCTATGGTACAAAGAAAATAAGAAGAAAAAGAAATGTCTGTCTCTGTTTCTAAACTCTTATGATTTTGCCCGATGATCAAATGAGGTTCTACAACCCAGCAGCTGCAGAAGGAGAGATGTCATATCAATTAGAGGGATATATTGAGATGCAAGAATGTGATCACTTACCTGCTGGCCAACCCCAACCCTGCAGCTTCCCTGCTTCTTGGCCTGAACCCCCAGCTCCACTGACAACCCAGCCCAAACCTGTGACACCTCCACTGGCCATCACAGGCCCAGTGGCTCCCCTGCCACCTGGCCCAGAACCACAGCCCCCACACTAGTCATTCCAGATCCATGGCCCTTCTGCTCATGGATTTCCCACCAGCTCATCCAGGTCCAGCACTGTGGCTTGCTTACCTCTACAGGCCCAAGCCTACCTTCCATGGCTCCATACCACCACCAGCCCCACACCAGTGAGGCATCCTGTACAAATGTACTGCCCAGCACTACTATAACTGCCCACAACCATCCCACCCATAGTCCATCAGAGAGTCATCCAACCTGCTCTTCAAAGAGGCAATCTCAAATATCTAAGGATAGTAAAACTCTAGTGAGATAAATAAGTATCACAACCCCCCACTCAGTTAACTACCAGTAGTCCTTAGATCCATTATCACAACCTTCCCAGAGAGAAGACTCAGGGCTCCATGACTCCCGGGAAAATGGCACCAAGCTCCTCCAAAATGATATGAAGACAGCAGTCCGCATCGATAACCTTTAGAAAAAACAAGAGAAACAAAATGCAATGTTGGAGGAAGTCCTCAACCTAACAACATTTATAGAAGAAACAGACATTGATCTGCCACAGAAATGTTCAGCTTGCTGCTTAGAGTCATACAGGGTATGAGGGAATCAATTCAGAAAAGAGTGAAATAATAGAGTAGAGTCCACATGCCAATGAGGAATACAAAGGTTAAGGGAAGAGAGAGCAGACTCTAAAAACAAGATAAGGGACCTCACTAATAGACTAAAAGAAGCTGAGGAACTGATCAATGATCTAGAAAATCTAGAATGTAGAGTGGAGTAGCATCTTCTAAAAGTTAAATGATAATAATACTAAACCAAGAATTCTCTATCCCTAGAAACTATCCATCAAAATAGGTAGAGAGGTAAGAGTTATTCCTGATCAGGAAAAAATCAGAGAATATGTTAAAAGAGAGCATTACCAAAAAAAAACATCTTGCCAACTCACTTTGGACAGAAGACCAATAATTACTGAGCACAAACAGGGGAATATTGCATAGCGCAACTCCATCCAGAAATCAGCACACCAACAACAACCCCCAATAATAGTGGCCCAATGGAGAAAAGAAGGCAAGAATGAACACACACACACACCCCACACACACACACACATCTCTACAACGCACTTATAAGGATGGGGGTAGGAAAATACCTTCCTGGCAAGGTAAAGAAGACAACAAAGAATCCACAAATGTTAATAATTCCGAAAATCAACTGTCAGAACTCACCCATTAAAAGACAAAGGCTAGCAGTCTGGATTAGAAAACCCAACCCATCTGTCAGTTGTCTGTAAAAAAACACATCTTCAGTTTGCAGGCAAAAATAGGTTGAGAATCAAAGGCTGGCAAAAAATATTTCAAGCAAATGGTAATTTTTAAAAAGTAGAACTTGAGATCCTAATCTCTGACAAATTGACCTCAAGGTGCAAGACGTTAAAGACATAAGGATGGGCAATACATAATGCTGAAGGGAATCAATAGATCAAGAGTCAGTGAGAATAATAAATATATACACATACAAGCCCAATGAGAAACCCACAAAATTTGTCAATCACATTCTTCAAAAGATGAAAAAAAGAGATCACAGGTTGAACAGCCATAATAGGTGAGTTCAATACACTGTTCCTCCCAGAAACATAGATCAAAGGGAAAGAAACTCGACAAGGGGGTTGTAGACCTGAACTCTACCATTAGGAAACATGGTCTGGTAGATACATTTAGAGCTCCCACCCAAATGCAAAAAAATTCATATTCTTTTCAAGTATAAATGACATGTATTTGAAAATATTCACATGCTGGGGCACAGGTTGAGTTTGAGTGAATTCAAACATATAGAGATCACTTGGACTTTCTTCTCTAACAATTATGTAAAATGGTTGGAAAATAACAAAAGAAAGATAAAATAAAAACCAGGGCACACACTTGGAGGATGAATAACTTTCTTCTTCAAAATGAATGGATACTAGTCCAAATTAGAGATGGAATTAGGAAGTTTTTAAATACTAGTGAGAATGAGAATGTCAAACAGAGTATGTGTATCTGGCCTCTAGTGAGCTATTTCTATCTATTGTACCTCACAATGAGGTCACCAAGCCACAACCTGATTGACAGGCCAGACTCCACCCCTTCCTCAAGTTGATAGTAGATTATATAACTGGCACACAAAACTAACCAAAGAAAGAGAGGAACAAACATCAATATCCAGGATAAGGAATGAAAGAAGGGAAATTACAACAGATCCCAATTAATTAAATGATTACTTACACAGTACTATAAAGATCTGTACTGTAATGAATGCAACAACTTAGAAATCATGGACAAATATTTGTAAAAGCAATCTCTCCCCAGCTTATCCCATGCAGATGTCAAGAACCTGAAAAAACCATTAACAAGGGAAGAAGTAAATCAGGTTACCAATGAACTAACTACTAAATAAAAAACTCCTGGCTCAGATGACTTCACAGGCGAATGCTACCAATCATTCAGGGAGTTGCTGACACCAATTATACACCAGCTCTTCCCAGAGAGCAGAAAATGACAGCAAACTCCCAAACTCATTCTATGAAGCTTTTATAAATCTGATACCAAAATCAGGCAAGGATCTGACAAGAATAGAGAACTACAGACCAATATCTCCAATGAGCATCAATGCAAAAATCCCTAACAAAATTTTGACCCATAGACTGCAAAAGTATCTAAAATGAATAATTTATCATGACCAAGTGCATTCCAAGGATGCAGAGATAGTTCAACATCCAAAAGTTCATTGACATGAATCTATCACATTGACAAGAAAAAGGAAAAGAGCCACATGATAATATCAATAGATGCAGAAAAATCATTTGGCACATTCAACATCCATTCCTAATTAAAACACTAGAAAAGATAGAATTGGATAGTATTATACAAGCTATATATAAAAAGCCAACAGTCAATGTTATAGTCAATGGAGAAAAGACTAAAACGATCTCACTGAAAAAGTCGACCAGAAAAGGATGGCCCTTGTTCCCACTTCTGGAGGTCCTAGCTAATAGCATAAGGAAAGGGGAGGACATCAAGGTTATTCATCTAAGAAAAAGAGACTTGAAATTAATGTTATTTGCAGATAGTATGATTCTATCCATCAAAACCCCAAGAGCTCCACACTGAGAGTGCTGGAAGCAATAGAGGAATTTGTTGAAGTAGTAGGATAAAAGATCAACAAACAGAAATTAATCAGATTGCTATATACATCAGATAGTATCACAGAAATGGACATCAAGCAGGTATTACACGTCGCAATAGCCAAGCATAAATTTAGGTATCTGGGAGTATACCTAATCAAAAAAAAAAAAACCACAAACTATCTGTATGAGGAAAACTATAGAACAGAAACCAAAAGTAGCAGAAACCAAAAGTCACTTTTAAAATGGAAGAATAGCCTACACTTGTGTATTGGAATACTCAATCCTACCCAAGGCAATATGTAACTTCAATGCAATCCTGAAACAAATTCTAATATCTTGTTTCAAAGAAATGGAAAACCTGACTACCATCATCTGCATATGGAATGGGAATAAACCCAGAATTAGCAAAGAACTCCTCAAGACAACTGAAGTTGGAGGGCTTGTATTATCTGCCTTTAAAACCTATTACACAGACATAGTTCTCAAAAAAAAAGCATGATATTAGCATAATGACAAACACTCAGACCAACAGAAAGGAACAAAAAAAAAGTAGAACTAAAATCAGTATCATACAAGCAAATTATCTTCATAAGGGTCCCCAAAATATCAAAAGGGAAGTGGATATGCTCTTTAACAAATGGTGCTGGGAGAACTTGAGAGCTACCTGCAGAAAAATGAAATAAGAACCTTACTTCACTTCATACACAAGAACAAATTCAATGTGGATCACAGACCTCAAGGTTAAGCTCCAAACTAGTAGGATCAACAAGGAGAAAATTGAGGCAAACCTAAGAACCTTAGTGTAGGGAATACATAGGCTCCAGAAACAGGGAATGATAGACACACAGTGGAAGCTAAAAGAAACAAGTGGGACATACACCTGTGTTCATTGAAAGACTTCTTCAAGAGAGTAATATGTGAGTCCCCAGATGAGTAAAAGAAATGTAGCAGTGACATATCAGGGAAAATGGCTTATTACTAAAATCTACAAAACTCTCTAAGGTTATAATAAGAAAAGATGAATTGTTCACTGAGGCAGAGGGCAAAAGACAGGAGGGCAGAAGATTCACAAGTGAGAAAAACTGAATGGCAAATAAACATGAGAAAATGTTCCCAATCATTAGCCATCTGGGAAACACAAATTAAAACAACTATGAGCTACTACCTAAAACCCTCAAATATATTCCAATTTAAAAAATCAGAAAACAACAAATGGTGGAGGGGGTGTGGCGGGTCAGGAACTCTCATCCACTGCTGGCAGTCTTGTAGACATATACAACCATTGTGGTAAGTGATTTGGTGATACCTAAAAAGGAATGCAAATTGTTACCCTATGTATTAGACTGGAAAAGTAGGGAAATGAATCCACAGAAACACATATGGATTAATAGAGAGTTTTATATAAAGGATATATGTACATTGAGAAAACATGCCAACCCAGAGCTGCCCAAGCCCAGAAGTCCAACATTAGCCCATATGTTCAACAGCAATCTACAGTCTTCTTCAGTCTCACAAAACACATGCAATGATGCCCACTACAGGAGGAAAAATGAATCAGTGAGTGTGTATACATTTCATGACAGGATCTTCACACAGCTGTGCCTGCATCCAGGACTGCATCCAGGAAGTTTCATGTGGCTTCTCCTCAGGGATGTCTTGCAGGTAGTGAGCCTTTCCAGATAAAACAGTGTACTGGCTAAGGCAGCCGCACCCTGGTATGACCATCAGAAAGCAAGAGACTTGGGAATTAGAAAGGCAATGTTTATCCAGCCATTTATCTCTCTCCCCTTCAGTTAATCCCGCATGTGTTTATAGGCCAGGCTGACACAATAAACTTTAACTATCTCACCCTCCAGCAATCCCCCTACTAGGCATTTACCCAGAAAAGGTAAGAAACAGATCATGATCAGACACTCCAATAGTGACAACATAGTTCACAATCTCAAAGAATTGGAAAGAACCTAAATTTCCATCAACAGATGAATGGATTAAAAAAACTCCAGTATATACACACACTGGAGTAGTATGCATTCATAAAAAGCAGGGGTGAAAATATGAAACATATTGTCTCAATGAAAGAGTTGGAACAAATTATGCTGAATGAAGTTAGCTAAGCACAAAAAGACAAAAAGCAACACAAGTACACTGAGGTAAGTTCAAACAGCACAATGGGTAGAAAGAAAAATGGACATATCACATGATCTCTGAGATAAGGACCAGGTACTATGGCAGAGGTCAGACCAAAGCCAAAGATCCACATGGCATCAAAAATATTTTTTTGGTCTCAAATATTTTAAAAACAAATAGAATGGTGCACATAGCACTGGAGATGAAACGCATCTTTTCCTCCATTCTCACAGAGGGATGAGAGAAGAAAAAAGTTGGCATTGGGGGAACAGGGTGTGTATCTGTCCATGGGGAGGGCATTCTTCATGTCTCCATAGGAAAGGGACAAAGAAAGCAAATCTCATTGTGGTGCACCAATCTTTGAGAGTAACATAGCTGCATGGAGCAGCCCATCACAGAGAGTACTGCAAACCAGCCTCCAGCTTGTTTTATGATCCCACCCCCAAGACTTCTATACAGAGGACTTTACTGAAGTTATAGCCCAGGGAGAAGAGCAAGTCCATTCTTTTCGCTTGGAAACAAACCAAGAATGAAAGAAAGTAGACCAAATTCTGGTGCACCAAACTCTGGGGGCTATCTTCCTGTTTGAGCAGATAGGTCACAGAGAGGAAGACGTATCTGGCTCCAGTCTGAGACATGATGTGTCTTTGCTACACCACAGGCTATAGAGGGCAGCACTGAAGATACTGTGTGGATAGTGTGGCTGGTCTGACCCCCCACATGGGGACAACCCAAGAGGAGAGTATGACAGATCAGCCATGGGAACAAAGACAAGAAGTTTGAGAGGAATCCTGAAAGTAGACTTTTGACTCTTGGGGCAAGACTTGCACATCATCTGAACTAGTTGGGGGATTGTCACAAAGGTCAGCAGTTAGACCTGGAACTATTGATATGGTTTTTGTTGTTATTATTTTTATGTCTTTCAATATAAGAGAGACAAGGCAAGCAATATCTGGGAGACGGCAATGGGATCAATGACTCCTGGGGGCCGGGGGAAAGGAGACACGGGAGATGAGATTCAGGAAGGGTGTGTTAGTCTGGGTAGACTAGAGAAACAAATTCATAAACACACATATGTATATAAGGGAGAGGTTTATATACAAGATGAATGGAACTTTGAGAAAGTATCTCAACACAGTCCAGTCCAAATCCATAAGTTTAATATGAGTCCATATGTCCGACACCCTCAGATATGTCCTCCGTAGACTCAAAAAGTACATGCAATGATGCCAGGACAATTACAGGCCAGTGGGTGCAGAGTCTTGTGTAGTCAGTGGTGGCAGAAATATTTCAGTGCTGCCAGGGACCTTTCTGTGACTTCTCAAGCATCTCAACACAGGCAGGAGTCTCTATGTGGCTTTTCCAGCTTCAGAGGTCTGGTTCCATTAGGGTAAGCCCATGCGGTTTCTTCTCTGAGATGTCACGCATGGAGAAAACCTTGTGTCTCATCAGTACCGTATCTCCAAGGGACCGAGACATAAGTCTCTCACCTCCAAGGGGGGAATATGGCTAGATTTCCCAGAATTTTCAGGAGAAAACCATGTCCACACAGAGGTCTCATTGGCATCTCCAGATTGACAGGCTAGACTCCACCCCTATACTCCCAATCCTGAAATTTACCCAAAGTTGCATTACTGCCACAGAGGGGAATGGTTAACCAATATGCCAGACAAATAGCAAGGGATCTACAATTGATGGTGAGGACATGAAGGGTTGTGAGTGATATTTGTTCAATTGAGATGTAACTGAGAGGAATTACCAAGAGCCACACCATGGGTGAACCTGATAGTAGAGCAGGAGGAAAGAAAAAAATAGAGGACACAAGGAGGTATAATTTACATATAGTTATAAATATAAATATGTATCTATGTAAATATATAAACAGATATAGATGTACTTATCTATGTATGCATGTATATATGTATCAATACAAAAAGGAAGCAGAGGGACTTTGGACCTCTACTTACATCCTATCTCATTACAAGAATGGCTTGTTCTAATAACATGGCGATGTATGATACTCACCCTCCCAAATTGACCGCTGAAGACAAAATGAGTGCATGAGCAAATGTGGCGAAGAAAGCTGATGGTGCCTGGCTATTAAAAGACATAGCATGTGGGTTCTTAAAAACTTGAAGTTAAACAAGCGATCATCCAGCAGGAAAGCAATAAAACCCACCAGAAAGAACCACACCTGCCTGTGAGATCATGCGAACTTAACAGGTAGAAGAATTAGAAAGTCAAACACAAGCAATCAAAGTGACATGAAGGAACAAAGCAAAGATGGAGATCCAATGTCCACCTGGAAGATAATTGGACAGGCCCTCACTGAAGTGTCCAATGAAAGGGACAATATATACAGAGTTCAGCATAGCACTGATGAAATGCATAACTTTCCTCTAGCTCTTTAAAAATTCCTCCTTCCACTATCTTTGCCTCAGTTTTACCTCACTAATCTTGCTAGACCTGCAGGTGTAGCATTGATACAATTAAGGTCTTTTGATGCATGAAATCCAAGTAGATAAACCCCTCATAAACCGTAATGGGAGCAAGGATTCCCTGAGGGTATAAGAAGAGAGATGGTGAAAGAGAGAAAAGAAGGAAATAATAGCAACATTACTTAATGAGCAACAAAATATTAGGTGAATAGATACTTTGGATGGTGTAAGTTATGGCAAAAAAACCAATAATAATAATGATATATTAAGGGTCAGAGAGGATGCAGGATAGGGGAGGGAGGGCATAAAGGGGAACTGATATCAAGGAGTTCAAGAAGAAAGAAAATGTATTGAAAATGTTGATGACAACAATTAAACAACTATGCTTGATCTAATGGAACTATGGATTTGTAATTATATATGTACAAGCTCCTAATAAAATGTTAAAATAAAAAAAAAGAATGCATCATCATGAAGCTTCACTAATTGATGGATGAGAGGGCCCTAAGATGGACCATGGGATGACTCCACGAAGGCTGCTGTGAATTAGCAAACTCTGGGGAGGATATCTAGTGACCCTTTGGTATTCTGGTTTGGACATAGGTATAGGATTCCATAGAAAAGATCTCTTGACAAAATGTAGTGTTTCAAATTGTGGCTGCTGAATCAGAAATATCCTTAATGGCACCCACTTTTATTCTTATAAGAATATCGGTTTACCAAGCTTGTCCCCCACTAGTTATGATTCTCAAATCTGCCTGCTTTATGCACTCGTATGCCACTGGGATCTGTGTCCTGTCTCTCTGGACTGGCTTCAGCAATAGCAGGGACTATGTCTGTGATAGACATAGATTTGGACTCTTGGTGCTGTGACCTTATAACCTGTTATTCAGCTGTGAGCTGATCACTAGTGAGTATAGTGACCTGAATACCAGCTTGCATGTCTTTCCATCCTAAGAATCATTCAATTGAAGAAGCAGCTGAAATCCAGGTTATTTTCAAATAAAAAAGCACATATCAAAGGTTTTAGAAGAATTTATTATTGAGCATTGTCAGATCCACTATGGAAGCAGAAAAATCTAACCATCATATAGTATTGCTGAATTGTCCACTGGATTAAGAGTTATAAAGCATATGAAATAAAGGAAGAAAGAACAAAAAATTACCAATAAGAAAATGGCCATGGGGCTGAGCCCCGGTGGCGTAAGTGGTTGAGTGCGGGACTGCGGCCCACAGGCTTGGTGGTTCAAATCCAGCGGCGACTTTCAGGAGCAGCGCAGGTACCTCCCATGACCACCAGAGGGCAGTGATGCCCCCCCCAAAAAAGAGTTGTATGAGCCCCCAGTAAAATGATTGAAAAAGAAAAAAAAGTAAGAATTATACATTTTTTAAAAAAGGAAAGTGACCATGAACCTCTTATTCTAATTGTAAAGGAGGTGGCAAAATTATATTTTGGTTTCTTGGAGATATATCTATATCTATATATCTATAGATATATCTATAAAACATCAATGATGGCTACAACACAGATTGCTAGTCTCAATATCCTATGATTAATGAATAGTATCATTCATGATACTACAACAGTTTCTAGTATATAGGAATTTACAACTTCAAATTGAAACCTGCCCAACTTCAAAGAGAAACCAAGAAATACAGTTTCTACAGACATGAGTCATTCTGCTTATTAAGTTTCTATAAGAATATTTAATATAAGGAAAAGAAAAGTTCTGACCACTGCATTTAACCCAATACTGGGAGAAGAAAAATTTGATGAGGTGTTAGTCAATCACTGCTGTAAATAATTTGAGGTTACAAGCTAGACATAAAGCTCATAAACCATACATTATAAGGATCTCGGCAGTATGAGAAACGCAAGGAAGTGATGAGTACAAATCTGTCAGACATCAAATGTTTGATGAATGATGTTGATTTATCTGGAACTATGAATAAATGGGACAATCACCTCAAGTGAAGAAGACAAAAATGAAGACCAGTACTGTGAGCCTAATTGAGAATAATCTATAATTGCAGATATATAGAGAAATACTCAACATGTGTACATTGAAAATATGGTGATTGTGCAGGATAGATTTGGGAAGAGATCGAATGATGCTATGAATACAGTGGGAAATATGAGTGCAAAATGAAAGACAAATTTAGTGATGACTATGAAAACATTTTGAATGCATATGAACAACCTGGCTTTCTTTGAAATTAGATAATACTGAAATGTGTTGTATGAGTGGGTAAATGGACACATTGGTCAGTGTAAGACATGAAAAAAATAATGATAATTTATAAATTATCAAGGGTTAATGTAAGAAGGAAAGTAGGAGTGGGAGGGAGGGAAAAATGAGGAGCTGATACCAAGGGCTCAGATGGAAAAAAATGTTTTGAAAATGATGATGGCAACAAATGTACATATGTGCTTGAGACAATGTATGTATGGATTTTGATAAGTGTATGAGCCTCCAATAAAATGACTTTATAAAATGACACATGGAATTAGGAACAGGAATGGGAGTAGCAGTACTAGGAGGGTGGGGGTAAGGCAGGTGAGGATAGGAGGAAAGGGGAACCTATTGCAAGGATCAACACATAACCACACAACCCAATTGGTGTAAGATATAAAATAATAGTAATTTATCAAGGGGTTTCAAGGATGAGAGGTGGAGGGAGAGAGGGTGAGAGTGGAGCTGATACCAAGAGCTCAAATGGAAAGTAAATATTTAGAAAATGGTGATGTCAACATAATACAAATATGCTTGACACAATTGGTGTATGTATTGTTACAATAGCTGTAAGAGCTCCCAATAAAATGATATTTTAATAATAATAAAAAGTTATGAAAACATAAAAAAATAAATAAAAAGAAAAGAAAATTTGTTCTTGTGATTCTTCTTTAAGGGAATATCCAATTGTTTACAGATGGACTTTGGATCTCCACTCCACACTCCTCCTCATTCACAATGATATGCTTTTTTTGTTCTGGGTTTTTGATTGTCCTATCATTTCAAAGAACTATTTGTGACCCTACCATTTCAAAGCCTAAAGTGGAACCTTCGAAAGAGGAGCAAATGAATGCAGAGTAGAATGAACCAGACAACAGTCCAGGCCTTCAGGCTGTTGAACAGAGAATAAAAACAGCTGTGCCTTCAGATTCTGACAAGCAACTTCCTGAAATAGACACTGATTGATCCCAACCGTCTATATGAAAATACTATCAACTAGAAAACTTTAAATTGTTCACTTAGATCTAAATATCAACTAGGAAAAGTACATACTGAAGATGTCTTTAGGGAAAGGGATATAGATAATGGATGGGCCATGCTTTACATCTTAGCAGATACCAAACAACTGTGTTGTATCTATGTTTTAACTACTTTGTATCTGTTTTTAAATATATACTGGTGCTACGCTTGCTAGGCTTAGTGAGCTTCAGCTTCATTCTTTTTGTGCCTTTATAGTTTTAAGTTTTGGGAAATTAAGCTGTAGAAAAAGCTGTAACTTGATATCAAGTTCACTTTGCATTGTGACACGTATGGCTAGTTTTGAGAAATCTCTTGCGGAAGTTATGGGGATGGCTAGATGTAGATTATGTTGAGGATCTTCTTGTATTTTTAGGTGCCATGCATTAAAATAACATCAGAAAACATATACTGTGCTTTTCACACTTCACCATCATTCTCACGGTCCTGTCTCCAGCCCACCCCCAAGAAAAAGTTACTTTTACAAATGCCGTGTGCTCCTTTTATGAAATGAACCCCAACACCTGAAATAAAGCATTAGGTTCATAGGTCTGGAGGATCTTCCTTGAAAGTATGTATATTCACTAATATCCCAAATATCAAAGTCTGAGTAATTTTATCTTCTGGAGGTTAGAATTGAGTAGTTTTGTTGTTAGATAAAGTCATGGCAATGTTAATTCAGGAATTTATCTTTGTTAATTATGGCATTTTAAATCATAGCAGCCAAGGAATGAATAGAGGATACTCTTGAGTTGGCATTCCAGTTAGAAGGTTTATTTGCACCATCACATACCAACTTCCAAGTTACTCCCCTCTAAACTCCAAATTTCTCTGCAGCACTTATTTGAATTTACATTGGTATTTTCAAGTGTCTCATATACATGTTAAGTTGAATAAGGAAAACCTAAGAAGAATCAATGCATTTAAATTGGGGTGCTTGAAAAGAATATCAATGATTCCATGAATTGTCAAAAGAGAAACAAATCTCTTGGAAGAAGTGCAGTCAAAATATTCCTTAGAAACAAGGATGGCTAGATTTTATTCATGCAGTTTAGATATGTTATCCAGAGATCACCTTGGAGAAGAACATCATGCTTGGTAAAATAGAAGGAACAAGGAAGAAAGAAGACTCTCTGCAAGGTGGATTGACACCTTGTAGCTGCAACAATACATTCAAACATAACAATGATTGTGAACTGATTGGACAGCACCTGATAATAACAAAATTAATGCACAAAGATATTTATTCTGACCTACATTTTCAGGGGCGAGGTATTACATATAGTAAATCTGATGCTAAGTTTGAACAGCAAAGACAAGAGTTGAAAGTTGCTTTTAGCTCATTCATAATTATTTAGTTGTTATCTTTTGATATCTGTTCAAACTTGTGTCAATTTATATGCATTAAAAACTGCTGCTCTTGGCTGAGCTCCGGTGGCGTCGTGGCTGTTTGCAGGACCGCAGCCCACAGGGTTGACAGTTCAAATCCAGCAGCGGCTCTCCAGGAGCAAGGCTGGGCTTCCTACTCCCACCAGGGCAATGATGCCACAAAAATAAATAAATAAATAAAAACTGATGCGCTATCATATAAAAACTAATGGGCTGGGTTGTACTAGGTGAGTCTGAATCAAGTCATAAAGAAGTGCATGGTCTGGCATTATCAACACTTCTTCATCCTGCAACCAAAGTCAAATGCACCAGAACATTCCCTGCTCTTTGAGGCAGCATGGACAGGTTGTAGAAATGAGGCATGTTGATAGTCAAAGGGAAGCTTGTTAACACTGATAGTAGAGGCCAGAGTTGGTTCCTACCTTAGAAACAGTTCTAAGCTTTCATGGTTATTTGTATTAATTCATATTCTATATAGCAGTATGTCCATCTATTAGTTTTGGTCTATGTTGTTAGAAATAGGATTATATGTTTCATATTTATAACAAAACATCTTTGCACAAAAACATTTCAGGTTGTGACAAACTTAAAAGAAGTGCTACGAAAAACCATATTTAGGGAGGAGCAACTTAGAAGGATCTAAGAGTTGGTATGTGAGGGTGCACAGAAGCTTTACAGCACTGGGACTTCTGACCTCAGAGCCTCCTCTCTTCATTCTCTGCCTGTCCTGCTTCCAGGGTGGCAGCCAGTCTGCTGAGGGCCAGTAGCTACCTTGACATGCTGGCGGCAGGATTCAGCCAACTCTGGAACCAGTTCCATTCTTAATGCCCATTTCATTTAAACCAAATCTGTTGGTTAGAGTCGGGGAATGTTGAACTTGAAGTCTCAACTTAAAACCAAAAATGAGATGATGCAGTCTGTTTGCTCTCTGTCTAGACAAGCTTTAAGAGCAATTGGATTTCCACAGAGACCAGGCCAGAGTGTGTGATTATTCTTGATGGGTATGCATTTGAGTCAGGATGCTACCCAAATTGTTTGTTAAAGCTCCAAGATCACATTCTTAAATGGGGGTGGGGTATTCAGGAAATGTGAGGCAATTTTAAGAAAAAACGAACAAAATGAATCTTCATTCACAAAAACAAAACAAACAAAAAAACACACAACAAGAAAAGACAAGAAAACATAGAAACATTGTTGGAAATGTTCACAATGCTTCCAAATCTCCCATCCTAAAGCTTCTACGGGTAATTTTTCCCATTCAGGTTACTATGACAAATCACTCAAATTGTAAAACTTCACGTCTGTTCCTGCTTCCTCGGCCATGACAGAATCACTTAAAACTGGTTTGAAGTTTTGCTTAAAAGGCCAGAGGACGTTGTCAAGTTGTCTGCCAGTCAGATGTTCATAACCTGGTGACTGCCTAAGTAGCTTTTGAAAGCCACCTTCTTAAACATTTTTTGATTTGATTTGCCCAGGGAAATGAGTTGTTTGGGTGTTTGCCCCTCTGCAATTATTTATTGAACAGTTTTGTTGTAATGCTTCCATTTATATATGTGTATTTGTACATTTCCAAATTCTACCACACTGTCTTTTGTACAGTAAACACTAAATCTATTCTTGCTAAAAAGAAAAAAATACCCCTAGAAATGCCGATGAGGGAAAGAGATAAGAAAAGTTATTTCATTTCTGTAAAATATATGAAGTGTTTGGAGAGTCCTGCTCCAGAAATAATAAAGCCTATTCAAGGGACCCTAAGCTGATAAAATTAAGAAATAATAACAAATGTTCTGTGAGTTCACGTGGGATTCTTTCATTGCAAACCCAAGACAGGATGAACACATAAAACTATTGCCTAACATAATCTTTCAACCCTAAACTTCAACCCAAAACTTTCCTGGGAGGCAACTTTGAACCAAACTAAACTTTAGCTTCATTAGTAAAGTATGGCCACATTGAACATTGTGCTCTCTGCATGATTTATCTATATTGCATCAAATAAAGAACAGCAACTCAAAGGTTAGAGAACCAGCTAAGGGGCCAGAGACTTCAAGTTAGTGACAACAGAATCATTTTCAAAGGGTAGCAAGAATAGTTACAAAACTTTGCTATTGCAAACAATGTCACTGAATTATACATACACAATTTTTTGAGATAATGTACTCTTTCTTCACTATTTTAACACAATGAAATTAAATCACATAGCGTTAAATCCAAAAGGAAAAATTAAGCACTAAAACAGAGTTGTCTTAGAGAACCAGCTGCCAAAAGTTTAGATGTGAAATAGCAGTGCATGAAAAGTATTCAAGGCTCCTAAGTCCCCTATTAACAAGAACTCTTAATAGCAATATTTTACTTGGTTTCAATTATACTGGGAATGTTTTATTCTCTCTGAGCTTATTTTGAGGAATGGAGTGATTCCTGAACAATAAAGCATAAACCTGATAGTTTGAAAAAGGGCAAAGAAAAGTTTCACAGTTAGGAGTTGTTTGTTGGTTTATTTTAAATTTTTTTTGGTTTATTTTAATTTTTTGCAAGGCTCGTTTTACACTTAGTGTCATGTTCAATTAAAAACAACCACAACAACACAAAAGCAACTGACAGAGCAAACTCACTGCCATCACGTCGAGTCTACTTCACATTGACCTTCTAGGACAGCATAGAACTGCCCTTTGGGGTTTCTGAGACAGAAACTCTTTAGAGAAGCAGAAAGTCTCATTTTTCTCCAGCTGAACATTTGAGGGGTTGGAACTGCTGGTCTTCTGATTAGCATCCCAGCATGTAGCAGTCATGTGCTTATGTTAATTTTGATTGAAATGTAGGGTTGGAGTCTAGCCTGTTAATCTGGAGATAGCCATTGAGTAGCCAATGAGTCCTCTCTGTGGGCATGGCTTTCACCTGAAACTCCTGGGAAATCTCGCGATATTTCTCTCGTAAAGATGAGAAGCTATTTCCCCCAGTTGTTGGGAGTTAGTCTCAGAGATGATTAATCATGGACAAGACACCACACAGCTTTGCCCTGATGGAGCCAGACCTCTGAAGCTGGGGCGGCCAGATGGAGACCTCTGCCAGCGATGAGTTGCTTCTGCTGTTGATGGACCTTGAGCCCTGGAGGCGAGGTGCCATGCCAGCACCAGGTTTCTGCACCCATTGACCTGTGACTTCATGAGTCGGAAGAAGACTTTATAGACTGATTTTGGGCATATGGTTTAATATCGGACTTATGACTTTGGACTGGACTGGGCTGGGATGCTTTCTTCATGTCCCATTCCTTTTGTATATAAACCCTTTCCTTATATTCATATGCGTGTCCTTGAATTTGTTCCTCCAGTCTACCTGGACTAACACACAGCACATGATCCATTGTGCCACCAGTAATCCCTGCTCTATTTTTAACACATATTTATTCATTTTAACTTGAAATTTCTTAGGTAAACTGTACAGAGAAGGTTTCTTTTACTTTATAAATTAAAAATAGATTTGTTAAGGGTCTGCCATCTTCAGACTTTTTCATTGGCTCACTGAAATGGGTTGTGGGGTGGTAAGCAGTGTTATAGTTCAATCTCATTTTCTAGGTAAAATGTCCAGCAAACCAGTGTTCTGTGCATGGAGCGTATTTATTCAGGCAAACACAACAGCAACAAAAAACCAAAACCTGCAGTACTCAGAACATCACTGTGTTTTCACAGTCTGTCTTTGAAGAACTAAGACTTCCAGTTTTCAAGATTAACTTTATATTCACGTCAAACAAGTCACTTCATCATCACGCTCTCAATTATTACTGCCTGATAACTGCCTTTGTCCATCCTACAATTTTTGGATGCCTTCTCTCAAGTCATATGTACTCTTTGGTCCAAGGACAGCCCTTTGTCGGATGGTCTTCCCATCCCGCATTTACCCTAACATCCAGTTTGCTGTTCCTAATTACTTTACTCCTGGAATCTATCTATTCTTCATTCCTTTGCCTCCCCCAAAGATATGCCAAACATTAGAGGTTGTTTGAAAACACATGGTGGGAGGTCAGATGCTTAGAGATGTTCTCCTTGGAGGCATTCAGTCATCAGACCACTGTCTGGTCCACTGTCTGGTCCACTGCAAGAGAAGTTGTCAAACCTGCTCAGTGATAATCGCACAGTTCAAAGTTAGGCTGCCATCCTGAATCTGGAATATGTCCATCTTGCCACATGTGTACCTCTAGTCTTTCCTCTTCCTATAGTGTGCAAACCTCTAGCTCATCCCTTCCTATGATGTGTAGGCCTAATGAACAGCCTCTTCCAGTGACATGTGGGCTTACCTGTAATCATGCCCCCTAAGTATATATGGGCCTTGGCTCGAAATAAGGTCTCTCCCATGCCCTGTCACCCCATGCTGTGCTCAGCTCTGGCTGGTAAGATCGTGGCTGTCCAAGAAGTGAGCATGCTACAATAAAGGGTGTCTAACTAGTTTACTCTCTCTCCTATCTATCCTATTACACTGTGACTTTGCTTTAATCTTGGTATATTGCAATCATACAATTGTGTCTACTGAACATGTGATTAGTTGTGGGGGGGCTAGTTTCCCCCCACATTTCTTGAAAATAAAGTGAAGCTTTAATCTGTACAAGTCAAGAATCTATGCATTGTGGTATAAAAGACTCCCTATACAGGTAAAATTTCCTCCATCGGGGGTGTTTTAAATTCTATACCATTGGCTGAGCCCTGGTGGCATAGTGGTTGTGCGCTGGACTGCGGCCCACTGGGACGGAGGTTCAATTTCAGCAGTGGGGTTGGGCCTCCTACTTCCACCACCAGAGAGCAGTGATGCCCCCCACAAAAAAATTCTATACCATTGATACTATCAATAGAATTACCTCATATCCTGTGGTAATGATTTATAATGTTATTCAATAAGATAACAATGGCATCTCTAACGTGAAGTAGGGCCATATGTAAACCAGAGCAATATGAATGGATATTGAGCTCACCCTTAATCAAAGCCCTAATCTAAGAACAATTCCCACTGCCACTAAGTCAATGCTGATTCATGAAGACTCCCCTATGGGTTTCTGGGACTGTAACTGTTCATGAGAGTAGGAAGCTTGTCTTTCTCCCAGGGAGCAACTGGTGGTTTCTAACTACAGGCCCTGTGGATCACAGCTCAATCCATAAGACCAGAAGAATGAGTTCATAAGATATGACCTTACTTAATAGTTGCCCTCCTGAGGAGAGCACTGAAGATATGGGTGCTATAGTCAAGTATGGTGAACAAATCACATGGTCCCCAGATATCAGATAGAATAGTATCTTGGATCACACAGGCTGGTGGGCTTTTCTCATGTGGACTTAGTTGACATGTCACTTAGATGGCTGCTTACTTGAAGACAAGCTGTGTGATCCAAGGATTATAAAAAACAAAATCCAATCCCAGAGGAAGGAATGATAATTGACCTTAAACACTTGGTTTGTAGAAACTCTAGATGACAGCAAAAGCTCAAAATCCATTTGCAGGTTCTACACGAATTAAACCTCTGGATATACACCAGGGATGTGAATGGCCTTGCTATCACACAGAGTGTATTGCAAAGTGAATTATTGCAGATGAAGTTAACATATCCATACTTAGCATCTGACATCTCTTAAGATGAATTTTCAATTTATTACAGTTTTTAATATTTTCTTTCTTTTCTATTGAAGTTTTCTGTTTTATTTTGTCATTGTGATAATTTCTGTTTTGTTTTTTATTTATTTTTGCATGCTATTATCTCTATGAAATCCAGGTCAGGTCAATTTATAGATACTGTGACTGGATTAATAATTTCTAGCAGGAGGATGGTGGAGGCTGGGGGGGAATGGAGAGCTAACTACAATGAGTACAAGAAAGAAGAAAATGTTCTAAAATTGTGTAATAATTGCACAGATCTCCTTAATAGTATTGAACTACTGTATTGAAAAATATGTGAATTATATGTCAATAAAACTTTTTTAATTATTTAGGAGAGACTTCATTATCTGACTTTCTATCTTGCCATGCTCGTCTCTCTTGACTCTGTTTTGTGCTCTAGGTTTTTTTCAGATCAAATGACTTACTATCTATGAATGCAATTTGCTGCCCATTCTACCCTGTTCTTTGACCTATGTAAATATTATTTCTCTGTACTTGGAACATGCTTTTACTTTATTTCCCACTCCATCTCCTCCCCTTGTACTCTGAGTCTCAATCGTTCCAACTTGTGCTCCATATGCTGGACTGGTGGATGGCTGGTGTTTCCTACTACTGATTGTAAATGATATTACTTAAAAAATTATCCCACTAATTGTTTATTGTCTCTATGACACTTTCAATAATTGAGTATAAAATTTTGATTTTTCCCTTTTGTGTGTGTAGCCACACAATACTTAACATAATGCCTATGTGAAGTTAAACTCACTGCCATCGAGTCAGTGCTGACTCAAATGGGCCCTCTGTGTGCTCCTGAGAGTGTTGATAGGAATACAAAGCCTAGTCTTGTGGATGGCAGCTCATTGTGTAACCATTATGCTACCAAGGCTCATTCCTTCATTCATAGAAGTCCAACTAGTAAATTATTCAATATAGATGAATAATGTATTGATATCATGGAGGTAACAATCAAGCAAACATCCTTGGTATCTAGGAGGATTAACATATCCTGGTGGTGCAGTGGTCAAATTGTTGGCAACTACCAAGAGGTAAAAGGCTCGAACTCATCAGACACTCTTCCAGGGAAATATGTTGTAGTCTATTTCTTTACAGGTTAAACCAAAATCAAATTTACTCAGTCAATTTCAAGGTATAGCAAACAGTTTTTGAGTTTGAATCTCTTACATTATGGTTAACAGTCCATCTTACAGACATCAACCCAGGGGCTCATTATTATCATCTTTGAAACACTGCCAGGCAGTTGTATCCTCTCCTATAGGGTTTCTGTGGGTCAAGATCAATTCAGTAACATGGAACAAACACCTCTGTCTAGCTTGCACCAGTACCTTAGTATAGGGGAGTTTTATCATGTTACATAACTTTAGTGTTTGTATTTGTTATTTTGCACTGGGAGTGGTGCTAAAGACACAGTGAAACTTTGATAAGCAAAGCAGCTTAAAAATATTCTTGGCATTTGTCTCAAATTTGTTTCTGCTTGGGCATACTCTTGACTTTCTGTTCAGATTTTATCAATCGGGGGAACTCCAGTCTGAAGTGCTTGGGCACTGCTTAAATGGAAAATGAGTCAGTGTCTCCCCAGAGTCTGTAAATTAGCACCTGGTAGTGGTTTAGGACTTGCTTTTCAAAACTTCGCATATATAGGAATTAGAGAGAAACCAATAAATCCTCAGTCCCCACCTTCTAAATATTAGGCATTTCTCAAGAATTGGCATTCCCAACAAGTCCCAAGTGAAGCAGATGCTGCCACCTCTAAGATCACACTGTGATTATAACTGATTTAGAGACAATAAAGTTACTTATTGAGAACATGAAGTATAAAAGGCTAATGTTGACAATCCAGTCCAAATCTACTGCTGGCCTGTGATTCAAAGTGACATTTTATGTAAAAGTAGAACTGCCCCATAGAGTTTCCAAAGTGATACATCTTTCTAGAAGTAGACTGACACATAGACGTTGGTATGATCAAAGCGCTGACATTTTGGTTAGCAGCCATGCAGTTTAACCCTGGTTCCAGGGCTTCTCAAAAGTAGGGGAAGATCTCATCAACTAAAGTGACCAGACTTTAAGCAGGACCCCATTGACCAGGGGGGCGGGGGGTGGGGTGTCTTGATTTAAAATTTGGTCTATATGGAGCCACAAAAATGTTCATAGAAATCAAAAATGTTATTGTAATATATTTAATTTTAAAACATCGTGGGATGCAGGACAAATTGTTAAAAAGCGGGACATCTGGTCACCTTACACTAAAGAAATATCCATTCAACCCATTCCAGAAATACTTAGTGAGGGCCTTCTGTGCCAACAAGTGGTCCCTGACATGCTGAGAGATCCAGAGATAAATAAGAGATCATTTCTGCTTTTCAAGAACTTCGGGTTGAGTGCAAAAACCTAACAATGTTAACTAATTTCAATGCATATCATGATTGTTAAGTGTCAGATGTCTTCTAGAGCACAGACTAATGCCTTTAGCATGCAAAATATGAACAGGAAGTTCAATCCAGATCATGAGGGGCATTTAATATTCTCTTATGGAAATTTGTACTTGATTTTGTTTGTCACGTGAAAATAAGCATTTTGCAAAGTGGGATGGTATTTACAAGATCATTTTCACACATCATTGTTAGCAATGCCTGATAGCACCTTACATTGCTATTATATCCATAGACTATCAAAGGAGATATGAGTACTGGTAAGGGGGGGTTGCTATTGTTATAATAACAAGTAGTGAGCGTATAAGGTGGATGGAAGTAAATTTTAAGGCACAATTTTATTATAAACATCTACTTCTTTCAGACATAGCAAAAAACCTCTTGGGTTTTGTCCCTCCTCAGATAATATGTCAGGTTATAAAAAGACCTGGGAGTGCTGTGAGTTAAGTATTGGACTGCTAACTACAGGGTTTGTATTTTATACATATGCGTCACTCCGTGGAAGAAAGATGAGACAGTCTGCATCCATAAAGATTTATAATCTCAGACGTCCTAATTAGGGTCCCAGTTGGAATCTATTTGATGGAAGTAGTTATTGGCTCTTTTTTAAAAAGATGATCTATGCAAGAAAGGGAGTGATTTAAAATGTTTTCTCTAGGCATAACCTTTGTAACCCCTACCAAGCAACTTTTTTTCCTCATAGATCTAGGTAAGAGAGTGTAGGCGAAGATGGTGACAGAATGACATGATGAGTTGTGAGTGATTAACAAAGTTAATCGTGAGTGGGCTGAGCCCTGGTGGCGTAGTGGTTATGCGTGGGACTGCGGCCCACTGGGATGGAGGTTCAAACCCAGCAGCAAGGCTAGGCCTCCTAACCCCACCACCAGGGGGCAGTGGTGCCCCCCCCAAAATTAATCATGAGTGTAAAAACTTATCATTCTAAAATGTAAATTGGTTAGATTTTCATTTCCTGCCAGATATAAAGTTAGTTTCAGAAACAAGAGCAGTAATTTTCCTACCATGAAACAAGACGGGCCAAGGGCTGAGCACCGGTGGTGTAGTGATTGTGCGCGGGACTGCGGCCCACTGGGATGGAGGTTCAATTCCAGCAGCAAGGCTGGGCCTCCTACTCCCACCGCCAGAGAGCAGTGATGCCCCCCCCCCCAAAAAAAAAACAAAAAAAGAAACAAGACAAAAAACAACAACAACAAAGAAAGAAGAAGGGCCAAGAGTGAAAGACAACCTTTAGACTCAACACCTGAACATTGAACCTCCACAATCCAAGGTCAGAAAACAAAGAATGAGTGGTAAATGAGTGGTAACAGAAACTAAATTAAGAGCTTGAGCATGAGAGAGAATTATGGATTACCTGGCTCATAAAGCAAGTCAAGGTGAGGGCAGTGAGACAAAAGACAGGATTGTGGAATGGGATGATTCCAAGCCATAATAAAGGGAGTTATTATTTCTGCAGGTTGACAGCTAGAGCTGAGTGCTCTCAGAAGAGGCCTACAGTGGAGTGGCACACCCTTTGGGCATTAGTTACAGCCCTAACAGAACTTTGTAATATTGCTGATCAGGACAGAGGCCAAGGACCGACATAGCAGAAAGGCTGAAGACCAGAGAGATGACTGCCTATTGGCATGGCTAGAGAGAGACTGATCTGACAAACAAAAATAGTCTTGAGCATTTTAAATTCTGAATTGTAATCTGTTAACTGCCCTTATAAAGCCCTTAATCCTCAGCTTAGGCTGTGAATTCGGTGTAATTATTGTAATGAATTATGGATCCCAGGTGTGAAGGAAGTAGGAAGTGCAATGAGGGAGACAGTTGGTGTCAGAATTGGTAAGAAAGAGTGAAAAGTGAAGGTATGCCTGACTCCTGCCTTATGGATATCATTATTGGGATGCTGTTATGTTTTTTCTACTCCCTTGTGAAGTCAATGCAGGTCAGGCACCACCATCACACCCTTTTTTGTAGCCCTGTAAACCACTTTGCTGGCTCTGCATGTTAAAACAAAGGGCAGTAATCAAGTGTACTGTGTACTAATCTATTTTCAGTACATAAAAAGGTTCCTGATACTTAGTAGGTGCTAATAAATATATATTGATGCTATCAAGTTAGAAAAGGCCATAGATAATAGTTAAATGATTCCTTTATTACCTTCATAAACAGAGAAACTGAGACAAAAAAGCCATTGAGAAAAGAATACATCTGGCTAATTAAAAAACCAGGACTATAACCCACATTCCTTTCTAGTTCAGAGGTTCTTAACAGCATACCAAGCTGTGTTGTTAGGCTTCTATTAAATTTGATATTTTGTTTGGGATAATAAGCTACTTCTGCATGACCTCATTGTTTTCTGTTTGTTTGCCACAAGTTGTGGTCTGGCAGACAACTTCTTTCAGTCATCTTTTTCCAGCCAATGGCATACTTGGCTAAGAAACTAAAATGTGTTTCCCTGGTCTGTGTTCCACTAGAAGTGGTTTGTTTTGTTTTGTTTCTAATTTATTTCACAAGCTGATTGCAGCTTAATTTTGTGAAACCCTTAAACTGAAGAAGATACAAAAGTTTAATAGGCAGATACTATTAAGAGATATTAATTATTCAAGGCTGAGCCCCGATGGCATAGTGGTTGTGCGCGGGAATGGGGCCCACTGGGATGGAGGTTCAATTCCAGCTCACAGGAGAAAAGGGTGGGCCTCCTACTCCCACAACCATAGGGCAGTGATGCCTAAAATATTTTTAAAAAGAGAGCGATATTAATTATTATATAATAATATATTATATTATGTTACTATATTAATTATTCAAACCACATCTTGAATTAAGAAATGTGTCACATGGAAAATTCCCAAGCACTCTTGGGTAAATCTTATAAAAAAATCTCTGTTGTGAATACTTCTGATTTCAATGAAGATCCTCAATGAATGCATTGTCTTGGCCTTGAAATTTGTTATGGAGAAAGAAGAGAAAGTCATGGTACTAGAAGCCCCAAGAGAAGTTGGCTTTGTATCCTAGCATTTGCACTTCTCCATCATTGTAATGCCGTGTGTGTGTGTGTGTGTGTGAAAATGTATGGCTTCTAGGATTCAGTTCATACACTCCATAGGTTTATTAAGAAAAAAGCTTTAATATGTTTCTGTAATCAGTATATCTTTCAAAAAATTGTTTTTGTACAAAACTTGACTTTGTCTTTTTAAAAGTCCCTTATATATATCTAATCAAAACCAGTAGTTCCTGCATGGATCAACTAGATTGTCCAGTAAAGGTCCAGACTTAAATGTAGTCTCAGAAGTTTGGACAGCTGTCTTTTGGGATCCTAAAGGAGTAATCTTGATAGATTTTTTTAAATGAAAAACTGCATTGGTGAAAAAAAAAAACCCAAAAAAGGTGCACTTAGAAAATTTTTTCATCATAATACAACTTAATATATATATATATGTACAAAAGCTATCATGTGAGAATTTTGTTTAAAAGCCTTACTCTATCATCCCCAAAGTCATCATATTTTTTCTTACATATTCTTTTTATTCATTAATCTAAAAGAAAATTTACAAATAACATGATTTGAGTCCCTAGACACTACCAAAACTGCATTCTTGATATAAATTAAAGAGTGCTGAATTCTTTGGGGAAAGAGAGAGGTGGAAACCCCAATTCTTGAAATGTATAGATTGTAGGAAGATATTGTTACAAGTAACAATAGTTTCACATTTTAACTTTTTCGTTGTTCAGTAAAGGTTTCTAGGATTTTGTAGCAAAACTTTAAAAATTACCCTTGTTTGTGTATTTGTATTTCAAAGTACTATGAAGCATCTTGTGAATGAGACAGGAAAGAATGGTCTGTACTTTCAAATCATACATGTTAGTCACTACTCATAGGGATTGTGTCCTCACAGACAGTTTAACTCTGAGTTAGTTTACTTATGTGCAAGTGAATTGTATTACCTGGTGATAAGCCTCCAGTGATTCCCCTCTACCCATAATAAAGCAATAGGAAGAAACTGGCAAGGTGCATTGGCGAGATGAGTCTAGAAGATCAAAGGATAAACCTGATTGATCCCCCCTCTGATGCATGTTGGCCTGACATAGTTTGCAACATTTTCTGTATTGTTTGTTGTTGTTCATATTGGGGCTCTTATCAGATGTGTTTTGTCTTTGTGATAGGTAGGTGTGTTGTGACAACATGGCCAATGACTACATGTGAAATTAATTGGAGAGCAGAGACATAAACGGCTCAGTAAACCTCGTCTTTCTCTCCCTTGCTCTTGGGTCTTCTGAGCAGCCAGCTGCCTTGCTATTTCTGGTGCCTCGATTGGCAAGCTACATTACCTATGGGACACCTAATCCGTGGACTCTATTGTTGTGAGTTGAGGTTCCTTCAAGCCCTGCTTTGCCACACTACTGGAATATACACCTCTTGAGCTGATGATTATCAGATTCTGTCATCCGGCTGGTTGTTGGTGACTTGCCTTGCTGTTTGCTGCCTGTGACCAGATAGTCTGAATTGCTCTTCAGAGAACTACCTATAAGCCCCCAACACTAAAAAGGACTGCCAGTGTATTAGCTGTCTCATGCAAGTGAGTTGCACCGAGCCATTCATACTGCTTTGTAAACTAGTTAACGGTTTATTTCTTAAGTATCTATCTTTCTATCTATATAAATATATATAAAATTACCAGTGTCCTGGTTTTGTTACTATAGAGAACCCTGTCTAATACAAGTGGTACCGGGAGTGGTTATAGAGAAATAAAATAATAAATATGGGTATCTTAAATTGGCTCTCCTGTCTGATTAGTCTTAACAGCACTAATGATGTTTTTCTCCACCGAAAGCCATGGATAATTCTGCCACTCTTACTAATCTGTGGTGTGAAATAGCAAAGCTAATAACGAAAGTAGCACCACCAGTAGTAGATGGGGTGCTAGATAAGGGAGAGGTTCTGGGAGATTGTATGTTTGATATTTTCCAGCAGTTTTGTCAAAATGGCAACTATGGGAAGCTGGTTGACCGGTCCTCCTTACATTGGAAAGTGTGATTAAAGAGAGGGCTGGCCTCAGGGCCTCAGAAGTGTGACTTAGGTGCCAACTTACAGACTTAAAAACTCCTGCCTGTGCTACAAAGGAGAGTCTTCTGACTTCTAGTAATAGAGCAGACATTGCTGAGAACCAGGTCCAGAGTCCCATTATGTGAGTGGCTGAATTACAACATCAACTGAATGGCAGGTCTAGAGCAGTGTCTGATACCAAAGTGAGGGCATTGACAGGAAAAAATTGGGATTCTGAAATGTGGGATGGGGAGATAGGGGCTGACGATGCAGAAGAGGAGGATATTGAACCTCTAGAAACAATTGAGCCAGCCCAGTCAATAGGTCCACCTATCCCAGCTGGAGGTATTAATCCACTATCAAGAAAACAACCCACACCTGAGCAGATTAACCAAACTCTTCAAGGTGAAATGCCAGGTGGGGCTGCATCTCTACCATTGACTAAGGGAGATGTCTTAAAAGCTCGTGCTGAGAACACCCAGGAAACACCCTCACCACCCATCATTTCTTCTACACATGTAACTAAAATTAAGGTTCAGAAAGCTCCTACATTTGAGGTTGAGATGATTACCCAAGCAGAAGCACATTTTACTCACATAGAGCCGCTCAAGCTTTTGAATATGTACAAGCAGAAGCAGAGGTTGCCTCTGCTTTATTTTATTATTGTTGTTAGATTTTTTTGGTATGTTTTTGCTTTCATCTCTTATTAGTGTTTTTGCATGTTTTTCTGTACACAAAATCTAGTATAGTACATTGTTAGAGACAATAGTTGACTTGGTTTACCCACTTCTTTCACAGCGTGAGCCAGTTCTTGACATAAATTTCTTTCTAAATACCTCAAAGCGTCACCTGTTTTGCTTCTCTGGAGAATCTGGACTAACACAGATGCAATCCTGATATACACATTTCCTGATTTTATGTCATGCAGTATCTCCTTGATCTGTGGCCTCTTGATCCACCCACAGGTTCCATATAAGTCCAATCAAGTGCTCTGGAATTCCCTTTCTCCTCATTGATATCCAGAGCTGGCTATAATCCACACAGATAAATGCCTTTGCATAAGCAATAAAACATGTGTATATATTTTTCTAGTAATCTCAGATTTAAGACTTGTTCCAAGTTCTCTCCTGAATTCAGCTTAAATTTCTCACATCTCTCTGTCAAGGTACTGCTGCAACCATTTAAAAATATTTATTTTAATTTATTCTCAATTGAAATTTAATATATCATATTATTCCATAATTAATCATGTCAAGTAGTATTGTACAATTGCTACCACTATCCATTTCCAAACATTCCTTTTCTTCTTGGACTCCTTGATATCACCTCACTTTTACCCACCACAATTGTCTCCACCTTCCCACCAACTGTCCACCCAAACCCTTATTCTACTCACTGTCCTGTAGGTTCATCATCCTGGATTTCATATATCAAAAAATAGAAAGACTTATAACACGATATCCTATTACTAAGATGTAATTTCAAATTAAAGTCAAAGAAGATAAAGACACATCCACAAGAGCCAAGACACAACCATGAGTATATTCCACTCGAATGTTAACATCTGAAGAACTGAATTGATTTAACTCATAGAACAATAATAGCAGAATACCTGATAGCTATGGGTTAACATCAAGAAGATAATATACAAAGAAAGCAAAATATCATTATAGACAGGATAGAAAGAAAAGATCAAAATATATTTAAAAAGAACTAATATGGTAGCCATTTTAATTTAGATATCTGGTACACAGCTACTGAATATAAACATCTAACTATATACATCTATAATCCATTTTTTCTTATAATGTATTATTTCTCCATATAATGATATTTATTTCTCAGGACAATTTTATAATATGATTTTCTATATATAATGGTGTGATAATTTAATATTTGCTCAAGCATGATTGATCACTATTTCTTTTTAAATATTATATATTTTAAAGTTTCATTCAAATTCATAACTCAGTAATGGATGTCATACACAAGAGTAGTTCAGATGCTTTTGAAAATTGCCTGATGCATAGTACTGAGTTCTGATTTTTTAATTAAATACTTTTATCAGGGGCTCTTACATCTCTTATCACAATCTATACATTCATCCATTTTGTCAAACATATATGCATATATGCTGTCATCATCATTTTCAAAGTATTCTCTTCTCACTTGAGCGCCTGATATCAGCTCCCCATTTTTTCTCTCCCTCCCCCAACCTCCCTCATGTACCCTTGATAAGTTATAGATTATTATTTTCATATCTTACATGATTCTCCATTACTCATCCCCCTGGGAGGGGGTTATAGATGACCCATGTGATCAATTTCCCCTTTTCTCCACCCACTTTCCCCTAATTCCCCTGATATCTTTGTTCTCATTGTTGGCCCTCAGGGTTTGTCTATCCTACATTCCCTCTGTTGTCAGCTCTTATCGGTAGCACTGTACAAGTTGTGGTCTAATCCAATTAGTATGGTAGAATTGAGGTCATGATAGTGGGGGAAGGAAATATCAAAGGACTAGAGGAAAGTTGTGTGTTTCGTCAGTGCTATACTGCTCCCTGACTGGCTCATCTCTTCCCTGTGACCCCTCTGTGGGGGGATGTTCAATTGTCTCCAGGTGGACGTTGGGTCTACACACCATGTCCCCACTTCACATTGGATATGATTTTGTTCTAGTCTTTAGATGCCTGACACCTGATCTCATCAACACCCCATGATCACACAGACTGGTGGACTTCATCCATGTGAGCTTTGTTGCTTCTTAGCTCGATAGCTGTTTATTTATCTTCAAGCCTTTAAGATCCTAGATGCTTTATTTTTTGATAGTCAGGCACCATGAGTTTTCTTCATCACACTTGCTTATACACCCATTTTGTCTTCAGTGATTTGTCCAGGAAAGTGAACATCACAGATTTTTTTTCTTTGTTGTTGCTATTGATTTTGGGGGTTTCACTTTCTTTGTTGTTTTATTTGGTTTTGTCTGTTTTTTTTGTACTTATTGATCTAACTACGTGTCTATCAAGATAAAATAGGCTGAATAAATAATTTTGAAATAAAAAGGACAGAACCAATGGTTCCAGAGGGTTATAGGAGAAGGGTAGATGGGAGAAAGGAAAGAATATGAGGACCAACCCAGGGACAAGAGAACAACAAGTGAATAAAATCAATGGAGAGAAGGGTGTTGGATGCCTAATGGGGCTTAACCAAGGGCAATGTAGCAGCAAGGGGTTACTAAACCCAAATAAAGTCCAAACATGATGGCGGGACAAAAGGAAAGCAAAAGGAAATAGAGAAAAGAAGCAGGAGGCAAAGGACATTTATAGAGGTCTAAAAACAGGCATGTACTTATGTAAATATATATATAATTAGAGGGGGATTGAATTAGGTACTCATATCTATATATTAAGAATTAAGGTTGCAGATGGACATTGATCCTCGACACAAGTACTCCCTCAATACAAGAACACTTTGTTCTAATAATCCTGTATTCTGAGTTCTACAATTGCACAACCAAATAGTTACTATACACCAACTTATTGATAGAAACAACTAGATGATTTGTCATTGGAGCCCTTTTTTCTTCAGGCAATTTTACTGTGTCAAGGGCAATTTCCTAGTCTGTCTCATCCGGAGCCTCTAGACTTGTCAGGGCCAGATTAGGCAGATGTGCTAGGCTGTGCAATGATGTATAAAGCATGAATGTTCACTCACAGATATATTTGCTATTGCATTATTGCTACAGGTGTGTGCTAGCTAGGCTAGATATCTCATAATCCTATTTTGCACAGCTTCTAACCAATTTTCTTTTATTAAAGCAAAAATGTTTGTAACTGCACATCTTCCAGTGTCACCTATCCTATTTTATAGACAATAAGATACACCTCCCCCACCCCAAAGTGGGGGAAAGTCAGGGTGTGTCTTATGGTCTGAAGGTGTGGTACCCCAGAACATTTTAGTATACTGGTACTCTCTGGTTCAGAATAATTTTTTCTTATTTTCCTACTCTAAAAGCTGGATGTGCTTTATGGTCAGGTACGTCTTCCATTTGATCAAGTACTGATGAAAAACTAAATGTCTTTTTATATTATTTTCATCTAATGTTAGAATAATCTTATACACATTATCTTTGGTATTAGTACATTCAAAATATCATTTTCTATCTTATATTTCTTGTGCTGAGTGTCATGGGATGTGTTATTAATCACAATATGACTGCTGGCTCAAAATTTTAAAAAATGATTTTAAAGATAAATGAACAATGTTGAGCCCCAGTGGCGTAGTAGTTGTGCGCGGGACTGCGGCCCACTGGGATGGAGGTTCAATTCCAGCAGCAGCTTCACAGGAGCAAAGGCTGGGCCTCCTACTCCCACCACCAAAGGTCAGTGATGCCAAAAAAAATGAACAATTGTATAAGCCCTTATGAATTCCTGGTAGCAGGCTAAGCATTGAACTATTAACTATACGTCAGCAGTTCAAACTTCTCAGACATCCAAGGTGAAATGATGAAGTTACTCTTTTTTTTAATCCTTTTTTTGGGGGGCTCACACAACTCTTATCACAATTCATTGTGTGTCAAGCACATCTGTATATTCACTGCCCTCATCATTCTAACAGCATTTGCTTTCCAGCTAAATCCTTGGCTCCTCATTTTCCCCCTCCCTCCCCACAAGCCCTGTTTTCACAAACCCTTCATAATTTATAAATTGTCATTACTTTATCATAATGGACACTGTCCAATGGCTCCCTTCACCCATCTCCCCACTGTCTGTACTCCAGGGAGGAAGTTATATGTAGATCTCTGTAATGGGTTCTCACTTTCTACCCCACCTTCCTTCCACCCTTCCAGTATTGCTACTCTCATCACTGGTCCTGAAGAGATCATCTGGCCTGGATTCCCTATGTCTCTTATCTGTGCCAGAGTATATCCTCTGGTCCAGCCAAACATGTAAGGCAGAACTAGGATCATGACAGTGGGAAGGAGGAAGCTTTGAAGAGCTAGAGGAAAAATGAAGATACTCTTGTAAAGATTGAGGCAGGTGTACTAAGGTATGACCCCTTATGCTGGGATATATAAGACATGAATGTTCACTCTCAGATGTACTTCAGTGTCAGAAACACTGAAGAGCTGTACACTATGTGTTAGAATAGAATAGTGGCAATACATGTATGACTTTTCATATTTTAACCTATTCTCTCTCTTAAAGCTTATAAATATTATCATGTGACCTCACCAATTCCTGTTTTTTCTTTTGTTTTATTACTCATTATTATAGTATTGAATCATTCTAGCATTAAATTGTTTGATGTTCAGTCATTTGAAGCCCCTTCAAGGTAGCTTCTATGTCCTTATATCATGAATATGTACTTTTTGAGCACTTTGCTCTCTGGATGTACAATCAGTCTATTACCTATTCTTCCTCAGTCCTGTAACAAGTATCCCTCCTTCCATTAGGATGGCATGTCATTTGATTCTAAAAATAAGGTGACCAGATATCCTGTTTTTTAACAATTTGTCCCACATGCTGTGATGTTTTAAAATTAGATAAATATATTCAAATTAAAATTATAAATATATTACAAAAATATAAATATATTTTTGCATTCCATGAACATTTTTGTTGCTCCATATAGACCAAGTTTTTAATCAAGAACATCCCCTCCCTCTGGTCACTCTGTGTTGGCATGCTCATTGCAACTGATGTGAAGCACTTAACTACTTCTAATATAATTATTCACAAGCAAAATAGATGATATATTCTATTAAATTCAAATTGAATGTCTTTGCAACCCAATTTCTATGTGGCCTCCCCTGGGGCACCTTTATGAATGGAAGTGTAACAAAGGGAAAATTGGAATGAAAAGTAAACTTTGAAAACTTTTTAATAAGCATAAGTTTAACTGAACCCCGGTGGCGTAGTGGTTGTGCGCGGGACTGCAGCCCACTGGGATGGAGGTTCGATTCCAGCTCCACGGAGCAAAGGCTGGGCCTCCTACTCCCACCACCTGAGGGCAGAGGTGCCCCCCCCCCAAAAAAAAGCATAAGTTTACATTTTAAGGATTCTTCCTGGGTTTGTGAAGGGATTGATAGTACCGTTAATTTAATTATATGGGAAGTTTTCAATAACATTAATCCTCTACAAAATGAACAGAGTAGATCAACTGGGATTCTGTGAATGATTTTTGTTTCATATTTTCAGATTTCTCGAGGCTTTCACCACTTTCATGTTGTCCACTCTCTCGACTTTTCCCAGTTAGGAAAAGGCACTCTGGCAGTGCAGGGGTTATGCAGTGGGCTGCAAGGTCATCAGTTAAAAACTGGCAGCCACTTCGAGGCATACAGAGCTTTCTTCTACTCCCTTAAGGAGGTATGGTCTAAGAGTTTGGTTTTAAGTTGGTTTCCTTATTAATGTCAAAATTACTAAAGGAAGATAGAAAATTTGAATCACTCTACATCAACCTGTTGACATAAAAATGCCGTTTTATAATTTGTGTGTGTGTGTGTGTGTGTGTGTGTGTGTGAAATGAGCACAGACTTTGGGACCAATTTCTTGAACAATTTAAACAACTACAGCTAGATGTAGGTAAGCAGTTCAAGGGTTATGAGACTTGGCTAATATGCTTACTTATTTACCATTTACAATTCTCAAGAAAATAGATATTGCCATTGTTGTGGAACTGGAAATGTATTTTCTACTTTAATAGGAATATATTGGCAGTTGATATGGAGTGATCTCAGGCAAACTAAGGATGAGCTAGGATTGTCCTTGCTGTCTTAGTCTTCTGGGCTGAATTCTAGTTTAATTCACTGTTTACCATAAGGGTTTACTAATCTCTTAGTAAAATATGATGATTTCCACATATTTTATGCAAAACAAACCTGTTTAATAGCTTGGGAATTTGGAAATTATTTATAGTATTTTTACTTGGTAAATTACAAAATTAATTTTAAAGGTTATACTTGTAAATTAACCGAAACCAAGAGTAAATGCTTAAGAATATTTCACAGAACAACTTTATTTCTCTCTGTTGAATCCAATGAAATATGGAGCCTACATTTTGCATATCTTTTGTCCTTAGTAATTCTTTTTTTTTGTCATGTTCCAAAAAGATCATTACCTGACAGATTGAAAAGGGGGATTCACTTTCCATTACATTTAGTTTAAGAAGCATGAATCTAAATAATTTCCAAAGGATTTCTCTTATTCAAATACCCTATCACTTTAGGAACCATTCAACTAAGATTCATTTGAAAACTACAGTTGTTCAACTCTCACTTTCTCTAAATTAGGCAGTTTACAAGAGCCCAGGAAAACAGAGCTCCAGCCAAAATTCGTATGGCTTGCTAACCAATTCTGATTATGAAAGGCTGTATGAACACTAGCGATGTAGTAGCTAAATTGAACTTGTCCATACAAAATCAGAAGTGGAATTATGAGGTGGGATCTGAAACATTGCAATGAATAGAGCATGTGTGATGCTTCCAGCTGTTTCAGTAGAAAACTTTCTTTAATTCTGGTTTGGAAAGCATTGCCAATTTTCCAAAGAAATCTCATCATTAGTGTTTAATGCAGAAATAGTGGGAAGATACTCGTGATTAAAGATAACAAACCAAAATGACTACAAGCCTTAAATAAATTAAAAACAGATATTTGGACATGCAGTCAATAGTATTTTCTTGAAAGCCCATATAAAATAACCTTAAGAAAACAAATAGTCTGTAAACTTCTATTTGGCTTGCATATTATTTCGTCCCCAAAATTTGGAGGACTGAAATTTGGAAGACAAAATTTAGTTCTAGTTCTGTTATTGTTACTTAATCACTTTCCTCTTTAGAGCACAGTGTAAACATGCATTAAACAAAAATAAATAAAATGATAAGTCAACAAATTCCTTCAATTTTAACAATCTATGATTTAAGTGATGATGTTTTCTGGTCCAAAACGGGAATGTTCCATTCTTATTTTTATTAATCATACATTAATGGTTGATCCATGTGTCACTAGAAAAGCATCAATTGTTTGGATTAATAATATTTCATTTTTAAAAAGTTAATTAGTATGTTGTGTCTGATATTTCATTAGAGCATAAAAAAGAAATGCTACAATCATTTTTTTAGAAGATAAAATGGAGTCTACTTATATATTGTCCAAGATCATACCTATTTGGAGAACAGCACAGTTAATATTGGACTCTCCACTATTTTCTGTCATTGTACTTTACTGTGGTGGTTTGTGTGTTACTGTGATGCTGGAAACTGTTTCTGGCATTTCAATACCAAGAAGGTTACCCAGAGTAAACAAGTTTCAATTGAGTTTCAAGATAAGGAACAGAATATGAAAAGGAAGAAACTGTCCACTTCGGCAGAAGTAGCCACTGAACACCTTGTTGAGCAGTGGAAGATTGTTAGATACCGAAAACCTCATAAACAGTAGCAGAACATGTCCAAGATATTGCCAAAAGATGAGGCCCTCACTGAGGAAGTTACTTAACATATGACTAAGTATGAGTTGCCTTCTCAAAGTAGAGTCCACCATAATTTGGACAAGGAAGAAATAAACCTTTGAGAGTAAAACCTTCAAAACCTCCATTTTCTGATAGACTCAGAATGAGAACAACTTGACTGGAAGTCTTCAAAAATTAAAAGCAACTCATGAAAATGTATGTCCTAGGTGTTTGTGACCTGAAGTGACTTGTATTGCCATATTCAATCAGAAAATCATATGGTTAACTGACATAGAAAGACACAATAAAGAGGAATAGCATTGCATTCATCATCAAAAAGAACATTTCATGATGTATCATGAAATACAATGCTGTCACTATAGTATAATAGCTATATACATCTATGGAATTAATCTATACAACTATTGTTCAAATATATGTACCAACCAGTAAAGTTAGTAAGGCAGAAGTTGAACAATTCTACCAAAATCTTCAATCAGAAATTGATCATGGTGCATTGATAATTATTGGTGCTATAAAATTCAAAAGTTGGAAACAAAGAGGAAGGGACACTGGTTTGAAAACACAATCTTGGTGATATAAACAAATTTGGAGATGGCATGATAGAATTTTGCAAGAACAACGATTTGTTCAAAGCAACTACCTTTTTTCAAAAACACAAAAGCAGATGATATACTTGGATGTCTTTGAATAAAATAAACAGAAATCAAAAAGAATACATCTGTGAGGAGCCCTGGTATGTTAAGTGTCATGAATTATGCTGCTAAACCTAAGGTCAGCAGTCTGAAAGCACGATCTGCTCTGTGATAGAAAGAGAAGGCTCTTTAAGCACATGAGGAGTTCGAGTCTCAGAAACACACAGGGGCCAGTTCTACCTCCTCCTGTAGGATTGCTGTGAGTTTGCTTCAACTTGAAGACAAAGAATTTGACTTTTGGTTGGTGAGAAGAGATGATGAAGAAATTCAGTATAAATAGCAAAATCCACACCAGGTGGAAAAGACCATAAATTCCTCATAGGTAAGTTAAAGTTAAAGCTGAATCATACTTGGAGGGGCAGCAAAAAACAAACAAACAAATAGACAAAAACAGGAAGATCATTGAGGAGATGGATTGACACAGTGATTTTTAACAATGGGCTGTGACATAACAATTATGAGCGCATTGCAGGACAGGATCATGTTTCATTTCATTGGTCATATGGAAGTTTTGAGTGGGCACTTACTTGAAGCACATAACAAAAATAAGTATCTCACCACTAATAATTGAAGTTAATGTTAATGTAGTATATGTGAGGCACTTTTGAAAAGGGATTATATAGGTAACTGTGAAACTACCTAATTTCATGAAATGGAGTCATCATTACAATATTCCCCTTTACTTGTGAAGAAACCGATGCACAATTTGGTTCACTTAAGTTAAAATACATGGCATCACCCAAGGTAAGTGACCAAATTTGCATTATTCATTTGTCAGCCTTCCCAAAACGTACATTTGGGTATCTCAGGTCTGCAGATATGTGCATGTTAAGATGGCAGCCAATGAATTCTAGATGACTATTAAATAAATTAATATATTAGCAAAATATGGCTTGTGCTTGAAGCTGAGTAGTATTCTGGCTCCATTATATTTGGGAGCACAGAGATCTTTTTTGTTTCTCTCTCACTCTCCTTTGTGCTTCCTAAGTCTCAATTTAAATGAAGATTATTCACATCAAAGAACATGTTTTCCTGCTCCAGAGTACTTTTCGTTAAGGGTTCTGGAGTCTACAAAGGCAAAACAACTTTCTAAGGAACTCCAAAATTGATCAGGACTCAACAAATGCAATCTCAAAGGCCTGATACACAGTTTTATTTTCAAGATAGTAAAGGAGTTTGAGGTGTAGACAAGGCAAAAATCCTGTCTTAGAATCATTTCAAATCTACACTGTCACTCAGACAAGTGCCTTGAAGGTCTACTCCAGTTTTGGTTTACTGTAAATGCTCCGTTTTCCTGTAGTTGAGCCAGTTTGTGTTACTGCTGGAGTCACTATACTCTTGGCAGATTCACTGTACTCTTAAGGGGGTCGTTACAAAAGGCTGTTCTTTACGGTACAACCATTTTTAAAAGTTGGTTTTGCTTCTCGGTCAAACAGCCAGAACTGTATGTGGCATATCTATTGACGGAACCACTACAATGAAGGCTTTCTTCAGTTGGTAAAGAGTGAGTTGGTGCTCTTCTTGTCTGGCCATTCTCAATTCAAAATTGGCTTCTTCCAGAGGTAGCTAGCTACAAGTTGACTAATCTTTTTAGCTCTGACCTTTACTTTTGAAGTTGAAAGGCTGTATTTGTGGTTGTTGATGCAAAAAGCACTGTCTAAACAGTGCCCATCCTTCAGTAATATATGAAGACATCTCTTAGCAGGAAATCTGTAGTTCTCAAGACTCACACCAGTTCAAACCATCCTCCATCATTTTAACTGAAGTACATCTGAGACTCCAGATTCCTTAATGTGGCTCCCTTGGCCCTTTAGTAAGTAGTCACTATTCCTGTGTGCATTTTCGGCCATTTATCTCTACAATTGATGAGAGCCAATGATCTGATCACCGAATGCTAAGTCTGCAAAAAAAAAAAAGCCTGCTTTTAAAGCATGTCTTATGTCTTCTATTTTCTATCTATGTCATTCTATTTTCCCCTACTCCATACTATCTGCTTATTGCTTGCTGTGAAGGAGAAAAATCTACCTTTTTGTAGCTACTTTAAAATGCTTTATCTTTGCACTTTCCCTTGATTTCCTTTGATCACAAAACACTAATAACCTTTCATATGTGTTTTCATTAAAATTTATATTTAACCCTAATTTTTGCAACTGTGCATTTGTGTGCACATGTGTCTGTGAGCCTGTGTTTTCTTTAGATATTATGAGTTCTTAGGGAGCATGAATTAAATTGATATTTGTGATAGTTACATAATCTGGTGTCAATGAGGGATTTGACAGAGTTAAAAGTGAAGGAGTAGAGTCTAGTCTGTCAATTGTGTCATAGTCAATCAGGCCTCTGTGCGGTGATAACCTTCTGCTGAGAATTCTGGGAAATCCAGTATTTCTTCCTTGGAGACTGGAGATACCCCCCACACACACCCCCACACACACACCCCCACTCACTTTCTGTGAAACATCCCTTAGAACTAGACACTATGACACTATCCTGATATACCCCATGTCCTGGGAACTGGAAAAGCCACATGGAAACCCCAGTGCTGAGATGCTTACAACACCACTGGATCCAAAGACTTTCTACCCATGGGCCTGTGATCATCCTGCATTTGGCATCATTGCATGTGTTTCATGAGTCTGAATTTTATAGATTGGCCTCAGACATAGGGGCTAATATGTAACTTATAGGCTAGCTATGTTGCTAGCTAGAATTCAATGGTGTAGCTGCCTTTTGTTGTATACAGTACTGCAGTGGGGATGGGGTGGGGGTGGGGGAAGTAGGGTGGTGGTATTCCCTCAGCTCCATGTAGCGCACCAGGACAGGAAGGCCCTCCCAAGCTGTGTGTAGGATCACTGACAGTGGAGCTAGGCTTATTTTCTTAGCTTGCACCAAGATGCCAGGATTGCTGAAGAACTAATGGCTCAGTAGTTTTGCTGGTCCCCCCCACCCCACTCAAGCTGGAATTGAATTAAGTCCATCGAAACCAGTTTGCTCCAAGAGGTCTTTGTTATGTTGATAGACTTTGGACTCTGTGGCTAACTTCTGGCCTTCCTTACCAAGGGCTCCCGTATTATATTAAAGAATTCATTCTACTAGTTACTTTAGAGTTAGACAATGAGCCTGGGTTTTTTTTCCTCCTTTTTTAAATTTTGGGTCTATGGAGTGCCCTGATTTGGGGGTTGTCATGCTGATCCTCAGAGGAGGCAATCCATCTTAGCAGAAAGGTTGTTTTCTTCTTGGCCAACTGGAACTGAATTTGCCACCAGGACTATGATTTCTGCCATCCCATGACCATACTCGGGTAAATTTCCTTTACTTCTTTTTCAATGGCTCCAAATCTAAGCAGCTAACACCCTGGGGAGCTCTGGTGTGGTGTTCTATGACTATCTTTCAGATGCTCTCCTTGGGTTTGGGATTATGTCCCCTTTAGGGCATCACTGGCATGGGAAAATTGCTATTCAGTGCCAAACTAGGGCTCAGGCTGTTCAGTTGAAGCCCACAAGGCCAGCATGTGGAACCTGGAGCCATTTATGGCATCCTTGGTTTGATCTGTGATGAAAACTAAAAAAAAAAAAAAAAGGCAGGCTTCAAGACAGACCCTGCTTCCCAGATTCTTATTTCAGGACTCTGCCTCCCAGCCTCCTTCACCTGATTTACCAATTTTCTGGTCTGGCAGGAGAAGCCCCAGGTGAATGAATCTAAGTAGATACCATCTTCTATCTAATCTGGATTGTAATTTTTATGGGAACCGATTGTCAAGTCTTTCCCCCATGCAGCGTCTGGTGGGTTCAAAACACTAGCCCTTTTCCTTTGCTGTCAGCTCTCAGGCATTGTGCTACCAGGGTTCTTTACACAGTCTCCTATCATCATATTTTTCCAAACCTCTCACTTCTCTTCCTCTTCCTCTCCCACAACCATACACCAACATCTGTTCAAAATGAAAATTGAAAAAGTTATCAGACTGATGACAATTCTTTACAATTTTTAAAGTTAAACCCATATAATTTAGATAAGCTTTAACGATCTTGTAATTCAGATACCTGTGGAGTTGAGCATCCCAAGTCGTAGAATTGAGTGTATTACTCATAGTCAAATAAGGATTTAGTGGCTGAATGGAAATGAAGTCACATTTTTTAAAAGTCACATTTTTTTTAATAGACAACACTCTTTTTTTATATTAAACTTTTTATTTTAATTGAAATGACTTGTTTGAATGATAACTTCCTCAGATGCTACAGGGGAAAAATATAAGGGTCAAATAACTGGGCTCTCCTCCTGCTACTTTTTGTTTCTATTTCTATTTCTTTTTTTTAATTTTATTGGGGGCTCTTACAGCTACTACAACATTCAGTACATCATTTGTATCAAGCACATTTGCACACATGTTGCCACATACATTTCCAAACATTTTCCACTTGAGCTCTTGGTATTAGCTCCTCTTTAAAAAAAAAAAAATCAAATTTTCCCTTTCCCCTCCCCCCTTTTTTTAATGAACCATTTTATTGGGGGCCCATACAACTCCCATCACAATCCCTAACAACATCAGTGGTATGCAGGCCACTTTTACACACCCATTCCCATCATCACTCTCAAAACATTCTCCCTCCCTCCAAGCCGCCATTATCAGTTCCCTATATCACCCTTCCTCCCCACCTTCCCCTTGAACCCTTAGTAATTTACAAATTATTTTTTTCATCCTGTACACTGTCCAATGTGTCCCAACACTCACTTCCCTATTGTCCGTGCCCCAGAGAGGAGGCTACGTGTAGATCCCTGAAGTTGGTTCTCCCTTTCTATTCCTCCATTCCTCCACCCTCCTGGTATTACCACTCCTATTACTAGTCTTGATGGATCATCTATCCAAAGTTTCCCATGTTTCCAACTTCATTGTACATCTCCTGGTCTAGCTGGATTTATGTGGTAGAATTGGGATCATGATAGTGGGTGGGAGGCAGCATGGGAACTAGAGGAAGTTGCATATTTCATATCTCCTACCCTGTATCTTAACTGGCTTATCTCCTCCTTGTAACCCCTCTGCAAAAAGATGTCACCTCACCTATTGATGGGTTTTGGGTCCCCAATCTGTACTCCCCCTCATTAATAATGATATAATTTTAGCTCATTGATGCCTGACACCAGATCCCTTCACCACCTCATGATCACACAGGCTGATGTGCTTCTTCCGTGTGGGCTTTATTGCTTCTGAGCTGAATGGCCGCTTGTTTGCTCAAGTCTTTAAGTCCCCAGACACTATATCTTTTGGTAGCCGGGCACCATCCACTTTCTTCACCACATTTGTTTATGCACACATTTGTCCTCAGGGATCATATCAGGAAAGTGAGCATGCAATGTTGTGCTTTTTAGTTCTTAAAGCCTAATATCTCATCCTTTTGACACCTCATGATTCCACAAGCTAGTGTGCTTCTTCCATGTGGGTTTTGTTGCTTCTGACCTAGATGGCTGCTTGTTTACTTTCAAGCCTTTAAGTCCCCAGACGCTCCATCTTTTAATAGCCGGGCACCATCAGCTTTCTTCACCACCTTTACTTATGCACACATTTGTCTTCAGTGATCATGTCGGAAAAGTGAGCATCTTGGAATGCCAATTTAATAGAACAAAGTGTTCTTGAACCGAGAAGATACTTGAGTGGGGGTCCAATGCCCATCTGTTTAGACAATGCTCTTTTGTTGGGAAAATACCCTTGTCATGTTTGGATTATGAAGTCTTCCTTGCTGATTTAACTAAAATAACCTTAAGGTTTCATAATTTCTCAAGGTTTCATAGTGTTGCTGAAGCTGGATCCCAAATTTCATTTCAGCCTGCACTTTAATTTATTCTCTGCAGATGACATACTGGGGGAAAAGTATTTCAACTTTTAAACTTTGAAAAACATCACACATGTCATATTTCTAGCCAACACATCCTCATAAAAGCCCAGACAGGATCTGTGGAAAGGACACTCCTAAGCATAGAGGAAAAATATGAAAAGTTTCTCAACGGCCAAACGTTGAAAATGAAAATATTGTTTAATTTCACAAGATTTTAGAAACTGCTTTGTTTTCACTTTACATTGCATTTTGAGTGTTCTCATTTTTCTGAGGAAGAATGGATATTCATTTTATTCCAGTCTTCAGGTCTGCAAAATAAACCAAGATATTATGGTGCATCTGTGGAGTCTGTAGCTGGAAGCAGGCACAATAGAGACTCATTGAGAATGCAGGAATCGACTCTTTTTTTTTTTTTTTGGCATCACTGCTCTCCGGTAGTGGGAGTAGAAGCCCCAGCCCCAATGCTGGAATTGAACCTCTGTCCCAGTGGGCCGCAGTCCCGTGCACAACCACTACGCCACCGGGGCTCAGCCCTTCTTCTTCTTCTTCTTTTTTTTTTTTTTTTTTTTTAGGAATCAACTCTTAATAACATTCTTCCATCCAAAAGACAAACTGCATAAATCTGACAAAGCAATGGCAGAGGCACTGTGCAGATATAATCAAAATTTCTCTATCACCGGAGACTTGAGCAAATATACAACTTGATCATATTAGGTAGCTCTCAATCATAGCTGTACATTTAATAACTGTAATCCAATGTTATTTCACCAGTTTTCTTTTATTTTTCCTACCCTAACCTTAACCCTAAATTCCATCAGTTTTCTAAAATGAAGATGGAAAACTTAAGATCACTCTTGAAATCGTCTTCATATTCAATTTCTTTTTTTGTTTGTTTTTGTTTTTTGGGGATCACTGCCCTCTGGTGGTGGGAGTAGGAGGCCCAGCCTTTGCTCCTGTGGAGCCACTGCTGAAATTGAACCTCCATCCCAGTGGGCCACGGTTCCGCACACAACCACTGCGACACCGGGGCTCAGCCCCATATTCAATTTCTAATCACTCCGTTTTGTCTATTTATAATTCAGTTTGTCTCTAATTCAATCCCTTTTATTTTAACCACCACTCTAGACCAAACCTCCACAATCTCTCACTTGGTAAAAGCAATCACTTACTCACTGGCTTCTCAGCTTCCTCAAGTACATCCTCCACAAAACAAGCAAAATGATCTATTTAAATATGTAAATATGATCAAATTATTCTCTAATTTAGTCTTTAGCGACTTCCAAGATAAAATATAAACATTAAGTCCTTCATGACTCAATACAAAATTTAGCCTTGTTGTATATCTTTGAGTTGATTCCAAATTATATCTATATTATCAGCTATGGTAGAATTTCCTTAAAGGGCACTTAGGGAGGAAATATTTCCAGGAATAGATTGCCAGCTCTTTTCTTTTGAGGAGTGACTGGTATATTTGAATGGCTAACTTATGAGTTAGCATCAAGAGTTTAGTAAATAAGCTCCCAAGCATCATCCTTATCCCTTATAAAATTTTTCTTACTGTCAGTATTTTACTGTTGTGTGTATTAATATTTGCTGTTTTATATATTTTCTTTAGTACATTGGAAGTAGCAATCAACTGTTTTGTTTACTCTGTATACTCAGCTATGAGAACAGTAGTTAAAATGTATCTATAATGGCAATGAGTAGATATTGGGTGGGAGAGAAATACTAAACACATGAAATAATTAGAATATAATAAATGTTCATTTATTTGATTTATTTCTTTTTGTTTTGTTTTGTTTTTTTGGGGGGGGTGCATCACTGCCCTCTGGTGGTGGGAGTAGGAGGCCCAGTCTTTGCTCTGTGGAGCTGGAATCGAACCTCCATCCTAGTGGGCCACAGTCCCGCGCACAACCACTGTGCCACCGGGGCTCAGCCCTTGACTTATTTCTTATAGATAAACTAGAAAAAAAATGGCAGAATGCACAAAGATGTGTGAATGCTGCCTAATTGTGAGGATTTTACATCTGCAAACAGTTTACACTCAGAATTTCAAGTTTTATTTCTAAACACTTTTGTTTCTCTTAAAGCCAAAAATGGAGGACTGTGGTTTATGAACATACCAATACAGCCCAACTTGTAACCCAATAATGTTCTAACATGGCTCCATTTTAAGCATCCAGTTTTTATTTAATACATACCAAATAAAATTCTAAAAGTATAGAGTAAAATATAAACTCTATAGTTATAGACAAAACTCACTGTTTTGTTAAAAACAGTTAAAACAAAACTCAAGTTTTGTTAAAAACAAAACTCAAATTCACTGGTATTGACTTGATTAGAATTCATAGGGACAATATACAGAGTTTCCAAGCTCTAAATCTTTAAGGACTCAGACAATCTCATGATTGTCTGGAGGAGAAACTAGTGCGTTGAACCACCAACCTTGGGGTTAGCAGCCCAATGTTTTCCTAACATCTCTACTATGTCTCCTCCAAGTGGGAGTGATGGGAGTGACTAATTATCAACTGAGAAAAAATTCTGAACATAAAACTCAATAATTCTTAATGTAAAAACAATCCATCTATTTAATGGCAGAGATATTTTTGAATATTATAAAAATATGAACAATCAATGGGGCAAAACTGTCATGGTATATGTGGCAGTCATGTGCTTATATTAATTTCATGATTGAGATGTAGGGGTGGAGTGTAGCCTGTTAATCTGGAGATAGCCATTGAGTAGCCAATGAGGCCTCTGTGTGGGCATGGCTTTCTCCTGATACATCTGGGAAATGTCACGACATTCCCCTCTTGAAGATGAGAAACTATCTCCCCAGTTGTTAGGAGTTAGTTTCAGAGACAATGAATCGTGGAGAAGACAAGATGGCAGTGTCCAAGAAGCTGGAGGATCTGGCGGAGAGACCACATGGCTTTGCCCTGATGGAGCCAAACCTCTGAAGAGCTGGGGCGGCTACATGATGACCTCTGCCAGTGATGGGTTGCTTCTGCCACCACGGGATGCTATTGATGGAATCTGAACCCTGGAAGCGAGGAGCTATGTGGAGACCCCTGCCAGCGCCGGGATTCTGCACCCACTGACCTGTGACTTCGTGAGCCAGAAGGAGACTTTATAGACTGATTTCGGTCATATGGATTAATATCAGACTTATGACTGTGAACTGGACTGGACTGGGGTGTTTTCGCAATGTCCTATTCTTCTTGTATACAAACGTTTCCTTATATCCACATGCATGTCTATGAGTTTGTTCCTCTAGTCTGCCTGGACTCATACAGTATATGTGAAAGGTTATTATAAAAAGTTTTTGCAGATCAATCAGATGGCTGCTTCCAGTGTGACAAAACAAAGGACATAAAATAAACAGCAAGAAAAATGCAAATGAATAACATGTTTCTAAAAAGTGCTCACATTTTAGAAAGGATTCTTGTCTCAAATTGATGCAATTTAGAAACAATTATTGCTGAAGTTTCTGCTAATGATCATGTCACCAAAACTTGACTTGAACTGATATGAAGCTATTTGCAGTCTTGATTATACTTGCTTTATGGGTGTCAGCAGATTTGAGACTTTGCTGATGTAGTCAAGAAGTAAATCAATAAAACCTGAATAGTAAACACATTTCTGAAAGCTCTCAAACAGAACAGAAATGGGAACAGTTTACATATGATTGTATTAATGTTTGTTTGTTTTTAGTAAAGCCAAAAGAATTTGTAACAAAAACAGACAAAGTAAACATCACATTCTGCTAGACATTTGATGGTACTGAAAACTATGCTCAGAAAGAAAAGCAAATAGCTTATAGTCATTCCATAGGGGTAATAAATATATTGAAAGAATATCATTCAATAATTATGGGCAGGAGCTCTCCATTTCTACTGAGTTATTCTAACTGATAATTATTCAGTAGGCCTCTAAGAGAGAAAACAGAAATGTATCACGTAGGATCCCTGGTGGTATAGTGGCTATATCTTGGTCTGTCGTATTCACGGTTGACAGTTCAAAACCACTATCAGCTCTGCAAAAGAAAGACGGTGGGCTTTTTACTCCTGTAAACAGTTTTATTCTCAGAAACCCACAGGGGTCACTCTAAGTCAATAATAGATAAATGATGAAAATATTAAGTATGATCACTGACAGGAATAAGAAAAAATATTTTTTGTACTGCAATTACATTGTAGTTTTTATAAACACAGGTGAAATGCTGAGTATGATTCTTTGGTTTCATAAAGAAATTTCAATACTATTTGTATTCTTTTAAAAATACATATAAGGTTAATTGGAACTGAAAAACAGTCAAGTAAAAAGAAAATGAGTTTTCTTGGAATTCAAAACTTATTGGGCTATTTTTAAATGAATACCTTCTGCATATATAGAAAGGCATCGGTTTTTAAATAAAGAACATCAATAAACCTCAAGAAGAAATAATAATATTTATCTATTTTTTCTCTTTTAGTCAAAATGTTCTATTTCTTTTGCAACATACTATGTGAAATATTTGGCCTCCACATGAAAAAGAATAATGCAATTAAAAATAAGCAGAGGACATAAATACTTAGTTCACCAAGGAAGCCACCAGCCAGTCATCAAACATGGGAAAAATATTTGAAATCATTAGCCATTCGAGAGACGTTAATCAAAGCAATGATAAAATTCCACCTTCCACTGGCATTCATAAAGCAAAGTTAAACAAGCAAAGCAAAACAGAAAAGGGTAAATGCAGGAAAGAATGTAGAGGGATTTGAACACTCTTACAATGTTGGTGATACTTTCAAACTGTACAACCACTGTGGAAAGCAGCCTGGCTATCCCTCAAACAATTGGAAATAGAAGTACCACATTACCCCGGAAACCCTCTACTTAGTAACAAGAAACAAATCAGGAGCTGATACATGCACATCTGTGTTTATCAAAGAACTACTCAAATTAGCGAGAAGATGGAACCCATATAAATCCCCATAAATCGAAAAATGGATAAGTAAACTTTGGTACATACATGATGGAATGCTATACATCACTAAAGAGTAGTAATATAAACTGAAATACCACATATGGATAGATTTGGAGGATAGCATGCCTGAATAAAGTTGATGACAAAAGGACAAGTATTGTATGGAAACAGTTATAAATAAATTTTTGAAAAGATTTTCGTGACAAAAGAAACAGACTTTAGCAGTTATCAGAGATGAAGGGAGAAGGAAGAGAAGGAGAAATAATAGGGTAGAGGGTAGGCAGGGGGTTCCTTGGTGAAAGGTAGAGATGAAAAGAAAACGAGTGGGGACAGGTAAGTTATGGAGATGGATGATACGTTGTTAAAGTTGTTGAGTTAAAAAAACGATGATCTGATATGTAATGCCTCATTTAATTCACAATGAAAACAATTTTTTCAGGGATAAGCACCATTTGGGCTCCACTACCCCCTCCCTCCGATTTTTAGTCATGAAAAATAAAGCTAACTTAATCCTCATAATTCTTCAAAGACTCTTCTCCATGCCAGGGCTTTAAGAATTACTATGGAAGTTATGCTGGAGCTCTGGGTATATTTTCTATGGAATTCTTGTCTTGTCTATTTCAATCCTAGCAATGTAAATTACCCTAAAAATTGTTGTTGTTCTTGTTGGTAGGAGGGTAAAATGAAAGATAATGATGATGAATTAAAGATAATTTTCTTCTGCTTTTAATTTTCTCTCTGCTTTGGGTTACTAATTCAAACTTAGTTTTAACTATAAATTAAAACACTTATTTATTTTATTTATTTATTTATTTATTTTTAGGCATCACTGCCCTCTGGTGGTGGGAGTAGGAGGCCCAGCCTTTGCTCCTGTGAGCTGGAATTAAACCTCCATCCCAGTGGGCTGCAGTCCCGCGTACAACCACTATGCCACCGGGGCTCAACCCAAAACACTTATTTAATTATTGATAGGTTGAATATTTTGTACATTTACTCCTCAATGTTGCTTTAAAATTTCAATTAGTGAATGTTTATTAAGAAAATTAGTGTGTCCTTTGTGTTCTATAAAAATAAGAATGCTCTTCTAATAGTAGCTTTTAATTAAAAGCAACAGAAACTAGTTCAAGTAAGAATGTAGGTGGGTAATATTCTGCATTGGGGAAAAGGTTCCCTTTGCACGGTCCTCAATTTGGAATGCATGTAGTACAACTCAAGACTGATCATTTATCCACTTGCGTTCACTGGTGCCCAAGGGATTCTTAGTTAACATTTTGGGAAAGAATGGTGTGTCTCAGGGTTGTATTTCTCACCATATTATTCCATATGCTTAGCAAATCATCAGAGAAACTGGATTATATGATGAGAAATACAATATCAAGATTAGAGGAAGGCTAATAAGAACCTTCAGTATGCCGATGACACAGCCTTTCTTGTTGAACTGTGGATTTTGTTTTGATTGGATCCACAATCCATTCTCATGAAAGCAATAGTCTAAAGATCAAACCACACACTGTGTTGGGTACATCTACTGCACCAAGTCTCCTGAAAGTATTGAAATGCGAAGATGTTTCTTTTTTTTTTCTGAATAATCATCAGCTGACCAAGACATTAAGTCAATTTTGTCAAACTCCTATCTGGACACTTGGATGGTCCTTGACCTCAGGTACCAGTTTATAAATCACACACCAATTGTGAAACACTAAGGAAGAATAGGGAACTTACTTTTCTGTTAAGGGTCGTTTAGGTAGTTATAGCATCGCTCATGGGCCATGCTGGTCAAACATTTAATTAGCACACCCCTAATGTGATGGCGGAAACTGTTTTACTTTGGTGAGGCATGTAAATGTTAGCTTGAATTGAGAATTTTATGGACCATATATGGCCTATAGACCAGCTTTTTTTCCATCTCTAGTCCCTGAAGACACCTTATCCCCATTTTGCTTTTAGGATCCATTTTCTTCTGGCCTCCTCTTTCAGACATTCTTATTAGGTTTTATTTATTTATTTAGTTAGTTAGTTAGATTCCTATTGGCATTAGTTATCAGAAAATAATAATAATATTCATTCAGATATATTCCCATAACTTAAGAACAAAAACTACATTGTACACTAACTGAATGAATGGAGATAAAATCCTTAGAAAAGTAATTGCTGTTCTTTCTTGTCTGATGTAAAAAGAGAATAACTTATTTTCTTCACTCTTCAGTGTTTTTCCAAATGAGCAAAACCATCCCCTGCGAGGCACTGGAGAGATATAGGGGGATGCAAAAACAGATGAATACACTTTATCCTAGAATGTGGGCTTTAGTACACAAGTTTTTTTTCGGGGGGTGGGGGTAGTGCATCACTGCCCTCTGGTGGGAATGGGAGGCTCAGCCTTGCTCCTGGAGAGCTCCTGCTGGATTTGAACCCCCAAGCCAGTAGGCAGCTGTCCCACACTCAACCACTACGCCACCAGGGGTCAGCCCAGTACACAAGTTTGTTTTGTTTTTTTTGGGGGTGGGGACATCACTGCCCCTGGTGGTTGTGGGCACTACCCAGTGCTGCTCCTGAGAGCCGCCGCCACCAGGTTTGAACCACCAAGCCCATGGGCCGCAGTCTCACAATCAACCACTTATGCCACCGGGGCTCAGCCCAGTACACAAATTTTTAATGGCGAGGGGAAGCACTGTAGTAACTGTACTGTACTGGAATAACTTTTTTTTTCCTCGAAAAGCGACAAGTGGGCCAAATAAGGTTGGGAACCTAGGATCAAGATCAACAATTAACAACAGAGGATTCCTTTTTTTTTTTTTTTTTTTT